>CM053742.1:65464889-65549166 GCA_028658305.1 Pachyuromys duprasi
TAGAGGCCACTGATACACCCACACAGGATCATCCGTTTTCCAAATTATTGGATCTGCATGGGGTACAGGTTGTTCAGTGACCTCCCCTAAAAATGACCTAACCCCGTTTTAAGTTTACTTGGGGCAGGTATTAATGGCTGAGTTATGCCTTGTCCAGATTTTTCCAATCCGGAATTTGATAATTGTCCTGTATGAGAGCATACTCTGATATAGTCAGAAATATCTCCTTTCTTTCTAAAGGGTCTCAAAGCAGCTTGGCAAGCACTGTTAGCATTCTCATAAGCCAATTGTTTTACTAATAATAAACCAGACTTTTCATCACTTATAAGTCTGTTTGCTGCTTACATTAATCTTGCCACAAAATCTTGAAATAACTCATCAGGTCTCTGACAGATTTTAGACAAATCCTCCACCTGTCCACCTGCTTGTGGAAGCTTATTCCAGGCTTTTCGGGCAGCAGCAATTACTTGAGCATAGACGGCCATATTAAAATCTAATTGTTGTCTTATTTCTCTGAAATTTCCTTCTACAAGCATATCATAAGTTATAGTAACTCCCTGAGCTCTATTAAATTCAGCTGTGGCTCGACAAAGCTCTTCAAAATCTGACTTCCATAATAAACTATCTCCTGCTGATAAGCATGCTCTTGTTAATTGTTTCCAGTTTCCTGGGCAGAGAGCCTCAGTAGACAAGGACTCCAACAGGGCTTGAGTAAAAGGCGCTGTAGGATCATATTGAGCACATGCAACTTTTAATTCATTTAATCGTTTAAAAGGTATAGATGCATGGACTCATCATATTACCTTGTCCATCAGGTTGTTCTAGAACTGGAAAACCATAAAACTCAGTTGTATCTTCTCCATTTTGTCTAGCTTCTTGTAAAGAAGCTTGTAAGGGAAACACAGCTGTCTGTACAGTAGATGGGGGCTGAAGTCCCTTTGTCACTGCAATTCTAGCAGTCCCAGGAGGGCGGCCCAAACTTGCAACTGATGGCATTAAGGATCGAGCCTCGCCTTCCTCAGTAGTTAATTCTTCAATTTTTCTGCTTATTTTTTCCAAGCCACATTCCAATCTTTTAATTTCTTTTTGCCAAGACTTATGCTTTTTAACATGCATAGCCTGAATTGGAGGGTATCTCTCAGGAAAATACTGATTTGGTTCATCCTCTATCTCTGAAACCTCATTAGGATCTGAGCCATCCGCAAAGTCCTCTTCTGACAAGTAATTACTGTCCTCAGGAGAGAAATGTCTCCTCTGAAGGAGTCGACGGCCTAATATAATTTTGCCTTGAAGGCTGACACCTTTCTAACTTCTTTTTCTCTGAGCCTGAAAGTTAACTTTCTCAATTTCCTGTTTCTTATACAGACTACCTTTAATTAAGTTCCATACAAAAAACACTAGGCTACTGCCTTGTCCCATTCTTTATTCTCGGAATTACTCACCGCACCTTCAACTATAAACTCGAGCTCGAAAACAAACCAGCGGTGTCCTTCACTTTATCCTTGTATCTCAGACCGCACGTTCGGGCACCAATTCTGCCGGAGCCAGCCAGCAGAGCAGAATGGGGTTCTGAGTCGGGAGTGAGGATTGAAATTAATAATGTACACTACACATATTATGTTCTGAGAGGCTTCTGGCCGCTTGCTCATGGCTCCAATGAGCCCTATAGCATCAATATGCTCTGCATCCAAAAAGCCACGAGGCCAGCCAGCTTTGTTTATTTATACAAACAGTTTACAGAAGGGGTTAATTTTTACAAGGAAGTGAGGCAGAGTTGAGACTTCAAACAAGCTCTCCCACCTGCTGTCACTAAACAAAAGGTGAATGGATTTGCAAATACTTCCCTTTCTCCAAGGGAAGGCCTGGAAAAAGCCTGTCTTCCTGTGCTGAGACTTACATTACAAATAGCTGTCAAAGCAGCTATGGCCTGGCCCAGGACAGGGATCTCATAAAACTGATAACCTTCTCTATGACACAGGACACTGATAATAGGCAAAAATGGTAACATTTAGATTGGCCAAAGATCTTCACAAATCACACATCAGACAGGAGATTATTATGCAAAATGTACAAAGAACTTAAGAAATTAAACATCAACAAATCAAATGATCCAATTAAAATGAAGTACAGAGCTAAATGGAGAATTCACAACATAGGAATCATGAATGGCTGAGAAGCACTTAAAGAAATGCTCAATGTCCTTAAGCCATCAGAGAAATGAAGGTCAAAATGAATCTAAGGTTCCATTTTACAGCAGTCAGAATAGCTAAGAACAAAAACTCAAATGAGAACACATGTTGTCAAGGACTGGAGAAAGGGGAATACTCTTCCATTTTTGGTAGGAATGCAAACTTGTATAAGCTCTCTGGAACTCAATTTGGAGCTTTCTCAAAAAATTGGGACTAGTTTTACCTCAAGATCCAGCTATACCAGATTTTATCCATAATAGTACAAAACTAGAAACGACCTATGTATCCCTCAACTGGAAAGTGAATACAGAAATTGTAGTTCATTTACATAATGGAATACTACTCAGCTATTTAAAAAGAAGGAAAGACAGAAATCATGAAATTTGCAGTCAAATGAATGGATCATCCGAGAAATAAACTAGACCCAGAAAGATGAATATGGTATGTACTCACTTAATAGCACATATTAGGCCTATATTACAGGGTAACCATATTACAATCCACAAACCCAAAGAAGCTAAGTAACAAGAAAGGCCTAAGGTAGGGTGATGGAATGTCACTTAGAAGGGGAAATAAAATAGATAGCAAAAGTGGATGAAGAGGGGGAACTGGGCAGGAGATGGAATGGAGAGAGAAATAAAGAAGGGGATCAGTTGTGAGGAGAACAGGGTTATGAGGTGAGAGTGCTGGGAACAAGAAGGGAAAGTAAATGGGGACATCTCTTTGTCAAGCTGGAGGTCTGCAACAAGGTAGGCTCCTGAAGAATATGGGTGTGATTCTAGTTGCGACTCAAAAACGGGCATGAAGACCGAAGTCATTACTTCTAGCTCCTGGCTAGGCAGGAACCTAACCTAACCAGGTCCTAGTCATTACCTCCTGGCTAGGCAGCACTAGTGGAAGAAGGAGAACAAGAACTCATTAACAAAACCTGTGATTCAAAAATCACCCTGCATACAAGAAATTCAGGGATAATGAGGGAACAAAGATAGAAAGTCCAATCAATGATTAGTCCAACCTGAGCCCCACTCCATGGCAGAGAACCACCCCTTTACATTAATAATTATGCTCTGCTATACTGGCAGTCAGGAACCTAACTTCACTGTCCTTTGGGAAGCTTCAGCCAGTAGCAGATCTGGACAGATGCTGGGACTTGCAGCCAAGCATGGGTTGGAGCTCCAGAGGACCTTTGGAAGATGGAAAGAGCTGGAAGGGACAGAAACCTAACAAGAAGACCAGCAGAGACAACTAACCCAGTCCCATGGGATATTCCAGAGACTATGACCTTAATTAAAGAGCATGCATGATCTTGAGCCCCTACACGCATGGAGCAAATGGGCGGCTTGGTCTTCATATGAAATGCCTGGCAAGTGGAGGAGGTGAATTGTTTCTGACATCAACTATATTGCCTGCTTTTGTACTACTTCTGCCTGGTAGTAAGGCCTTTCCTGGTCTCAGGGAATGTGAATTTTCCCAGTCCTGATATGACTTGATGTGCCTGAGAAGGTTGATATGGAGGTAGGGGGACTCCAATTTTTGGGGGGGGGAGGACAGGGAGAGGGAAAGAAGGGACTGGGAGGAGAGGAGGGAGGGGTACCCATGGGATGTAAGGTAAATAAATTAAAATGAAAGAAATGCGTATAAGTATACAAGAGGCCTACAATATGCCAAATGGATTAGACCAGAAAAGAAAATCCTCCTGCCACATAGTTATCAAAACACTAAATGTACAGAACAAAGAAAAACTATTAAAAGCTGAAAAAAGGGCAAGTAACATATAAGGCAAACCAATCAGAATCACACTTCACTTCACAGCAGAAACTTTAAAAGCCAGAAGAGCCTGCATAGATATTTTGCAAACTGTAAGAGACCACAGATGCCAGTCTAGGCTACTATATACAGCAAAACTTTTAATCACTATAGATATAGAAAACAAGATATTCCACAATAGATCCAAATTGAAACAGTATCGGTGCACAAACCTAGCCCTACAGAAGACACTAGGAGGAAAACTCCCACCTAAGGAATTTAATTATGCCCCCCCAAAACACAAGATATAAGTAACTTCTGTACAAAAAAAATAATTTCCATATGTGTGTAAGCTTCTTGATAGGTCTGTTTTTTTTTCTGTCCAGCTTTTGTCCATTGGTGGTCAGTTAGAATACAAGGGCTTATTTCAATATTCTTATATCTGCTGAGGCTTGATATGGTCTATTTTGGGGAAGATTCCATGAGGTGCTGAAAAGATGCTATACTCTTTTGAATTTGTGTGAAAAATTTTGTAGACATCTATTATGTTCATTTGATTTAGGACCTCTGTAAGTGCCTTTATTTCCCTATTTTGCTTTTGTCTAAATGATCTGTCCCTTGGTGAGAATGGAGTGAAGAAGTCTCCCACTATTAACGTGTTTGGATAGATGCATATTTTACGCTTTAATAATGTTTCATTTACAAATGTAGGTGGTCTTGTATTTGGGGCATACATGTTCAGAATTGTAGTGTCCTCCTGGTGGATTTTTCCTTTGATGAGAATGATGTGCCTCTCCTCATCTTTTTTGATTAATTTTTGGTTGAAAGTCTATTTTATTAGATATTAGGATAGCTACCCCAGCTTGTTTTCTGGGTCCATTTGCATGAAAAATATTTTCCAGCGCTTTACTCTGATGTGTTTATCTCTGCTGCATAGGTGTGTTTCTTGGATGCAGCAGAATGTTGGATTCTGTTTCAGCAACCATTCTGTTAGCCTGTGTCTTTTTATTGGAGAGTTGAGTCCATTGGTGTTGATAGATAATAGTGACCAATGAATATTAGTTCCTTTTATTGTGGAGTTGGTGGTGTTGGTGTGATTCATTGCTTGTTTTCTTTCAATTTTTGTTTAGAAATCTGTATCTTATGTTTTCTTGGGTGTAGTTATTTTTGTTTTCCTTGCATTGGAGTTTTCCTTCAAACATCTTCTGTAGGACTTGTTTGCTGTGTAGATATCGCTTAAATTTAGCATTGTTATGGAATATTTTGATTTTTTATCTATGTTGATCAAATGCTTTGCTGGATGTAGTAGTCTGGGTTGGCGTCTGTTATCCCTTAAAGTCTCCATGACTTCTGCCCATACCCTTCTGGCTTTCATAGTTTTCTGATGAGAATTCTTGTGTGATTCTGATTGGTTTACCTTTATATTTTACTTACCCTTTTTCTCTCGCTGCTTTTAATATCTTTTCTTTGTTCTGTGGATTTAGTGTTTTAATTATGATGTGATGTGAGGAGTTTCTTTTATGGCTTAGTCTATTTAGTGTTCTCTAGGCCTCCTGGAATTTTATGGACATCTCTTTCTTTATAGTGCAAGAAATTTCTTCCAGTATTTTCTTAAAAATATTTTCTGGTCCTTGGAACCTGGAATCTTCTTTTTCATCAATTCCTATTATTCTTAATTTTTGTCTTTTCATGGCGTCCTTTATTTCTTGGATGTTTAGTGTTTGGAAGTTTTCCGGCTTTGCTTTTTTTTTTTTTTTTTTTTTTTGAGAGAAGTATCAGTTTCTGCAAGTGTATCATCAGCACCAGAGATTCTCTCTTTCATCTTTTATTCTATTGGTAATGCTTTTTCTCTGTGTTTTCTTTATTGCTTCTAATTTCTGTTTTCTTGCCTTGCAACATTTCCTTCATCTGTTTGAATGTGGAATCCTGTGTCTCTGTCATTGTCTCTATTATTTTGGTCATTTCCTCTCTCTATGCCCCTAATTGTTCCTCTGATTTTGCCTCTATTCATTTGGCTGTATTTGCCTTTGTTTCATTGAGAGCTTTGTTCATTTTCTCTTTACTTACCTCCATTTCTTTGATAGATAAGTTTGTTTCCACTTTATATGTCTCTAATACCTGGAGAAGCATAGCTTTAAAGTCATTTTCCTGTGATTCTGATGAATTGAAATATCCATTGATTTTGGTGGTTGCTGGTAGAGCCATGATGTCCTGATTTTTGTTGGATGTGTCCTTATGCTGAGTTATGGTCATCTGCTGATCTTTAACCTTCATTTTTTGTTCCTGAGTCTGTACTTCAGTCTGGGTTTGTCTTTGTCTGGTGTCTGGAGTATTCTTCAGGAAAATGAGAGAGGTCCACTGTTTTGAGTGTGTGAGTTCATATTTCAGCTGTTCCTAAGAGGGGAAGAGCCTCTGGCACAGAATCACAATTGTGGTGGAGGAAGCATGGGTGTGTGGGTGGAAGTGTGTCTTGAAGGAGAGAATGCTAGAGAGTGTAGATGCTTGGAATGTATGGGCATGCAGGCACAGGAGAGAGTGCAGATGCTAATGCTGTTAGTGAGCACAGTTTTCAGGCACAATGTGCCTGCACATGTTTTCCTGAATACCTCAGTGGTCTACAGTCTTGTAGTACTGTTGTTCTGGTATTCAGATCTGTCTAGGCTCCACGAGTTGATTGCCTGGGCTTCCCTGGTAGGCCCGCAGAGCAGGAGCTTTAGAGTTGATAATGCTATCTCAAGAATCCCTATGTTGCTCCACAACCTGGGTGCTGGTGTTGTGGTCCACTGGGAGTCCAGCCACCAGGGCAAAACTAGAAGGCTTCTGGCACAGATGTCTTCTAGTAGATCCTGGGAAGCCATGGGTCTGGTTGGCCTGGATGAACTGCTGGTACAGCACTCTGTGCTCTAGCTGTGGGTAGTGTGAACTTGGCACTGCACTCTATTGTGGATGTTGTGGGTTGCCTCTGCAGCCTCTGCCTTGGCCAAGGAAGGAGAAGGGAGGCCTGTTGTGGGGAAATGCCTAGGGATTGAGTACTCTGTGTCAAATCTCAAGTAGGGTGTTCTGTGCTAGGAGGGGCCAGCACTGTGCTCTGTGCTGGGAGCAGCATGCACTGCTGACTGCCTGTGCTGCCACCACCACTGCCTCCACCCGTTAAAGGGAAGTGCCTGGGAATTGAGTACCCAGAATTCCTCAGAGAAGTCCATGTTTGACCTGTATCCTATTGGTCTCAGTTCAGGGTTTGTCCCTTTCCTCCCTGGAAGCCTGAATGTTTCTGGTTTCAGCTTCCCCTCCTCTCACCAATTTCAGAGTTTCAGATCCTCTGCCCCTCAGATATGGTGTGTGCTGGTGGCCGCCATCTTGGATTTTCCAAGAATCCTTATTAAATACAATTCAAAATCTCTTTATGAAAAAAAAAAAAAAGAAATAGAAATAGTACGAGAAGGTATAAACCATCTACTAACCTCTGGAAATAGATGAGGCCTTGAGAATTACTGTTTATGAAGTTTTTTAACAATAAGAGTTGGTGAGCTTCCATGTCAGAAAATACATGAAGGGAGTTTGAAATTGGGACTCTCAAAGAATTTACAGAGCTCTTTGCACTACAACTGTTTTTCATTATGAATACTTTCCATCTGTTTTAGGAGTTTTTCTCTATATTAACAGTAATTATTTGCAATGTTTTTCACTAAATTATATGAGCCACATTTTTTTGAAACAATAGTTGTGAGAAATTGTGGTTTCTTGAAAACCACAATATATAACCAGATTATATTATAACACACATAGCTGGTGTTTAAACTGAAAAATTGTTTATGCTTATAAATGCTTCAGTTCAATGTATTTCACAGAAGTTTCCAACAAAAGTGTTTTCCTAGCTTTTTAAACAAAAGTAACATGTTGGAATAAAACTAATGGAAATATGTCCCTCCTATCTTCACAAATAGGAAAACATTAATATTTTGATGTAAATATTATAAAATATTATAAATTCAATGTTATATATGCCAAGATTACATTATCTGAATGAGAAAAATATCCCAAAAGTCACATGGAATCCTGAGAGTGTAAAAATCAAAATGATCTTGGAAAAGACAGTAAAGTCATACCTTCTTACTGTAATACAGAAGCTGTATTCATTAAATCTCAATAATATAGCTGCCTAAACCCAAACAATTTCAACAACAGTCCTCATCCCAATGCAGATGATAGAAATCTCACATGTCCCTACTCGGAAACAGAGCTAGACATAGTCAATTATCTCTGAGGGAGAAAAAAATCAGTATCCCAGTGATAAGCACTATGCTTGTACATATAAAAGAATGTGGTCAACCGTAAAAGCACATACATGTAGGTAATACTAAATGGACTCAGCTGGGTATATTATTGTCTCAACTAATTTAAGTTTGTGTGTAACAACAATGATTAAAGAAGAAGCTATGAATATGGGAAAGGGGTTCAAACATAGAGTGATAAGTCACAGGAGAGGAAAAGGAAGAATAATATATTTTATTTAAATGTTTACTTTTTTAAAATTTGCAAGCCTTTACAACTTTGCAAGTCAAGATAATTTGGAATCTGCTTCTAATTTCAGCATTTGGGACCCTATGGTAGTAACATCATGTGTATATAGCTAGACTATGTTGCATAGTGAAACATTGTCTCATAAAAAGGAAAGGAAATGTGATGATAATGCCCATTACCCCATGGTTTAGGAAGCCAAGGCAGGATTGCTGAGAAATCTAAGCCAGAATGGACCACAGAGATAGTCTCTATCTCAACATCTCCTTCAAAAAAAACAGATAATAAGTGAATAAACAAATATTAACTATGTGGCAAAATGTTTTTCAGTGGAAATAGCATTTTTGTTGTTGTTTTAAATAACCTGTGTGGGAAAAATGATGGAATGCCCTTGAAAAGGTATAATCAGCTTCAGCAAATGTAAAATATAAAACAGCTAAAACTGCACTAGGCTTTAAACAGAAAACACACAGAGGGCTGATATATTTGAGTCCCATAAATAAGCATCTATAAACAATAAAACCCATTTACAGATCAACAAAGAATTTGGATAAATATTATTTATTTGTGCAACTTCATTGTAGAAACAAGAAAATGAAGAAATGTTTTACATTTCTAATTCTTGGGAAAGTGTAGAGTAAAGCCAAAATGTGTTATTGGATTTTGAAATCACTATAGAAAAGAGGTGGGACAAAAGCAGAATATTAGGAAGAAAGTAGAAAAGTTACACTGATTCTGCTTTGCTGGTATGAATAGCTATAGTAAGGACATTGGAAGAAGTGTGGCAATTGATTACAATAGATACTACTATACAATCCAGTAACTTTGGGGTATGTACCCAGGATTGATATCATTGTCTCGAAGTGGTATTTGTACACCTATGCTCATAAAAGCATTATTTAATTAGAAAATAAATTTGGTATCAACTTTAATTTCCATCAGGGAATGGGGATATTTTTAAAAATAAGATATATACACATAAAGATATGAATCACATTCCCAACTACTGTATGGGGGCTCAGGAACTATTCTCAACTGTTAAGTTGGCAGTGAGACCATGTCTATATATGTAGAATTATAAATATATTTTTGGATATATTAAAGGACTTGATCATCTACAAGATGACTACTAATTTGCATTTCCAAACCATCAAATACTAGAACATTAGGTAGTATCCTTGTTAAGTTGGAGCTTTAATATTATAAGCATAGTCTATAAAGGGAGAATAAAAGTTTCCTGTATGACTTAGTTTATAAAAAAGTTCATTTCTTATAAAAGTTTAAGGCTGTAATTTAGAAAATAAGACCAAACATGTTTATAAGGCAGTGATTTTTATCCTTTTTGAGAGGGAAGATAAAGCACAATGACAAAACTTTAACATTGCATCATATAGTTTAAGGGTATCAAGGCAAAAATTTTTATCTAGTAACCCCTAGTTTCTAGTTTTAAATCCAACAACAAAATAGAATAGTATAAAGCAACTTTAAAATTACATTTGAAATTAGCATGCCAAATCCATTATACAGAAAGCCCAGCGGTGAGCTCTGATCAACATGATCTAAGACTTCATAGTTTTAACTTTCTAATGAATTGAGTAATGTGCTAACATGATGGATTACCTTGGGGTAAGGACCTAATTGCATATACTCATTGTCCCAGACAGAATCGTGGGTCCCAAAGCACCAGGGACTGGGTTTCCTTGTTGGGAGGAAACACCATGGCGACGGAAACATCAGGTCCAACCTTAGGGTACACAACCTACATCCGCCAATCCCCATTAAAAGTTCTCAGGAAATGGTCCTGGGTTCCAGCAGGCACACAGTCACTAGTGCAGAGCCACTCCCCTGCATCTACATGCTCTACTCACCATTTCAGACTGAACTGTGGACCCCAAATCACCACAAACTGGCTCTCCATATTGGAAAGAATCCCCATGGAGGGAGAAATATCAGGTTTGACCTCAGGATGCCCAACTCTGGAAAAGTTTCTGAGTTCCCTTAGGCCCCAGGCTCTAGCCTTCTGCCACACAGTTGAGTGCTGCACCGACCTGCCACTGATTACTTCTTGGTTACTAGGGCATAGAGCTCCAACCTCAGATGCACAGAAAACTGGGATCTATGAAAACACCCTCCAGAAACTGCTCCAAGGCATAATATTTCTCCCTAGCCAAACTGACTAATCCTCTGGGCTCCCTGGTTCTTCAAGAGGGCTATGCCCAGCAAACAGAGTGTAAGAGCAGCAGCAGTAGCAGCATTCAGCAGCTCACTAATATCAAAGCAAGAAAAAAAAAAAAAGCAGCAGGGCAACTGTCTTAAGGAATTCACCTGGTGAGAGAAGATTTCCCCCTGACAAACAACAACCACAGTTACCACACAGATACATGCACGTGGTGGGAGCTATAGCAATTCCTGAGAAGTAACAGCCATTAGTTGACCATACCCAAAAATTTGAGGAGGCCCCCTTCAGGAATAACCATCTTCCTACCAAGGGGATTCTCCCCACCACAGGATTCCAACAGGCACCAGAAACGAAGAGCCAACTAAAGCACAACTAACAAAAGTCAAAGCAATACAGCATCTCCAGAACCAAGTTATCCAGGGGAAAGTAGACCTAGAAATCCTAAAATAAGTGAAAATAATAAATAAAGATGACCTTACATCGATGTTTATGAAGAGGATAACAGAGGAAAAAAATAAAAAAGCATTAAGAAATAGAGGAAGATAAAATCAAACAGATTATGACCATCCATAAAACAGTAGAAGAAGATGAACCCAAACAGATTAGGGCCACCCATAAAGAAATAGAGGAAGATAAAGACAAAGAGATTATTGCCATCCATAAAGAGAGGAAAATAAAGTTAGATAGATCATGTATATCTGCAAAGAAATACAGAAAGATGCCACCAAACAGTTTGTGGCATTCAGAAAAAAAAATAATTAAATCACTAAAAGAAATAAAAAAAAAAAAAACAGAGAAGTGCTCAAGCAAACAGGTGAATTAATTGACTGAAAAAGAGAAAAATACAGTCAGACATTTGAAGGAAATCAACAAAACAGTTCAAGACCTGAAGATAGAAGTGAAAAAATTAAAGAAAACACAAACGGAGGAAATCATAGAGTAGAAAAAAGTAGGGAAGAAAACAGGAAATACAGAGGTAACCATAACAACAGACTACAAGAGACATAAAAAGAATCTCAGGCGAGGAAGATACAACGGAGGAAATCTATTTATCCATCAAAGAAAATGTTAAATCTATAAAATTCCTAACCCAAGCCATCCAAGACAACATGAAAGACAAAACATAAGAACATTAGGAACAGAGGAAAAAGAAGTGTTCCATCTCCAAAGCCCAGAAAATATTTTCAACAAAATCATAGAAGAAAATTTCCCTATTAAAAAGGAGAGGCCTATAAGCATACAGGAGGCCTACAGAACACCTAATAAATTAGAGCAGAAAAGAAAATTCTCCTGCCATATAATAATCAAGACAGTAAGTATATAGAACAAAGAATAAAATACTAAAAGCTACAAGGGAAAAAGGTAAGGTAATATGTAATGGCAAACCCATCAGAATCACATTTGACTTCTCAACAGAGACTAGGAAAGCCAGCAGGGACTAGACCAATATCAGATATCATTCAGACCCTAAAATAGCACAGACGTCAGTCCAGGCTACTAGACCCAGCAAAACTCTGTCATCATTGATGGGGAAAACAGGATATTCAATGACAAAAACAAATTTAAACTGTACCTACCCACAAATCCAGCATTACAGAAGATACTAGAAGGAAAAATACAGCCCAAGAAAGCTAACTACATTCAGGAAAACATAGGAAATAAATAATCTCACTACAGTAAAATAAAAAGTTGCCAAGCATACAAACACACTACCACAACCAACTTCAAAATCAAAGAATCTAACAGCCACTGGTCATTAATCTCTCTCAACATCAATGGACTCAACTCTCCAATAAAAAGACACAGACTAACAACAGGATGTGAAAACAAGACCCAACAACTTTTGCATACAAGAAATTCACCTAAGTCCCAAACATAAACATTACCTGAAAGTAAAGAGCTGGAAGACGGTTTTCAAAGCACATGGACCTAAGAGGAAAGCAGGAGTAGCCATTTTAAAATCTAATAAAGCAGACTTTCAACCAAAATTAATCAAAAGAGATGGGGAAGGACACTTCATACTCATCGAAGGAAAATTCCATCAAGAATATATCACAATTCTGAACATCTATGTCCCAAATACAAGGACACTCATATTTGAAAAGGAAACATTAATAAAACATATACCACACATAGATCCCTACATATTAATAGTGAGAGACTTCAACACCCAACTCTCCACAAAGGATAGATCAACAAAACAGAACTTAAGCAAAGAAACAATGACTCTAATATGAATTAAATTGAGCTAATAGACATCTACAGAATCTTTCAACCAAATAAAAAAAGCACCTCATGGAACCTTGTCCAAATCAGACCACATAGTTGGTCACAATAGAAATATCAAAAGGTTACTTACATATGGAAATTGAACAACTAGCTACTCAATGACAGTTGGGTCAGGGTAGAAATTAAAAAAAATGGAATTAAAGTCTTCCTAGAATTCAATAAAAATGAGGCACAACATACCCAAACTTATGGGACACAATGAAAGCAGTGCTAAAATGAAAATCTGTACACTAAGTGCCTTCAAGAACAAATTTGAAACATCTCATTCAAGCAACTTAATGGCTTACCTAAAAGCCCTAGAGCAGAAAAGAGTAGACACACCAAAGAGGAATTATGGCTAGAAATAAACCAACTTGGGGATGAAATCAATAAACTAGAAACAAAACAATTCAAAGAATCAATGAAACCATGAGCTGATCCATTGAGAAAAACAAGATAGGCAAACCCATAGCAAAATAAACTAAAAGTAAGAGAGACACTACCCAAATCAACAAAATCAGAAATGTGAAGGGGGACATAACTAGAGACATTGAAGAAATCCAAATAATCATTAGGTCTTACTTCAAAAGCCTATATGGCACAAAATTAGAAAATCTAAATGAAATGGTCAATTTTTTGATCGATTCCACTTACCAAAGCTGAATCAAGATAAGGCAAATCAATTAAATAGTCCTATAACCCCTAAGGAAATAGAAGCAGTTATCAACAGTCTCCCATCCAAAAAAATGCCCAGGATCAGATGGTTTTAGCACAAAATTCTACCAGACCTTCAAAGAAGAGTTAACTCCAATTCTCTTCAAACTATTCCACAAAATTGAAATAGAAGGAACACTACCAAACTCATTCTATGAAGCCACAATCACCTTGGTATCTAAACCTCAAAAATACCCAACAAAGAAATAGAATTTCAAGCCAATCTCTCTTGTGAACATTGATGCAAAAATACTCAACAACATATTTGCAAACCGAATATAAGAACATATCAAGGATATCATCCTCTATGATCAAGTAGGCTTCATCCCAGGTATGCAGAAGTGGTTCAATAAATGGAAATCTATCAATGTGATCCACCACCTAAACAAAGTAAAAGGGGGGAAAAACACATGATATCTCCTTAGATGCTGAAAAAGCATTTGATAAAACCCAACAGCCATTCATGTTCTTGATGTTCTTGGAGAGATCAGGGATACAAGGCACATACCTAACATAGTAAAGACAATATACAGCAAGCCTATAGGCAACATCAAACCAAATGGAGAAATGTAAATGAATTCTACTGAAATCAGGGACAAGGCTGCCGACTCTCTCCATATATCTTTAACATAGTTGTTGAAGTCCTTGCTAGAGTAATGATATAATTAAAGGAGATCAGGAGGATGCATTTTAGAAAGGAAGAAGACAAAGTATCACTATGTGCAGATGATATGATTGTATGCAAGAGTGACCTCAAAAATTCTACCAGGGAACTCCTACAAGGTGATAAACACCTTCTGAAAAGTGGCTGGATACAAAATTAACTAAAAAAGTCAAGAGCCCTCTTGTATACAAAAGACAAAAGGGCTCAGAAAGAAATTAGCAAAACAACACCCTTCATAATAGCCACAAAAAATATAAAGTACCTTTGTATCACTCTAAACAAGCAAGTCAAAGACTTGTATGAAAAAAAAAAAAACATCTGGTCTCTGAAGAAAGAAATAGGAGAAGATATCAGATGATGGAAAGACCTCCTATGCTCATGGCTTGGCAGAATTAACATAGTTAAAATGGCCATCTTCCAAAAGCATTCTACAGATTAAATGCAATTCATATTACCAACACAACTCTTTACAGTCCTTGAAAGAAAAATTCTCAACTTCATATGGAATAACAAGAATGAAGAATCGCTAAAACAATCCTCTACAATAAAAGATATTCTGGAGGTATCTCTATCCCTTATCGTAATCTTTACTATAGAGCAACAGTAGTAAAAACTGCATGGTACTGGCATAGAAACCAAATGGTCGATCAATGGAATTGAATAGAAGAACCTGAAAAAAAACCCATATAATATGACACCTGATTTTTGACAAAGATGCCAAAACCATACAATGGAAAAAAGATAGCTTCTTCAACAAATGGTGCTGGTATAACTGGATGTCTACATGTAGAAAAATGCAAATAGATCAATAATTATCACCCTGTACACAACTAAAGTCCAAGTGGATCAAAGACCTCAATATAAAATCAGAAACACTAAACCTGTTAGAAGAAAACTTTGGGAAAAGCCTTGAACTCATGGGCACAGGAGACAATTTCCAGAACAGAACACCAACAGCACATTCTCTAAGATCAACAATTAATAAATGGGACTTCATGAAACTGAAAGGCTTCTGTAAAACAATAGACAATGTTGTTAGAACAATTTGACAGCCTAAAGACTGGGAAAGTATCTTCACCAACCCTATATCTGACAGAGAGCTAATATTCAGAATATATAAAGAACTCAAAAGTTAAAAAACAACAAATCAAGTATTGCAATTAAAAAATGGGGTACAGAGCTAAACAGAGAATTCTCAAAAGAAGAATCCATCAAAATGGTTAAGATCAAAAACTCAAGTGACAACACATGCTGGAGAGGTTGTGGAGAAAAGGAAACCCTCCTCCATTGCTAGTGGGAATGCAACCTTGTACAACCACTCTGTAAATCACTTTGGCACTTTCTTAGACGATTAGGAATAGTGATTCCTCAAAATCCAGCTATAGCACTTCTAGGCATATATCCAAAAGATGCTCAAGTACACAACAAGGACATTTACTCAACCATGTTTGTAGCAGCTTCGTTCTTAATAGTCAGAACCTGGAAACAACCCAGATATCCCTCAGTTGAGGAATGGATATAAAAATTGTGGTACTTTTACACAATAGAACACTACTCAGGAATTAAAAATGAGGAAATCATGAAATTTGCAGGTAAATGGTGGGACCTGGAAATGATCATCTTGAGTGAGGTATCCCAAAAGCAGAAAGACACACATGGTACTCACTTATATAGACCTATAAGATAGGATAAACATACTGAAATCTATATACCTAAAGAAGATAAACAAGAAACAGGACCTAGGGTAAAAGGATCAATCCTCACTTAGAAAGACAAATGGGATGGGCATTGGTTGTAAGAGAAAACAAGTAACAGGAAAGGAGCCTACCACAGAGGCCCTCTGAAAAACTCTACCAAGCAGTGTATCAAAGCAGATATTTAGACTCATATACAAACCTTCGGCAGAGTGCAGGGAATCATATGAAAGAAGGGGGAGTTAGTAAGACCTGCCGAGGACCTCCATAATGACCGTATATATCAGGGCACAGTGGTCTTTTATGAGAATGTTTGTCCAATCCAGGACCATGTATGGATATAACCTAGAACCCCTGCTCGGATGTCGCCCATGGTAGCTCAGTATCCATGTGGATCCCTAGTAAGGGGAACAGGGACTACTGCTGACATGAAATCAATGGCTGGCTCTTTGATCCCCCCCCCCCCCCCCGAGGGAGGAGGTGCCTTGCTAGGCCACAGAGGAGGACATTGCAGATAGTCCTGAAGAGACCTGATAAGCCAGGGTCAGACAGAAGTGGAGGAGGACCTCCTGTATCAGTGGACATAGAAAGGGGCAGGGAGGAGATGAGAGAGGGATGGGGCAGGGGAATTGGGAGGGAATGAGGTAGGGGTATGGCTGGGATACAAAGTACATAAGCTGTCATTAATGTAAAATAAAAATAAAAAATAAATAACAAAGAAGAATATCCAATGGCAAAACAAAACAAAAAAACACCTAAAGAAATGGTCAATGTCCTTAGTCATCAGGGAAATGCGAAAATGCAAATCAAAATGATTTCAGTTTGCATTAAAATGGCTAAGATCAAAATTTCAAGTGACAATACATGCTTGAGAGGATATGGAGAAAGGGGAACCTTCCTCCACTGGTGGTGGGAATGTTAACTTGTACAACCACTTTGGAAAACAATTTGGTGCTTTCTCAGATAATTAGGAATATCGATACCTAAAGACCTGCAATATCACTCCTAGGCATGTATCCAAAAGATGCTAAAGTATACAACAAGGATATTTGCTCAAAAATGTTCGTAGCAGCTTCATTTGTAAAATCTAGAAGCTGAAAACAAACCACATATCTCTCAGTTGAAGAATGGATGCGGAAATTGTGGTACATTTATGCAATGAGATATTAGCAATTAAAAACAAGGATATCATGAAATATGCAGGCAAATGGTGGAAACTCGAAAAGATCATCCTGAGTGAGGTGTCCCAGAAGCAGAAAGACACACAAGGTGTGTAGTCACTTATACATGGAAATTAGACATATAATATAGGATAAACATACTAAAATATGTACACCTAAAGAAACTAATCATGAAGGTGGACTCTGGTGAAGATGTTCAATCCTCATTCAGAAAAGCAAAGATAACAGTCATCAGAAGAGGAAAAAAACAGGGAATAGGACAGGAGCCTACCTCAGAGGGCTTCTCGAAAATACTATCCTGAAGGATATCAAAGTAGATCCTCAGACTTCCAGCCAAACTTTCAGAGAGTAGAGGGAATCTTATGAAAGAAGTGAGAAATAGTAAGACCTCTAGATAACAGGAACTCCACAAAGAGATCAACAGATCCAAAATTTCTGGGCCCAGGGGTCTTTTCTGAGACTGATACTCCAACCAAGATCCATTCACGGGGATAACCTAGAACCTCTGCAAAGATGTTCTATGGCAGTTCTATGGCAGTTCTATGGCAGTTCAGTGTCCAAGTGGGTTCCAGAGTAATGGGAACTGGTACTGTCTATGAAATGAACTGATTGGCATGCTCTTTGATCACCTCCCCCCTCAGGAGTATGCAGCCTTACAAGGCCACAGAGGAAGACAGTGAAGCCACTCTGGATGAGACCTGATAAACTAGGATCAGAAGGAAGGAGAGGAAGACCTCCCCTAACAGTGGACTGGGGAAGGGATATTAGTGGAATAAAGGGAGGAAGTGTGGGAATGGGAGTGGAGAAAGGCGGGAGCTACAGGAGGGATACAAAGTGAATAAGGTGTTATTAATAAAATTAATGAGTATAAAAATAAAAACAGTATAATCTGAAGCCATTTTTACAGTCTTTTGTCAGAATTTATTTGTTTTGAAAATTCACTGCATTGTTCTTGGTAAAGTAAATAGTCTTCGAAATTTGGAGATGAACAGAGTTCAGAGTTGCTGTAGTAATTTTACAGGATTGTTGGTATTTCAGCTTCTGACTAAAATTCATGCTTTAAATGGAATGAAATATACTTCTTTACAGCTGTTTGGACTTGGTCAGCAATGTGTAACCATTAAGAGTTTTTCAGACAGGAGACAGGTAATTAGGCACAGCTTGAAAAGCTAATCAAACTCAGTGCACTGCGGCTTCTAGAGAGAGTCTGGTGATTACTATTGCAGTAAAGGAATATCACATGTGACTGTGTGAAGCTTGCACAGCTAACATTAGAATAAAACAGAAAAAATAGTATTTAAAGCTCATGGATTTAATTTGAATATTCTACTGAGCAGGATATATTCTCAGCTAAATGCTGATTGTGGTAGATTGGTGATAAATCATAACAGCTTGAAATTCTGACACAATCATGTCAGTTATATTTCTAGAGATTTCCCTACTACTTACTGGTTGATGTATTTTCTTTTTACTTCTTCTCTGCTTTCTTTCAAGTTACTTTTTGTCCTTCACAGTATCCATTTAACTTTAATACATGTATTTTAGTTACCATCTTTTCAGATATTCCCTCAAATTCACTATTTTTTTATTTAAAAGAAATTCCATATTGAATTTTACTAAGCTATCAATTTACCCTACATCCATATTAATGCAATCACCTATTTACATATATATGCATACTTAGAGCACCATGAATGATATTATCACTGCAAAACATAAGCTTTATGAATAGCTTAATTTTATGATAACAATCCATGTTTTTACAAGAAGTTAAGAGGAGAGGAGAGTTTTATTCAGGGATACATCACTGGAGAGGCTCCAGTAAAAAGATGACTGTCTCCTCGGCATATTACAACAGTAGATTGTTTTCATTGCTATTTTTATTCACTTTTTAATTACATTTTTATTTTTTATATTTTTCCCATTTCTTTTTTTATAAATTTATTTATTTTTATATCAATCACAGGTTAGGTTTTTTGCATCCCATGCGTAGCCCTCTCCCTCATTCCCTCCCACCCTCCCCAACCCTCCCTCATCTCCTCCCCGCCCCCTCCAAGTCCACCAATGGGGGAGGTGGCTGCAATGTCCTCTCCTGGGATCTAGCCAGGCTGTTACTCCCTGGCGTGTATGGGGGAGGGTCAAAGAGCCAGCCATCAAGTTCAAGACTGAAACAGTCCCTGTATCCCTTACTAGGGTCTTCAGTTCAACAATGAGTTATCATGGGCCATGTCTAAGCAGGGGTTCAAGGCCATATCCATATATGGTCCTTGGTTGGAGAAACTGTCTCATATAAGACCCCTGTGCCCTGCTCAGTTTGATCTTTGTGGAGCTCTTGTTCTCCCCACGTCTTACTAACTTCCCCTATTTTTATTATTACTTCCTTAAAATTTATTTATTCTGTATCACAGCTGTAGCCTCCTACCTTATTCCCTCCCAAATCCTCTCTTCCTCCCTCATGTACTTCCTCCCTCCCTTATCTTGTCCCTCCCTCCTTCATCTCCTCCCTGCCCCTCTCTAGGTCCACTGATAGGGTAAGTCTTCCTCCACTTTCATCTGACCCAGCTTATCAGGTCTCATTAGGACTGGCTGCAGTGTCCTCCTCTGTGGCCTAGCAAGGTTGTTCCTCCCTCCTGTAGGGGGGATCAAAGAGCCAGCCACTGAGTTCCTTTCAGAGACAGTCCCTGTTCCCATTACTAGGGTACCCACTTGGATACTCTGCTGCCAGGGGCTACATTTGAGCAGAGATTCTAGGTTATATCCATGCATGGTCCTTGGTTGGAGAATCAGTCTCAGGAAAGACCCCTGTGCTCAGATATATTTGGTCCTTGTGGAGCTCCTGTGCTCCCCAAGTCTTACTAACTCCCCCTTCATTCATGTGACTCCCTGCATTCTGCCAAAGGTAACAGAGAATTCTTAATA
This sequence comes from Pachyuromys duprasi, assembly GCA_028658305.1. Lineage (NCBI taxonomy): Eukaryota > Metazoa > Chordata > Mammalia > Rodentia > Muridae > Pachyuromys > Pachyuromys duprasi. Next base: position 65,484,962 of record CM053742.1, read on the forward strand.
GAGGAATATCGAATGGCAGAGAGAAACACTTAAAGAAATGCTCAATGTCAGAGACAGTAATTGTTCCCATTACTATGGAACCCACTTGGACACTGAACTGCCATGGGCCACACTGATTGGCCTGCTTTTTGATCATCTCCCCCAGAGGGGGGAGCAGCCTTACCAGGCCACAGAGGAAAACAATGCAGCCATGCCTGATGAGACCTGATGGACAGGGATTGGAGGGAAGGAAAGGAGGACCTCCCCTATTGGTGGTCTTAGGGAGGGACACGGGTGCAGAGGGGGGAGAAAGGGAGGGATTCACACGGGAGGAGGGAGGGGACTATAGGGGTATATAAGGTGAAAAAAGTGTAATTAATAAAAAAATTAATAACAATATTATTTTAAAAATGCTCAATGTGCTTAGTCATCAAGGAAATGCAAATCAAAACGACCCTGAGATTCCATCTTCCACTCATCAGAACAGCTAAGATAAAAATCTCAAAGGAAAATACATGCAGGAGAGGATGTGGAGAAAGGGAATCACTCCTCCACTGCTGGTGGGAGTTGTAAACTTCTATAACCACCTTGAAAAGCTATCTAGTGCTTTCTCTGACAATTAGGAACAATGCTTCCTACTATCCACCTATAACACTCCTAGACATATTTCCAAAAGATGCTCAAGTACACAACAAGGACATTTGTTCAACCATGTTCTTAGCAGCTTCATTTTTAATAGCCAGAAACTGGAAACAACCCAGTTGTCCATGAACTGAGGAATGGATACAGAAATTGTGGTACATTTACACAGTGGAATACTATTCAGCAAATAAAAACAAGGAAATCATGTTATTTGCAGGCAAATGGCTGGAAATAGAACAGATCATCTAGAGTGAAGTATCCCAGAAGCAGAAAGACACACATGGTATGTACTCACTTATAAGTGGATATTAGACAAATAATATAGGATAAACCTACTAAAATCTGTACACCAAAAGAAGCTAAGCAAGAATGAGGATCCTGGGTAAGATGTTTAATCCTCATTCAGAAACGCAAACAGGATAGACATCAAAAGAGGGAGAAAATGGGGAACAGGGCAGGAGCCTACCACAGATGACCTCTCAAAGTCTCTACCTAGCTGGGTATCAAAGCAGATGCTGAGACTCATAGCCAAACTTTGGGCAGAGTGCATGGAATCTTATGAAAGAAGAGTGAGATAGAAAGAGCTGGAAGGTTCAGCACCTCCACAAGGAGAGCAACAGAACCAAACATCTGGGCCCAGAGGTCTTTTCTGTGACTGATACTCCAACCAAGGACCATGCATGGAGATGACCTAGAACCCCTGTTCAGATGTAGCCCATGGCATCTCAGTATCCAAGTGGGTTCCTTAGTAAGTGGAGCTGGGGCTGTCTCTGACACGAACTCAGTGGTTGGTTCTTTGGTCATCTCCCCCTGAGAAGGGGGCAGCCTTATCAGGCCACAGAGTAAGACAATGCAGCCAGTCCTGTTGAGACCTGGTAGGCTATGGTCAAAGGGAAGGGGAGGAGGACCTTTCCTATTGGTGGACTAGGGGAGGGGTATAGGAGTAGAAGAGGGAGTGAGGGTTGTATTAATAGGGGATGAGGAATGGGGCTACAGCTGGGATACAAAATGAATAAATTGTAATAAATAATAAATATATTTATAAAATTAAAAATATAAAGATATGAATAATTATAGCATAAACTGTAATGATTGGCAAATTCTACATATAGTATTTGCTGTTAATATCAATTAGAGACATTGCAGCCAGTCCTCAAGAGACCTGATAAGCTATAGTTAGATGGAAGGGAAGGAGGTCCTCCCCTATCAGTGGACTTGGAAAGGGGAAGGGAGGAGACAAGGGAGGGATGTGAGAGATAGGGAGGGAATGTGGGAGGAGGCTATGGCTGGGATACAAAGTAAATAACATGTGATTAATATAAAATTAAAATGTTAGAAAACTATCAGTTAGATAGAAGCACAGTATTTATTTGGTGAATGAAAAGCTTCCAAAGTAGAATTTGAATGAATTAAATGAATTTTAAAGTATAAAATGGCAATTGACATGTAAAATTAGAAAGTAGCATTTCATATCAAGAAAAAAACCTTGAAAGACTAAAATCACAGCGATTGATCAGTAATATCAAATTAACATATTTGGTAAGAAATGCATTATTAAAATATATTAGGGTACCTTTTTGTGATATGTGTGTGCTAGAGTTGGAAGGATATAAATATTGAGAGAGATGTAGGAAATAATTTTTCAGTTATGATGGACAAACATTTTCATGGTACATGTTCAACTATTTAATCAACAGGTAGGAGGTGAAGTCGACTAAATTCAACTTTAAATGAAGCTGCTAGAGAAGAAAACTAAAGCATTTATAATAAGACAGATAATGGGACTGAGAGGAAGAATTTACATTTGAAAAATATTAAGATGATAGATAATATAAGCGTTTAAAATGGATGCAGAAAATTGAGAAGAATGATCTTGAGGTTTTAGGTTAGAATCAATAGGAAAACAGTGGAGCTGTAGCAAAAATTGTAAGAACGGAGTCTTTTAGGGGTATTTTAAGGGAATAAGTGAGTAATTTCTGGTTTAAATATATATTATGTTTACAAATACTTTATTTCTGCTATCAAAACTATAGCTGTTGCCAAGTAACCACATGATCAACAATATATTTAGCCATGCCTGGTAGTCCAGTCCTTTAATCTACTTGGGAGGCTGAAAGGGGAGCATTGCAGGTTCAATGCCTGATTATGTTCAAAGGGAGTTTAAATCATACTGAGAAAAATTACCAAGACTGTGTCTCTAAACAAATGAAAATAAAAAAAACAAAACAAAAACAAAAACAAAACAGTCTAGATCAACTGGGAATGATAATGTACTGTTCTTACTTGTGTGAAAGCCTGGTTCAGAAAAAAATAAAACAATAAAAATGAATTAACACACTTACAGATGGGAACAAGGTGCTGTACATGAGTGAATAGCTTACTGAAAATTTGGTCATTTGTAGCCTCAGTTCTGCTGAGAAAATGAATTGATTTATAGAAATAAAGTTCTCAAATAAAGCTGAATTCCAGGAAAAACACTTTATTCTTTGACAAAGTCAATTTTAATGGAATGCTTAGCCAGATTTATATTTAACTCAATGTAATGGAATTTCTTAATGCTTCATTATCTGATAGAATGAATGACTCATATTAGCAAGACACTCAGAGTTAGATGGCTGGACAAAAGCAGCCTGGACAAGGTACTTAAAGAAGCTGAATATAGAGTCTACTCTTAGCTTTAACTTCTAGCATCCCCCTTCATGATATGAGACATTGTACCATTTTTATTCAGCCTTTCTAAATCCCAATTTATTCATTTCCACAATAAGAATAACAATGATAGCTACTTCATGTGGCCTCTTAGAAAAAGTATATGTTATCATAGAAACACGTATGCAAACCATCAGGAATATGAATAAAAGTATTATACATGTCCTACTCTACGCAGATGGATTTTTAGTTCAAAAAAATCAATCAAATGAATGGATCAACTTTCCCCAGTTAAGCACACAGAAAACCTTAGTCAATATAATCTTCACGTGAAACTTCAAATAACACTGAATGCTCCAACTTGGGATAAAATTTTCCATGTTTCCTCTACGTAAATGGACAAGCAGTATAATTTACCAAACACTTAATATGTGCTAATAACTGTTTTAACAAATCTGTTATTTAAGTCAATGGCAAAGCAAACTTGCCAGTTGAAGTTGATATATCAGATGACTAAGCAGAAGCTTAATATACTGTATTAAACTTTCAGCTTGAATTTTAACCCAAGCATCCGGAGCCAATATTTTTTGTTTGTTTGTTTTTCACCCTGCCTACAAGATGAACAGGGACAATGATTGAACAAAGTTTGACTAAATTGTCCACCAAAGATTTGCCCAACTTGTGACCCATCCATAGGAGAGAACGAATTCCTGAAACTGACTGTTACTCTTCTATGCTTATAGAGAGGAGCCTAGCATAACTCCTCTGAGAGGCTTCACACAACAGCTGATGTATTTCCATGCAGAGACCCTTAGCCAAATATTTCACAGAGGGGGAGAAGTCCTATGAAAATGCTGGAGAAATGATTGAGGGAGTCAGGGGTGTCAAGAATTCCCAAAGAAGACCTAGAGGTAATTGGCCTGGGCCCATGGGCCCTCACAGAGACTGAACAACCAATCAAAGAGTCTGCATGGAGTGGTCTTAGGTCTCCTGCATATATGCAGCAAATGTGCAGCTTGGATTTCATGTCGATCTCCTAACCTCTGGAGCTGAGGCCCTCTCTGACTATGATGCCTCCCTTTGAATCGCATTCCCCTAAGTGGGCTGTCTTGTCTGGCCTCACTGGGAGAGGATGTGCCTAGTTCTTCAGCAGCTTAATGTGCCAAGGTGTGTTGGTACCATGGGTGGCCTCCCCCTTCTGTAAGGTGAAGAAAAGAGAATAAGAGAACAATTGTGTGATGAGGGTGACTGGGAGGACAGGAAAGGGGCTGCAATCAAGATGTAAGCCAATACTTTAATTCTATGTTCACAGGCATCTTCAGGAAGGATATGTGAAACCCACTCATAACGTAAAATACAATATGTCTAACAGATTGAAAAGTGCAATTGATTTAAGACATTGAGCAAATCCATACCTTGAAACCATGTACTTTTATTACACATGTCTTTTCTATTCATCATACCAAGACCTTTATTAATGTAAATTTAAACCATATTAACTTGACAGTACAGTGAAAATTCATGCATAAATAACTGTTTTCTGAAAATCCAGTTTATTAAATTGTCTTGCTTTGCAAGCCTAATAATTCAAACCTTCCTGTACTTCTCACATAAATGCAAGATATATTTATGTTGCAGAAGGCCTAATATCTTTTTTCCTTTTTAAAATTATTATTATTTATTACAATTTATTTAATTTATATCCCGGCTGTAGCCCCCTCAGTCATCTCCTCCTAGTTCCACCTTCCCTCCCTCTTTCCCCCCTATTCCCCTCCCTTAGTCCACTGATAGTGGAGGTCCTCCTCCCCTATTATCTGACCCTAGCGCATATAAGCCTCATCAGGACTGTCTGGATCCTCTTTTTCTGTGGCCTAGGGAGGTTACCTTGCCAGGGGGAGGTGATCAAAGAGCAGGAAACTGAGTTCATGTCAGAGCCTGCTCATGCTCCTCTTACTAGGGAACCCCCATGGAGACTGAGATGCCTAAGGCTACATCTGAGCAGGAGGTCTAGGTCCTCTCCATGAATGGTGCTGGGCTGATTCATCAGTCTCGGCAGCCTGCCCTGGGCCCAGGATTATGACTCTGTTGGTTTCCTTGTGGAGTTCCTGTTCCCTCCATGTTCTTTCTATCTCCTCCTTCTGTCATAAAATTCCATGCACTCTGCCCAAAGTTCGGCTATGAGTCTCGGCATCTGTTTTGATACCCTACTGGGGGGTGTATTTCAGAGGCCCTCTGTGGTAGGCTCCTGCCCTGTTCCCTGTTTTCTCCCTCTTCTAATGTCTACCCTGTTTGCCTTTTTGAATGAGGATTGGGCATCTTACCCAGGGTCTTCCTTCTTGCTTAGGTTCTTTAGGTGTACAGTTTTTAATATGTTTATCCGATCATACATGTCTACTATCCACTTATAAGTGAGTATATACTATGTGTGTCTTTTCTTCTGGGATACCTCACTCAAGATGCTATTTTTGAGTTCCTATCATTTGCCTGCAAATTTCATTATTTCCTTGTTTTTAATTGCTGAGTAGCATCCCATTGTGTAAATGTACTACAATTTTCTGTTTCCATTCTTCAGTTGAGGGACACCTAGTTCCTTTTCAGATTCTGGCTATTATGAATAAAGCTGCTATTAACATAGTTGAGCCTTTGTTGAATTGTTTAGCATCTTTCACATATATGTCCATGAGTGGTATAGCTGGATCTTGAGGTTGCACTATTTCTAATTTTCTGAGAAAGTGTCAGATTTATTTCCATAGTAATTGTACCAGTTTACATTCCCACCAGCAATGGAGAAGTGTTTCCCTTTCTCCACATCCTCTCCAGCATGTGTTGTCCCTTGAGAATTTGATATTAGCAATTCTGATGGGTGTAAGGCAGAATCTCAGGGTCAAAAAAATCTTATTTAATCCTCTTGTACAAAGAGGCATTCTTTAGGTAACTTGAAGGGATTGTGTTATCATGGAGTTGTACATGTTCTTGCAACAGCTTATAACTAGTCTCAAGCAATTTCAGTTTCTATAGGTGCACTGTAAGAAACATATTAAGAAAACCTCAATAGTGGTCCAACCCAGCAATTACTCAAAATTGGAGTTTTATTGAAATTCTTTTTAATAAGTAATTTATTTATTTTCATATTAATCACATGTTATATACTTTGTATCCCAGCCATAGCCCCCTCCCTCATTCCCTCCCACTCTCCCCATCCCTCTCTCATCTTCTCCCTGCCCCCTCCAAGTCCACTGATAGGAGAGGACCTCCCCGCCTTCCATCTCACCCTAGCTTTTCATGTCTCTTCAGGGCTCGCTGCAATGACCTCTTCTGGGATCTAGTTAGGCTGCTCCTCCTTCGTGGGGGGGGGGCAGTCAACAAGCCAGCCATTGAGTTCATGACACAAATAGTCCCTGTTCCCCTTATGGTACCCAGTTGGGTACTGAGCTACCATGTGCCATATCCCAGCAGGTGTTATAGTTTGTATTCATACATGGTCCTTGGTTGGAGAAACAGTCTCATAGAAGACCCCTGTGCCCTCATCTATTTTGTCTTCATGGAGCTCTTGTCCTCGCCAAATCTTACTAACTCCCCCCTTTTTTTCATATGATTCCCTGTGCTCTGGCAATGGCTTAGTTGCGAGTCTTAATATCAGCTTTGATTCATTGATAGTTAGAGTCTTTCAGAGGCCCTTTGTGGTAGGCTCCTGTCCTGTTGCTTGTTTTCTCCTACATTCAATGTCCACCCAATTTGTCCATCTAAGCGAGGATAGATCATCCCAGCCTGCATCCTCCTTCTTGCTATTCTTCCCTAGGTGTACAGATTTCAGCATGTCCATCATATCTTATAGGTCTATAGAAGTGAGTATATACCAAGGGTTTCTTTCTGCTTTTGGGACCTCACTCAGGATGATCGTTTTCAGGTCCCACCATTTGCCTGCGAATTTCATGATTTCCTCCTTTTTAATTGCTGAGTAGTAGTATTCCATTGTGTAAAAGAACCACAATTTCTGTATCCATTCCTCAAAAGAGGGACATATGTGTTGTTTCCAGATTCTGGCTGTTACAAATAAAGCTGCTACGAACATGGTTGAGCAAATGTCCTTGTTGTGTACTTGAGCATCTTTTGGATATATGCCTAAGAGTGGTATAGCTGGGTCTTGAGGAATCACTATTCCTAATTTTCTAAGAAAGGGCCAAATTGATTTCCAGAGTGGTTGTACCAGTTTGCAATTCCACCAGCAGCAGAGGAGATTACCCCTGTCTCCACAACCTCTCCAGCATATGTTGTCACTTGAGTTTTTGATCTTAGCCATTCTGACAGTTGTAAGGTGAAATCTCAGGGTCATTTTGATTTGCATCTCCCTGATGGCTAAGGAAGTTGAGGATTTCTTTAAGTGTTTTTCTGCCATTCTACAATCCTCTATAGTCAGTTCTCTTTTTGTCTCCATACCCCATTTTTTAATTGGATTACTTGATTTGTTGCTTTTTAACTCCTTGAGTTCTTTATATATACTAGGTATTAGCCTTCTGTCAGATGTACGACTGGTAAAGATCATTTTCCAGTCTGTAGGCTGTCATTTTGTTTGGATGACAGTGTCTTTTGCTTTACAGAAGCTTTTCAGTTTCACAAGGTCCAATTTATTTATTGTTGATCTTAGAGCCTGAGCTGTTGGTGTTCTGTTCAGGAAGTAATGTCCTGTGCCAATGAGTTCTAGGGTCTTCCCTACTTTCTCTTTTAACTGGTTTAGTGTGTATGGTGTTATGTTGAGGTCTTTGATCCATTTGGACTTTAGTTTTGTGCAGGGTGATAAATATGGACCTATTTTCATTTTTCTGCATGTAGAAATCTACTTGGACCAGCACCATTTGTTAAAGATGCTGTCTTCTTTCCTTTGAATGGTTTTGGCCCCTTTGTCAAAAATCAAGTTTCCATAGGTGTGTGGGTTTATTTCTGGTGCTTCTATTCGGTTCCATTGATCGACAATTCTGTTTCTATACCAATACCATGCAGTTTTTATTACTATTGCTCTGTAGTACAGCTTGAGTTCGGGGATGGAGATACCTCCAGATGATCTGTTGTTGTACAGGATCCTTTGGAAAGTCTGGGTTTTTTGTTTCTCCATATGAAGTTATGAATTTTTCTTTCAAGGTCTATGAAGAATTGTGTTGGTATTTTGATGGCGATTGCATTGAATCTGTAGATTGCTTTTTGCAGAAAGGCCTTTTTTCTATATTAATCTTACCAATCCAGGAGCATGAGAGGTATTTCCATCTTTTGATAGCTTCTTCAATTTCTTTCTTCAAAGATTTGAAGTTTTTTTCAAACAAGTCTTTCACTTGCTTGTTTAGAGTCACCCCAAGATACTTTATGTTATTAGTGGCTATTGTGAAGGGTGTTGTTTCCCTAATTCTTTCTCGGCCCTTTTGTCTTTGGTGTATAGAAGGGCTTCTCATATTTTTGAGTTGATTTTGTATCCAGCCACTTTGCTGAAGGTGTTTATCAGTTGAAGGAGTTCTTTGGTTGAATTTTTGGGGTCACTCATGTATATTATCATATCATCTGCAAATAGTGATACTTTTACTTCATCCTTTCCAATTTGTATGCATTTGATCTCCTTTAGTTGTCTTATTCCTCTAGCTAGGACATCAAGTACTATGTTGAAGAGATATGGAGATAATGGGCAACTTTGCCTAGTCCCTGATTTCAGTGAGATTGATTTAAGTTTCTCTCCATTGAGTTTGATGTTAGCTATAGGCTTGCTGTATATGGTCTTTACTATGTTTAGGTATGTGCCTTGTATCCCTAATCTCTTCAAGACTTTAAACATGAATGGATGTTGGATTTTGTGAAATGCTTTTTCGGCATCTAGGGAGATGATCATGTGGTTTTTCTCCTTCAGTTTGTTTATATGGTGGATCACATTGATTGATTTCCATGTATTGAACCACTCTTGCCTGTCTGGGATGAGGCCTACTTGGTCATGGTGGATGATATCTTTTATGTGTTCTTGGATTTGGTTTGTGAGTATTTTATTGAGTATTTTTCCGTCAATGTTCATAAGAGAGATGGGTCTGAAGTTCTCTCTCTCTTTTTTTTTTTTTTTGGTTGGGTCTTTGTGTGGTTTAGGTATCAAGGTGACTGTGGCTTCATAGAATGACTTTTCGGATTTTATTTTTTCCTTGAGTGAGAAATCCATTTCAGCCAGCGTATCTTCAGCTCCCGAGATTCTCTTTTCCATCTCTTGTATTCTATTGGTGATGCTTACCTTTGTGGTCCCTGATCTTTTCTCTAAGTTCTCCAGTTCCAGGTTCTTTTCCATTTGTGTCTTCTTTATAGATTCTAATTCTGTTTTCATGCTTTGTATCGTTTCCTTCATCTGATTGACAGTGTCTCCTATTTTGGTTGTTTCCTCTCTGTATATCTTTAATTTTTCCTCTATGTGGGCAGTTAAATTCTTCTGTATTTCTTTGAGGGCCTTGTTCATTTCCTATTTTTGTTCCTCTCATAACTGCATAAGCATAGCTCTAATATTATTTTCCTGTGTCTCTGCTGAATTAAAATCTCTAATACTTTTGGATGTTTCTGGTGGGACTATGGTGTCCTTATTGAGTGAGTTCTTATGTCGACCTCTGGGCATTTATTTATATATACTCAAGGATCTGATTGTTCCTTGAAGTTGAACTTCAGACTGGAAATGTCAGTCTCTGGTGTCTGGAGTATTCTTCAAGATCAGGGAGTTCCAGTGGTTTGATAGTGTATGTAGTTGCCTCAGTTGACCCTGTGGGAGGAATGGTCGCTGACACAGTTTCGTTGTTGGGGAGAGGGAGTAAGTGTGTGTGTGTGTGTCTGTGTGTGTGTGTGTGTGCATGCGCTGGGAAGGTGTCTTAAAGGGGAGTGTTAGGGGAGTATATATGGTTGAGTTATTGGATTTGGGAGCAAGCATAGGAGGGGATGAGTGTACAAGTGCGTTTAGTAAGCACAGACTGCGTGCAAGTGCCTGTGCAGGTTTCCTGGATTCCCAGTGTTCTTCACACTGTGGCGGGTTCATCAGGCTGGACTCTGAGGTCAGTGGGTAGGGCTGTGGTCGCCTTCTTCTGAGCTAGGGGCTGAGCACCCCAGTCTGGGATGGTATCAGGGGACACCTTAGTGTGGACCAGTTACTATGTGTCCTTGTCCAGGGTGGCAGATGGTTGCACCAGCACCGTGGGAGGCGCACGTTCTGCTCCAGGCTAGCAGTTGTGTGACCACCGTTTCTCCGAGGTCTGGAATGGTATCTGAGTTGCCTCAGTCTGGATCGGGAACTCTGTGTCCTGGTCAGAGATGGCGACTGGCGGGGTTGCAGGAAGTTACACAGTCAGATCAGTGTTAGCTGATGTGTGCAGCTAATGCACCGTGACTGGAATGGTCTCTAGGGTGCCTCAACCTGGCTGGGAGACTATGTGTGTCCTGGTCCGGGTCGCTGGAGGCATAGAGGGAAGCTGTGCATTCAGATCAGGGCTGTGACCTGCTGGTCACCAGGAATTTTTCCAGGGATTAACTGGGTGTCTCTAGGACTTTCCCACTTAATTTCCTCACCATAGGAATTCTGCTCACCTGGCAATCACAAACAGTGGTGTTTTAGGCTCCAGATTTCAGTCTCCTGGTCGCTGCACCGACACTGATGTCCTACTTCTCAGACTCAGTGTCCTCCCAGGGCCGCCATCTTGGAGTCCTATCGTTTTATTGAAATTCTAAATCTTTGTATTTGCTTCAATCTTAATGAAGAAAGTGGAAAAATGTCCTCACTGAGCTTACCATTTCTAAGAGGTTTCCTTGCATTTTGTCATTCATCTTATTAAATAGTGGATTTGCATTCATTTAGAACTACAGAGTTTTGTTAATTTTTTTTTCAGATGTGGTCAAGTATGAAAAAATCTAGTCTATGTGCCTGCTTGTGTTTGCAACTTCAAGGGATGAAATAAAAGCAATTAAGAGAAAGTTTGATGACTTTTAATTTTTGTCCTTTATTATCATTTGTGTATTCTGTCAATAATATAGGCTAATTAAGTATACTACGGTGATGTTATGTTTTTTGTTTCCTTTTTTAATTTTAAGATGTTGTGAATTTTAGGTAAGCTAGAAGCACATGCATAACAACATGACTATTACAAACTATTAGTGGTGGTAAATTGCCAGGGTGATCACCAGTATGAGAAATGTTATGTTGCCATCAGTATTTCCCTTTGCACTGCCTGAAACATGCTGTCAGTGACAAATAAGAAGATGAGTATGTGTCTTGTCACCCTCTCTTGTCACAGCCAAAAAGTTTGTCAGTATTTACAAATAAATGCATAAACAATCTCAGAGTATGTGTAGCAAGAAACAGAACTGTTAACTGAGATTCTCCCAGTAGCTTAAACAAAATCAGAGCAGAGAATGTAGTTCTGTTGTTATAAGGCTGGAGCCCTGACCTAAGGCCCCTTCTCTGTTGTTCCCACAGATGCAGAGTTTCTACTCTCATGTCTCTATTTGAGGCATCTGCTTGCATTGAACATAATTTTTTTTCAAGCACTGAACCAGAGTTTCCTTGCTGGCACTGTCTTTATATACTTCAGCTCTACAGTAAATATGGCTAAAGTACCCAGTGTTTTGTAAAGTCTAGTTAGTTCTTCAGTTATGATTTCTTCCCAAACACAATTGAAGGATATAAGAAAATAAAGACACTAAATATGATGTGTATTCATTGCTCTTTATATTCAGTATTGTATAATTTCTCTTTTTTACTCTGAGCACTTTTATAGCAAATACCTCTGCTGAGATTCATTTATTTTAAAGTGAGACACCACAGTACAAGCATATCCTCAATGTGTCCAGAATGGAATCAACTTTCATAAATCATGGGTTAATATCTTCTGTAAACAATAATTTTCTAGTTCTAACTTGGCATAAAGCAAACATAACTAAATGTGGCCAGACAAATCCTCCCAGCAGGACTATATTACAGGTAGAAGAAAATCATGCAAACCAGACAGAAACAGGGGTGTGACTACATGACTCACTGACAGATTAATCTGAAACATTTTCACAAGCCATGCTCTGTTCTCTATGAAGAGAAAGACAGGGATGAGGAGAGCAGAAAGACAGGGTGAGGGAGAGAAGCGAGCCCGGGTTGAGCAGAGCATAGAGATGTGGGTGGGGAGAGCTGAAAAACAGCTTGGGAAATTCATAAACTGAACTGAGGCAATTCCCAAGTGTCAGAGCAGATCACTAGGCATTTAGGCTTTTGCTGCCTCCAACCTCCACCCCTCGTAGCAGCTATCAGATCTCACTTACTGCCACCTCCTCAGTTCCATCCAACATGAGACACAGCTGTGATTTTACCCATCTGCTAAGCCATGTTTTAAAATATTTAGATGTTTAAACTGAGAAGAGTAGTTGTTATTAGTAAAACTGAACACTGGATGGCAGTCCTCACAAGTACTAAAAGAAGTGAAGGCTATTGCTGCAATGGGAAGGACTGGGTCCAAACAATACCCTAGGCAGCCTCAGTGTCTTGCCAAATTTAACAGCTAAAAGTCAGCAAAGAACTTTGAACAAAGCTGGTGAGATAACCACAATGTTCAAAATGGCTTGCCTGGTATTATCATGAATCTGTGAAATTTGTTATTCAGTTGATTAGAAAATGTTTTACATCAGAATCTATTTGAAAAATTTCATTCCTAAATGTTCAGTTTTAAATTATCCCCACATGAACTTCAGTCTTAGATGAATATATAGCTATTAGCATTATAGACCAGTGGTTTTCAACCTTCCTAATACTGTCACCCTTTCATATATTTCCTCATGTTATGGTGACCCTGCAACCATAAAATTATTTTCATTATTACTTCATAACTGTAATTATGCTGCTGTTATTAATCATAATGTAAATATCTGTGATTTCTGGTGCTATTAGGAGAACCCTGTGAAAGACTCATTCAACCCCTTGCAAAGGCATTGCTACCCACAGGTTGAGAACTGCTGTTACAGAAGAAAATAATTTTTCCTCAAGGGGAAAACTACAATTCATACTATATAGATTTTTACATAAAACTTGTATATTTTATTTTACATCAGTTTTAAGACAGGATCTTCTTAGGTAGCCCAGGCTGGAAACTTCACATCCTCTGCCTCAAAAGTAATGAGATGACAGGTATGACAAACCTGGCCTTGTATAAATTTTATGTTTAAAAATAAAATAGCTTAACTGTAATTCATGTGATATTTTGATGTATACATGTATATATTCTGTAGTATACATCAGATATAATATAACTATCTCCTCTACCACATCATTTCTTTTTTCATGGTAAAAGTACTAAAGAGCCTTCTGGATTTTTGAGAGACACCATAGAGAATTATCTGTAAATACCTTATTGTTAATATCACACCAGAGCTTCTGATGATCACTTAAACTTCACTATAAACTGATAAATTTATTCCTTTCTCCCTAGTATTTCCACATAATTGTAACTATTATTCTAATACACATTTCTAAACAATGAACTTTCTCTAATTTTGCAAGATAATGAGATTGCAGACTATTTTATGTGCCTAACTTAGTGCTCCCACCGTAATGTGCTCCTTGCTTATTCCTGTTAGCATTCTGACAAGATTCTGTTATCTACAACGCTGAATATTAATCCGTTATTCATTGAATTTTCATCAGGAACTCATGTATTGATGGTTACTTAGATTTTTCTGAATCTTGATTATTACAAAAGAGTGACAATAAATATAAATGAGATAAATATATCTGTAATAGAGTGAGCTTACCTAATTTGGATTTAAAAAAAAAATTCTGACAGTTACTAAAAACCAAAAAAAAAAAAAAAGCTAATTAAAACCACAGTGAGGTATCACCTTATTTTGGTAAGAAAAATTGTTTTAATGAAAATGGCAAAACAAATAAAAAGGAGGTAATGAGAATTTAGGGAAGGAAACAGTACAACTGTTGGTTGGAATGTACTTTAGTACTGATCATATAGAAAACAATTTAGAGGATTCTTGAATACCTAAAACAAAAGATATTAAATATATTTGAAATCTACAAAAACTAACCCAAATAGTCTTTCTGCTTTTTAAATTTAAACTTCAGAACCAGATTCACTAAAATGGATAAAGTTGATTTTTATGTTTAGAAGGAATATCTTGAGTTTTATCTGGTGTGAATGTTTCAACCATGCCCATGCTTGTTCACTGTACACTGTAATATATGGATGGTTGGAATGTAATTGACCTGATTTTGAATCCCAGTTCTGCACCTAACTAACCTTGAACAATTTGGGCAATGTAATCTTTCTAGGTCTCATTTTCCTTAACTGTTCATGGAGTTAAAGGATATTCCTTTGGTGGTTTACTGTAAGTTTGTAATGAACATTTTCATGCAAAATGCTTCAGATGAACATATGAGTTCAAGGAATATTAGTGGTTACTGAAATTATTGCCAATACCATCTTCACAGATTTATATTCATTTTTCTAAATATTTTAAGCATTGTAGACAAATATCAAATTGAAGTTATATATAATGTTTTAAATTATTAAATTATATTAGATTGAATCTAGGAATATATAAATGTAGGATCAATAATTTGGAAAATATGTTCTATATGTACTATACTTACATTTTCAGGCCTGTCTACATTGTCGTAAATGTACATTCTTCACCATACATAGACTTTGATATATCCTGCAAAGGGGGAGGGGAAGGCAGGCATTTGGCAAAAAAAGGCATCTATTTTATAATAGTATGGTGTGACATGTCCCAAGAGAGCAAATGCATATATGAAAAATAGATTGGCAACTTAAAATAAATAAAAGACGGGAAAATGCAATTAAAATTGTTTCATTTTCGGGTGACAGAAATATCCTAAAATTACATGGTAAGAAATGTTAACTTAGTAGGTTTTTTAAAATCTCAGAGCTGTAGCATGCTTGATATGAGATTAATTGAATAAAATTATATTTCACAAATGAAAACATAAAGACAAAAGTTTAGAGAGAAAGATCTGATTTTGGAGACATTGTTATTTTTATTTGAAACTTTTTATCTTCTTCTTTTTGTTTCTCTCTTTATCTCTAATTCTGGACACATTTGGATAGGTTCAGAAGACCTGATTTGAGGAGATGACATCTCATTCAGCAGCCATATTCTTCCAAGGCAAAAAACAATCAGTAAAAAATTAATCAGTAAATTAAAATTAAATTTAAATTAATCAGTAAAAATCAGTAATCAGTAAATTAAAATTAAAATCAGTAAATCAGTAAATTAAAATTAATCAGTCAAAAATTAGTCAACAGACAAGAAACCAGAGATGTGGCCTGGCAAGGCATTCTCCAAGGGGAAGTGATCAAAATCTAGCAAATAGGTCCATGTCTAAAGCAGTCCCCACTTTCCTTACTAGAGGGCCCACATGAAGCCTATGCTGCCCATCTGCTACATCTTTGTAGGGGGCCTAGGCCTAGTTTATGTATGGCCCTTCTCTCTCAGAAAGCCCTTGGGTGCCCTGGTTCATTGGCTCTGCTTGTCTTCTTTTTGAGCTCCTGTCATATCCAGGTCCTTTTCTCTTTCATCCCACTTTTCTACCAGACTCCATACACATCTAGTTCCATCTATTTGCCCTCATATTTCATGCTTTCTTTGTTTTTAATAGCTGAGTAGTATTCCATTGTGTAAATGTGGTAGAGCTTCTTTATCCATTCTTCGGTTGAGGGAAATCAGGTCGTCTCCCTATTCTGGCTATTATGAATAAAGCTGTTATGAACATAGCTGAGCAAGTGGACTTATTGTATGGTGGAACGTCTTTTGGGTATATCCCCAGGAGAGGTATAGGTAGGTCTTGAGGTAAAGCAATTCTCAATTTTCTGAGAAAGTGCCAGACTGATTTCCAAAGTAGTAGTACCAGTTTATAGTACCACGAGCAAAGGAAGAATGTTCCCGTTTCTCGACAACTGAGTCAGCATGTACAGTTGCTTCAGATTTTGATCCTAACCATTCTGACCTGTGTGAGATGTAATCTCGGAGTCATTTCGATTTGCATTTCCATGATGACTAAGGAACTTGAACATTTCTTGTCCATTCAAGATTCCTCTGCTGAGAATTCTCTGTTTAGTTCTGTGCTCCATTTTTTAGTTAGGTTCTTTTGTTTTCTGGAGTTTGGTTTCTTGAGTCTATTATATATTGTGGATATAAGCTTTTTGTGATATGTAGGATTATTGAAAATATTTTCCCAATCTGCAGACTGTTGTTTCATTCTATTGACAGTGTCTTTTGCCTTACAGAGCTTTTCAATTTCAAGAGGTCACTGCATGACACCGGCATAAAAATAGACTGGCTGATCAATGGAATTAAATAGAAGACATAGACATAAACCCATATAACTAAGACACTTGCATTTTGACAAAGGAGCCAAAACTATACAATAGAAAAAAATTAACATCTTTAACAAATGATGCTGGTCTAACTGAATGACTATATATAGAAAAATTCAAATAGATTCATATTTATCTCCCTGCACAAAACTCAAATCAAAGTGGATCAAAACCTCAACATGACACTAAATACACCAAATCTATTGTGAAAAAAAAGTAGTAAGTGCCTCAAACTCATTGACACAGTTGACAATTTCCTCAACAAATCACCAGCAGCTTAGGCTCTAAGATCAACAATTAATAAATGGAATCTCTTAAAATTGAAAAACTTCAATAAGGCAAAGAATTCTGATTTTTTCTCCTTTTCTACCTTTTTCTCTGTTTTCTTTTGTGTGTGTGTGTGTGTGTGTGTGTGTGTGTGTGTATGTGTGTGTGTGTTGTTTTGAAGTAATGACTTTAACTGCATCCAGAGCTGACTAGCCAGCAAAACTACCTGACCAAGGGGTTTGGAAGATTCTCCTGTCTCTGTACACCTAAGTATAAAGGCTATAGACCATCAAGACTGGGTTTTTATACATGGGATAGGGATCTAATTTTGAATCTTTAGGTTCTTGCAATAAGCAGTTCAGTAACTGAGCCATCTCCTTGCCCAATGAACTTGCTATAATAAGATCAACTCAAAATAATGAACCCGTTTCTGGGAGAACAATCCATACAAGAGAGCAGTAACATCATGACTAAATTACTTGATAAAAGCAGTACTTATGAACAATGTTTCATTGATAAATGAATTTTCCATGTGAAATAATTATGGGGTACAGTAAAAAAAACTGAGACACTCCAAAACTGAAAGGGGATATAATTACATAAAAGTGTCAATATAGGCAAACATGGATCCTGAAACATGAATCTGCTTTCCTAAATCTGGTGACTCTATTTCATGAAATTTTAATAATTACTTTGGGAAGTGTTATTCATCTATCATAAAGTTTTATAATATTGAAAATGAGTAGACACAATTTTTATGTGTCCTTTTTTGTCTTTCTCACAAAAACAAAATAGTCCATAACAACTTTTTAAAATTCTGGGCATGTTTTTCTGTCTCTTAAGAATCACAAGTTAATTCCCGCTGCATCTCTAGCTTTGCCCAGACCTTTATCAGAATGTGAAGTCAATTATGAAGATGTGCAACTTAAGCAAGGTGTGGAAAGATGCACAGAGGAAAACAACAAAAATAATTAAAGGGACAGAAATTAAATTCTGCACAGAAAAGAAGGAAGAGTATAGTTATTTAAATAAAGATGCTAACAAAATGGTAGGATTATTAATAATATTTTCATATGTGTTTAGTTACTACTTTTTTATCCTTTGATCTGAAAGTTATTAAATTCAAAGTCTTAATTTTAAATTTTGTCATCATGGTGTGTTTGGTACTTTATTTCAGGAGACATGACAATTGTATCATAGGTACTACACGTGTCTCAATGACTCTCCGGGTTGCTCTTAAGTGTACTTATTGTGATAAGGATGAAATGGGGCTTGACACCATTATTTTTTAAAATTATTTTTTGATTGATGCATACTCATCTTACCATACAACAAATGCAAATTTAGAATTCTTTTTATTAATTTCATTTAAAATTGATATAAAACCAAGGGACTTGTTCATATGTATGGAGTATTGTGTGCTGTTTTAACATATGTACACAATGTGCAATGTATTAAATTTATGTATTTCCTTGTCTTTATTATTTGTCTGTGGTAAAAATTTTCACAAATATTCAAAATATTTTGAATAAACACTACATTATTTTTATCTGTACTCACCATATTATGTGAGGGTACATAATTTTTCTTTAATTTCTTAAAATTATATATATATATATATATATATATATATATATATATATATATATTACAACTTATTCACTTTGTATCCCACCCACCTGCTAATCCCTCCCTTGTCTCTTCCCAGTCCTACCCACCCTCCTTCTTCTTACCATATACTCTTTCCCTAGTCCCATGATAGGGGAGGACCTCCTCCCCTTCAATCTGACCCAAGTTTATCAGGTCTTATCAAGGCTGACTGTATCATCTTCCTCTGTGGCCTGGCAAGGCTGCATCACGAGTGGAAGGTGATCAAAGTGCCAACCACTGAGTTCGTGTTAGAAACAGGGCATGTACCCCTTACTAGGGAATTGGAAACGAGCAGCCAATGGGCTTCCTTGGAACAAGCAATCAAGGTCCTCTCCATTCATGGTCATTAGTTGAAGTATCAGTCTGCAGGCTCCACTGGGCCCAAGTGTTTTGGCTCTGTTGTTCTCTTGTGGAGTTCCTGACCACTCCAGGTTTTTCTATATTCCTTTTCTTCCATAAGGATTCAGGCACTCTGCCCCAAATTTGGCTCTCAGTCTAAGTATCTCCTTAGATACCCTGGTGGGCACAGCCTTTCAGAGGTCTTTTGTGGTAGGCTCCTGTCCTGTTACTTGTCTTCTCTTACTTTTGATATCTATCCTGTTTGCCCTTCTTATGGTGATTCATGATTTTTCCTAGGGTCCTCCTTACTGTTTAGCTTCTTTAGGACTATACATTTTAGTGTGCTTTTCCTATAAGTGAGTGTATATCATATGTATCTCTCTGCTTCTGGGTTACTTACTCAGGATGATCTCAAACCCACAAACCTTTAGAAAACTAATTTTTGAAAAAGAAGCCAAAACCATACAATGGAAAAAACAAAATCTTCAACAAATGGTGCTGGTCTAACTGGATGTCTGCACGTAGAAAAATAAAAATCGAACCATATTTATCACCCTGCACAAAGTTAAAGTCTGAGTGGGTCAAAGTCCTCAAAACATACCAGACACACTAAGTCTGTTAGAAGAAAAAGTGGGGAAGAGCCTTGACCTCAATCACACAGGAGACAACTTCCTGAACAGAACAGCAACAACAATTAAGAAATGGGACCTCATAAAACTGAATAGTTTTTGTAAAACAAACAACATTGTCACCAAAACGACAGCCTACAGACTGGGAAAATATTTTCACTAACCCTCCATATCTGTAAGAGGGCTAATATCTAAAATATATAAAGAACTAAAGAAGTTAAACACTAACAAACCAAGTAATCCAATTTAAAAATGGAGAAAGAAGTTAAACAGAGCATTCTCAACAGAGGAGTATCATATGGCAGAGAAACACGTAAAGAAATGCTTAACATCCTTCATCATTCAGGAAATACAAATCAAAACGATCCTGAGATTTCCTTCACACCCATCAGAATGGATAAGGTCAAAAACTCAAGGGATGATGCATGCTGGATAGGATGTGGACAAGGGTAACTACCCTCCATTGCTGGTGGGCATGTAGCCTTGTACAACCACTTTGGAAATCAATCTGGCAGTTTCTCAGAAAATTAGAAATAGTGCTACCTCAAGATCCAGCTATATTACTCCTAGGCATATACCCAAATTATGCCCCACCATTCAATAAGGACATTTGCTCAACCATGTTGGTACAGCTTTATTCATAATAACCAGAATCTAGAAACAACCTAGTTGTCCTTCAATGGAGGTATGGTACAGAAAGTATGGTACATTTGCACAATTGTATACTACTCAGAAATTAAAAACAAGGAAAGCATCATAATTTTTCTATGTAGCTACTATTCTGTCCCCACTGATTAATCTTTTTATAATTTTATTTTTATTAATTACAGTTTATTCACTTTGTATCCCACCTGTAGTTACCTCCCTCTTCCCCTTCCAATCTCACCCACCTTCCCTCTTCTTCACCCATCCCCATCCACAACTAACTGATAGGAGAGGTCTTTCCCCCTTTCCATCTGATCCTAGTCTATAAGGTCTCATCAGGCATAGCTGCATTGTCTTCCTCTATGGCCTGGTAAGGCTGCAATCTCCCGCTCTCCCCACCCCTGAGGGGGCGATGATCAAAGAGCAGACCAATCATTTCATGTCAGAGACGGTCTCTATTCCTATTACAGCCCACTTGGACACTGAGCTGCCATTGGCTACATCTGTGCAGGGGTTATAGGTTAACTCCATGAATGGTCTTTAGTTGGATTATCAGTCTCAGAAAACACCTCTGTGTCACTCAGCAATTAAAAACAAGGAACTCATGAAATTTGCAGGCAAATGGTGGGAACTAGAAAAGAAAGTTCTGAGTGAGGTACCCCAGAAGCAGAAAGACGCAAGGGGTATATACTCATTTATAAGTGGATATTATACATATAATATAGGATAAACACACTAAAATCTGAATGTCTCAAGAAAGCTAATCAAGAAGGAGGACACTGGCTAAGATGCTCAATCCTCATTCAGAAAAGGAAAGAGGATGGACATAAGAAGTGGGGGAAAACAGGAAACAGGATAGGAGCCTACCACAGAGGGTCTTTGAAAGATTCTACCCTACAGGGTATCAAAGGAGATGCTGAGACTAATAGCCAAACTTTGGAAAGAGTTCAGAGAATCTTATGAAAGAAGGGGTAGATAGAAATACTTGGAGGGGATAGGAGCTCCACTGGGAGAGCAACAGAATCCACTGATTAATCTTTCCTATCTTTCTATCTTCTTAATGTTTGAGAGTCTCTTCTATGCATTGTTCTATTTTCTAATTTTATGTTAATATTTTTTCTTGTTTCCACTTGATGAATAATGTCATGCAATAATTCTCTTCCTTTTACTGACTTACATCATTTAACACAATGATCACTATTTCTATTCATGTTGTCACAAATGACAGGATGTAATTGTTTTTTTTTCACTGTAGTAATAACTCATTGTGTGATGAATACACAAAAAGAATGTGTATTGAAATTTGTCTTAAAATCAAGGTTTCTTACCATTCCAAAAGAAAGCACAGCTTTATAAATTTGTTTGCTATTTTGGATTCCTCTTTATTTGGATACACTTGTATTATCTTCACCATCTTGAATTAGAGGCAAATATGTACATGTAAATCCAATTACCATGAAAAGTGTTATCAAAAATGAAACATTTCAAATAGGGAAAATTAAATTATCATAATTATAGCACAATACTACAGAAGATAGCTTTAACAGACCAACTGAGGTACATGAAAACTATATGCAGTATAAGCAATAATTAAAATAATGAGAGGAGAGAATGTTTCATTATTTTCTGGTCCCTAGACTATATGGAGTTTGTGAATCATGTATTAGGACATGATTGTATTCATAACATTTAATTAGTATAACAACAATAATGGCAAAAATTGGAATTGAGTCTGTATTTCTCTAGGTGGTTCTGATGATTTATAATTTATGTAGTGATTCAAGTCTATAATGATTTATGCATAGTGATGCAAGTCTATAATGCCAGCTATTTAGGATATTGAAACAGGAGGGATATAAATTCAAAGCCAACCTGGGCAATTACGTGACATTTCTTTTTTTTTTTTTTTGAATCATTTTCTTGAGATTATAATTTAACACATTTCTCACTTCCCATTCCTCTGTCCAAATTCTATTGGGACAGGGCACAGCAGCTCTTTATTTTGATTTTTACATAAAATCAGCAGTGGGAGAGGCTGGAACTTCAGTTCCATGATAAAACCCTTGACTGTCAAGTCCAGCATCATCTTTAAAACCCTCTTGAGACCTCATCAGAGTTGTCACCAACCAACCCTCTTGCTGGTGAACCACCCTTCAGCCCTCTGTACCCATGCCCTGCATTCCTAGAAGTTCACCCTTTTAGGAGAGCTGACAAGATGGTTGTGCAAGCCCTAGGCCACCTGAAAAATGGAGCCTCGGACAGAAGCACAGATCAGAAGGAAGAGACCAGAAGCCCAAGGACTTCGAGAAAAGGGGAGTGCCAGAATGTGCACCCTCTATTTGAATGCTTTACATCTTCTGAAGGCCCTAAGCCTCATTCTAGGTATTCTGACAGGCCAAGTACAGTTGAAGAGGATGAAATGAGGAAAATAGTTAACAAAAGGTTGCAAAATACAAAAGGAAACTACTCAGAAATGACTTTGAAAGAGAGAGAAACTTGTCATCAGAATGTTCTGATGCAAAGGAGTCTATGTCTTCAGTGCCAGCTGATGTGGAGCAGAAGAAAGTGTCTTGATGTGAAGACAAAAGGAGATCAACTATGAGAAGAACACTATGGCCTATGATCAATACATTAAAGAGGTCACCAGACACCTGCAACAACATGGAATTCATCCCAGGACCCCCCCAACAAATTTAAGAATTACAGCCAGGGGTCATGAGACCAACAGATTAAACTCTGGAAAGGGCACTGCATTTTTGGGATCCTCCTGTTGAAGATGGATGTGGTTTGCAAGAAATAGAACCTGTAGATCTTGGGGAAATGGAGAAAGAATTCACAGAAAGCAGCTCTGAGTTCCAGACAAGTTCACAGGATAACTGATGTGTATGCTGGCACACTCACCAAAGTCAGACATGTGGACTGCGGAGTGGAGGATGAGTTTGATTTCACAGCTTGTTTAACTGAACCATTGAAAGACTTCTCTGCCAGGAGTTAATGGCCACCTGGTGGTTACTCTGGGAAATACTTGCCTCAGCCATCTCTAAGGCATGAGCTGCTGTGCATTTGTATTTTTTTCCCTCTGTAAATAATTTATTTTCTCATGATAAATAATTTTTATGTATGGTGAATGCATTATGCATGTTTTAAATTGTAAATGAAGCTAAATCCAGTGAAGACTGAACCATTATTAATTTTCTGCCCACCAAATTAGACAACAGGATACTTGTGGTTTTCCACAAGAACTTGAGAAGTCAGTTACCACACTTCAGATGGGGTGACAGTAGATTTTAACCATGTGTTCATAGGACCAATATAGAGTTAGCTGTCTTTACAGGTAACTGATAAAATAATCTCAAACAAGCAGCATCAATAGCTTTGCCAAAACTTATTTTCTGGTGTTTTAGCAATGTGAATATAGTTTTTCCTCATACAAAGCTCTGAAAAAAGATATCAGGCTGTTATATTAATGGGCTTTTAATGTAAGTTAGATAGTCTTAATTTGGAACTTGGAATAGTATTAGTGTGAGGTAGGATCTTAGCACATGCTCTGAGAGCTGAGGCAGAAGAGAAAAATTTAGAAAGAATTTTTGTTAATGATCAGTTAATTTACCATGTAATATTGCTGTAACTGAAGTATGTACAGATACTCTGTTCATGTATTAAATTGTCAATTTGTCGATATTTGCATTTCCATTGCTTTGGAACAGAATGATAATTGCAAATATAAAGATGCTTTAACTGAAAAAGTAAAACTCTCTCACTATGAGTTATTAATATTAACACATGCTTCTCACTATATTTCCAGTTTCCTTATATTAAGAAACCTCTGTAAACTTTTATAGCACTCAGATCCTCTTTTGGTCCTCTCATTTATTTTCCTTTCTTTTTAACATAACATTAATTATTTGGAAATTTCACATAATGTACCCCAATCACATGATCACATTCACTTCCCAGGGATCCTGAGTCTACCCCAACCATTATGACCACTCTCAAAACAAAAAGAATAAGAAAATAATACCAAGTCCAATTTGCCCACATACTCATGGTCAAACTCATGGAACATGGTCAAACTCCTAGTGGCCAACTCCTTAAAGAAAACGGAGTCCTTCCTCACCAACAAGTCTGCCAGAAGCCACCAACTGTAGAGAGCTACACTTAAGCACCCTTAACACAATTTTTAAGAGTTGTCCTTCCCTGCATCATGTGTGGACTTTTTCTTTCTTTTACTGGGAGTGGACTCAGAGGTCGGGAAGAGAAGTTGCTTAAGAAACCTTTAATGTCTTTCATTCTCAACTGTCAGTCCGGAATCATCAATATCACTGCAAAGCAGCTTCCTTGCCCTTTACAGCCAGTGGCAGCTCATGGCTTGTTTTATCACCAAAAGCCATGTGAAAGTTCTTGGTCTGTGCTGCCACCTGAGGCCATGTTGGTGTGTGTGGTCTGCTTTGTCTCCAGATACCATGTTGGTGCCCATGTCCCTCATGTGGCCAAGGGTCATGCTGATATCTGTGGACCATATTACCACCAAAGACCATGGGGGTGTCTGCAATTTGTGCTGCTGACTGAAGCCATGTTGATGTCCATGGCCCATGCAGTAGCCACAAAGTATGTAGAAGTTCCTTTATTTTCTTTTTAGGTCCCTATCTTCTTACTTATTTGTCCCCTTTCCCCCTTGCCACCTTCCAACTGTCCTTTTCCTTTTCATCCGTATTCCCTCTTTTGTTTTTTCCATCTTCAGGTTTCTATTTTTCTTCTCTTGAGTAATATTTTTTCCACAGTATAGGTGAAAATATTCTACTACCTAAAAATGATGTTGGAACACCTAGGTTTAATGTTTATTATGGCATTTTCTATAGTCTTCAAATATTTTAACAAATTTCCTTTTATTTCTGAATAGCTACATTGATTAAGTTATCACCATTTCATGGCACAGAAAAATTAACATATAAGAGAGTTCCCCTAAATATGAGGAACACACAACATACCATCATCTATATGACAAGAAAGGATGATATTGAATTGAAGAATTTAAGTTATTCTGGGTATAACTACATTTTGAAACGAGGAGCCATCTTGACTGGGAACTGAACTCAGGTACCAGGAAATATCACAGAATGTACACTTGGCAGAAAACAACGTTAACTCTCCTAGCAACTGCCTCCAGAAAATATCACAGAATAAATAATTAATAAGAAATAGAGGCAATCTCCCTTGGCAGCAATCAATGAGAATAGGTTGGGAATTGGCTGGTAAAATTCTCCCCAATGTTCCAGATATAGGTTAGAAGGATAGCCATTGTGATTATATGCCTCAGGCAATTGTGACTATGTGCGTCAGAGAAGGTCACCTCACCACTCTGACCTTTACCCAATCTTGTAAAGCCAAGATATGTGTTCCCCTGCTTGCTGTCATGGAAACCCCCTGTTTGTAGTCTTTCCCTTTCTCACTCAGAGCTCGGGGTCCCAGTTCTCTACTGCTGCATCAGTGAGACTTGGGTCCGGAGTTTAATCCCTCTGATAAGAAAGCTCTTTTGCTCTTGCATCGACTCGTCTTCGGGTGGTCTCTGAGGGTCCTGTGATCCTGGTATAACCGAATGTTGTCACAGGAAAAATGTTCCTGCATTAGTGCCTTTAGAGGAAAATTCTAAGTAATTTGTACTTTTTTTAGGTTATATATTTTGCATGTTCTCCCAGCTCTTTTGCTTATCTCACGTTTGGAAAATTTACCTGGTTTCCCAACTAAGTACTTATTCCTCTATTTAGACATAGGGCTTGGGGTTTATACTGCTTACCAAGATCTTTGAAATTTT
This sequence comes from Pachyuromys duprasi, assembly GCA_028658305.1. NCBI lineage: Eukaryota > Metazoa > Chordata > Mammalia > Rodentia > Muridae > Pachyuromys > Pachyuromys duprasi. The sequence goes on from CM053742.1 coordinate 65,510,953, forward strand.
GTGTTCAATGTCTTTGTCTTTCACAAAACTACTGCTTACATAGACATATATGGATAGATAGGAGTGTGTTATCAAGCTATATGAAAGTGTATGCAACATTTTATGTATTTGAATATATATATATCCATTTTGTACACAGAGAATAAGTAGTCTTCACTAGAGTTTTATAACTAGTAATATCTACAAGAACTGTGCCAGCTGTGTTTCACCTTTTGAACAGCTAACTGATAAACCTTAAAAAAATCTTGGATTCAGCTATACTACTTTTCAAAGGTGTTATTCAAGATACACAGTGATGTTTCTGATACGAAAAATGTTTAAGTATTTTTGAGAGACATAGAACTAGTACAGAAATGACAAGACCTGAATCATGAAAAAATTCTGGAATACCTAAAACATGTATATCTTTCTGTAAGTTAAAAGAACATATAGCTAGCTTAATTGTGGAGAGCTGCTTGGGCGTGCTCGGACAAAACGCCATTAGAGATGGCGCCGACATCTGGCTCTGACCCTGGAAAATAAGTAATATTATGCATGCGCAAGGGCAAAAGTGTGCCAAGTCTTGGCCCAGCCCGGGGCGTCTTATGAGGTAATGAGTAAGCAGCCAATCAGTAGGCCGCATGCAGCCTTAGGGTGTATATAAGCAGCACATTCCTGGGCTCGGGGTCTTCCTCTTTCCATCGCAATAAACGCTTGCTGCAGAAGGATCCTGGTGTCCGCGTGCGTTCTTGCTGGCGAGACGATTGCGTGGGTCACACTTAATATATATTACATATAAGATATATTATATAATGTAATATATGTATAAGTGTATTATGTATATAATATACACATAACCTTAGATGTTAAAATATAATTCATCTATTCATGAAAAATAGTGTATAACTAATATTTCTCTTCAGAAAACATGAAGCAGATAGTAGTTTTTCTTCTTCACATAACAAGTAGTCATTTCTATTATATGTAACTAAATATTATAAATATGAAGAGATTATTCTATTTCAATTTTGTTTATAAGGGTGTGGGTACATTTTGAGTTCTCAAAAGGTTTTCTTTTTGTCTTGATTCATATAATAATATATTTCATTGATGTGATAGAAATATTTAAACCAAAGTTAAGCTGTTTGCCTAAAAAATAATGGATTTTTATGAAAGAGCCCTTGAATGAAATTTCAAGGTTGTATTCCAAAAGAGCCATTTACGTATGCAAATTTTTCTGATCTTTGAAAAGCTTCAGAGATTCACTATCAAAAAATGAACTTTATGGTTTATTATTATTCTTCATTAGTTGTACTAAATTGGCATAAACTTTAAGTCTCATATTACACCCTATTGAAGATTAATATGCACATATATGCTAATGTTATTGCAGTTTATGTGTGATTAGACTAAATTACAAGCATAATCTATGAAATGTTGATTTGTCCTCATCAATGGTTCTACAAAAATTTAAACTACTTAAAATATTCTTGTGTTCATATCATGGATGATCTATATGTGCTTAAGTCAGAAAATCAGCTGTGAATCTTTGACCAATATATGTTTATCATGAGTACGTGCATAATGAGTAAAGTCCCTTTTAAGAAATAAATATATTAGAAGTTAGAAGCCTGCCACAGAGGGCATCTGAAAGGCTCTGCCCTGCAGACTATCAAAGCAGATGCTAAGACTTATGGCAAACCTTTGGGCAGAATGCAAGGAATCTTATGAAAGAAGTGGGAAATAGTAAGATCTGGAGAGGACAGGAATTCCAAAAGGAGAGTAACAGAACCAAAAAATCTGAGCACAGGGGTCTTTCCTGATACTGATACTCCAAACATGTACCATGCATGGAGATGACCTAGAAGCCCTGCACAGATGTAGCCCATGGCAGTTCAGTTCCATGGTAATGGGCACAGGGACTGTCTCTGACATGTCCAGTTAATTTTGATCCTGGAAAATGTATCAGTTTCTCGTATTTAATAGCATAGAGTCTTCTTGAATATATCAACTCAGGGGTTTGTAAACAATTTTACATAGAGAGCTAATTTGTTTTACGCCATATTTTTCAGTTTCCCTCTCCTTTTGTAGTATTTACATTTAGCATGCAATTAGTCCAATACTCTCATAAAATCAATTTAAGTATAACCCATACTAATGACAGAGAGGAAAACCTGTATAAGCCAATCCAAAATTGATTTTCTGTGTATAAATGCAAATACATATGTCTTATGGATACAGTCAAGACATGGCAGAATGTCAGATACGAACACTTCTGTAAAGTGGATTGAGACTAAGACGTCACATTTTTCTGATATAAGCCCAGAATAAAGAAAATAAACTGGCGATATTAAAATTGATGATACATACTAACTTTAAACCTGTCACTTTACCAGCTAACCCTTACAAACTGACAATTAAAGCAATCAAAAGACAAAGCAATGATATGAAAATCAATGTTCTGTTAGTGAACACTAAATATTTTCAAGTAACAGTATGGTAAGCATTAAAGAAGAAAAGTTTGCTATTGTATTTTCACTCTCCTTGATGAATAGAAACTGACCTGATCTATCCTCTTTAATTTTCTTCTTGATTTAGGGATAGGTACAAAATAAGATTTAAGAAAGTATTTTTTTGGCTGGACCTATGGAAAATCTACCATAGCGTAAGTGGAGTCCTGGGTTCAATACAAAGCACCTTAAAGAAGGAAAGGAAAACAAAATGAAGGAAGGAAGGAGAGAAGAAAAAAAGAAAAGAATATTAAATGTTATGTACAAAGTAAAAACAGATGAGATGTTACTAGGAAACAACTAAAATGTAGTAGGCACATTAGGTTGCAGATAATAAAAATTGGAGTTGTCAGACTAAATGGGAATTTCATTATCTGATTTAGATGGAATCTTAGAGTCATTGGATAACAATTACAGTGTTCCTGTAAGTAACCAACAATCTGGAATAGCCCTATATGTACTTGGATTGTAATATGGGGTCATTATATGAATTGATGTTCCTCAAAATTCAGAATAATAGATTATGCATGCATGTTTGGCTCATGTATTCAGTTAATTTTGACTGGCCATGCAGAAATCTACCTTACCATAAGTGGAAAATAGAAATAAAGAAAATAATATTTGTGTATACTAGTTTTAAGCCTGACATTTTACCAAGAAAATGGTAAAATGGCTGGAAACTCCAGTGTCTGCAAGATAAAGAAGCAGATTGGAGATTGGAGACTCAGGAAAGACAATGGCAAAGTTTTATTTTTTAATATATATTACATATTTAATATTATATATGCATATGTATGTATATATACATGTATGTATACACACACACACACACACACACACATATATATATATATATATATGTACATATAGGCATGGTGTTACATAGCTGTAATCACAGCATTTGGAGAAGAAGAGGCAGGCTGATCCCTAAGACTTCAAAACCTGCCTGTTCTACAAAGTGAGTCCCGGCCAGCCAAGGATATACAAAGAAACACTGTCTTGAAAAAAAATACGTATATTAAGGTGTTTTTATAGAATATATCTGATCATGATTTCTTAGTCCCCAACTCCTCCCAGATACTTTCACTTCCTTACCCACCCAACCTTATAATTTTTCTTTCTTCCTTTAGAAAACAAATTGACAAAAATCCAAATAATAAGAATTTAAATGTTTTATTTTTAATATTGCCTGTCAAAGATCTGGAAAGAGTTCATTGTACAGAAGAAGACTGAGGTCAGGGTTCAGTTTATTAAAAAATCTCTTGCTCTGTGAAAGCAGACCCTTTACTTATATTAAGACATTCATCTGGTAGAGTATGACTCTGGTTTTGTAGGGCAATCCAATTCAATTATGTAAATGTTAATTTGATCCTAAACATTTTCACAAACCATATATCATAGCACATTGCACAAAACAAGACCAAGAAATACTGATCATTACAGTAGAGAAAATAAAGACAGAAGTGTTTTTAAAATAATTGTCTGTTACTGAGACTTTGCATTTAATTTAACAACTGTTTACTCCACTCTAATCTGAGAACTATACTAGACTGCCTCTTAATGTTCATATGCATGATGCTTAGAGCTCTGTAGGATGTAAATAGACTTTTAACTTGAAAAGTGGTCGTAAATCTTATTTATGGCAATAAAGAGTTAAAATAAGCCCAACGAGACACAAAGATTTAATGTTATATAGATCTCCAAAATTTGCTTTGTTAGCAGCTTTCAATGTCTATTGCTAATGTGGTTTTGCTAGTATCACTATGGCTTACTGGAGATGCTTGATTTAACTGTGAGGGATTTTTCTAGTTTTTAGCTGTCTCCCATTTGTCTATAGGTGAGGTTGTCCTCAGCTGTTGGATTACAACACTTCAGCTTGACTTACAGTGAATGTCACATGCTTTGTTCATTGCTTCATTTTTAAAATTGAGGTCATGTGTATATCCTTATAGGGCTGTTAATAACACATTATATTATAAATATTTTTCAACATAAATTAGGTATGCATTTAAAACATCAGCATATTCAATTTTATTCTTTAAATAATATTAATAATTCAAAAAAAATTCTGCATTTTGCTATAGATACAATTTGACCAACTAGCCTCCAAGCCCTGACACCATGCCTTTTCCAGCATGATGGAATTCATTTTCTCTCTTATTAAGGCAGAGAGAAATGCATACTTTCTTAAATAAATCCTTGTCAAAAATTTTCTCATTGCAACAATGAATGTTACCACTACAGAAATACAGTGGGGCAGTTATAATAAAAATTATTGTTCTTTTTTTGTTTTGGGTTTATGGAATTGTTTGCAGGAGAGGTATGATACACTTTTTAATTTGGGGCTGGAAAAGCCATTGAATGCTTTGCACTAATCTGGTAGAGGACTGGAAACCTAGATGATTCAGAGAAAGACAGCTGAAGAGGCCTGTCTTATAAACTTTCAGTTGACAACCAAGAACATATGAAGAACTTTTTAAAAGGATATTGAGGCTGTATTTTGGCAAATAATTTGATCTGTATACATTTGGTCTATGTCTCAAGAAATTAAATGAGGCTGAGTTAAAAAATAAGAGACAATTGTGTTTGGCACAGGAAACATTAAGGCAAGTAGAATTCATTTCATGAATTGGTTATTACATATACCTCTTTACCAAATCTGCAGCAAAAAACAAAACAAAATAACAATAACACATGGTGCAGAAAACATGGAAAGGATGAGAAGTTTATCAAATAAAAGAACTCAAAGAAGCTGAAAATTATAGTCAATGCATATAATTGTGTAGTTGCGTTTTACACAAGCTACTTAATACTGGTACATGAGAAAGTACCCTTATAGCAAGATCCCACCCATTAAAGGTTTACATTATAAAAATGCAGCCTCATTTGAAGGGAAATTTCCCAAGTTCTTGAAACAACTGTCTAAGAAAGTGTTTCTATATAATAAAGGCACAGAAGGTGCTACAGCTGTGTTCCAAGGAAGCCACTCAGATGAGCAGTCACATGATTACTGAGAAGCCAGTTCTCTGGGAGGAAACAAGAGCTTAACTAACTTTGTCATGACTTGAGCCTTGTTTCTTATATGCATTCACTTTTTTTCGTTTCCTCTTGTGCACTATTATACATTACAAAACCAAAATACACAAACAGGTAAATGCACTACAATCTTGATCTTTCCACCATCCAGAACTGTGGTAGAAAATAAATCTTCATTCATTATAAGTGTCATAATATTAGATATTATGTTGCATCAACGGAAAAGAAACTACAAAAATATTTATTGTGTTTTCTTTTGTGTCAAAGTAAAATATATGTAAAATTTAAACTATGTGAAAGCTGTGAGGAAATAGACTGAGAACCAATATACTAAAAGTGAACAAAATTATCTAAATACCACCATGGTAAAATTAGTTTTATAAACTTATTTTCATAACTTTGGGGTTCTTATCAACTCTATTGTGGCTTGAATAAGAAATATCCTTCATGTGCTCATGTATGTGAATTCTTGGACCCCAGTTTGTGATGCTATTTAAGGAGGTTATATAACCTTGATGAGTTGGAGGCTTTGTGGTAGAAATATGTCACTTGGAGTAAGCTTGGCGAGTTTATAAAGTCTTCATACTTTCAGTTCTGTCCCTCTGATACTTCTAAATAAATAGAAATATGATCTGTCACCTTCTTTCCCATGCAATCTGCTACAATGTTTCCTGTCTCATAAGCTTTCCCTCTGGAACCATAAGCCATAATTAATTTTTCCTTTTATAAGCTGATTTGGTCATGATGTTTTATTACAGAAACCAAAAATAACAAATACACATATGTATAATAGGGTAATGTTGAAGTACTGGAATATTATCTCATGAGAAAGTATAATTTAACATTATTTTTGCAAGTGAAATTGTCAGTCAGACTTAGCATTTTTCACTGTGTGCTGCCATAAATGAAAAAGATGGAAAAGCTATTACAACTCAGGTTATGTAACTCAGAAAACACTAAATTTTGGATGTTACTATTTTTTTTTTCAATTTTTGAATCATATTTAGATAAAGTTATACAAATTTCCCCTTGTATCATTATTTAATATCATTCTAAAAGTGCTTGCCTTTTATTTTTCAATGATTAAAATTTATATAAACAATGTATTATTTTAATTTTTCTTTAAAATGAGTGTATGCAAGATACTCAATTCTCTTTTTCTTTCAAGGAACTTTAAAGAAGGAATAAAATAAATGTAAAATTGATAGAAAAATAATAATAAAATCATAGCATAAAATAATGAAATATGTACTAATACACAAACTTTCAACAGAACAGAGTTGGTTTTTCTAGAAAGATAAGATCAAAATATTAGTAAATCCTTAGCTAAACTAAGAAAGATTCACACAAAGTCAGAGGTAAATAAGGTGTACTGTAATACACCAGAAATACAAATAATCCTTGGAGATATGTAAGAACAAATATATGCCAAAATATTCCTGATGACCTGAAAATATGGTAGCCATTCACACCATTTCTATTCTAAAGAAATAGAAATCCTGGAGTCCAAGAGATGACTCAGAAGGTGAAGATATCTCATTCCTGCCTTTGATCCCTGGGACCCATATACTGGAAAGAGATCAATTACCTCAAGCTATCTTCTGATCTCTACTTGTGTACTATAGAGCACACACACACACACACACACATATCCAGAGGGAAAGAGAGAAAGGAGAGAGAGAGAGAGAGAGAGAGAGAGAGAGAGAGAGAGAGAGAGAGAGAGAGAGAATTAATAAAGGAAATGTTAAAAATTAGAAACTTGAAAGGATAAATAGTGAATTATTTTCAAGCATTAGTAAATATTTCCCCATCAAAGAACCTCCAGCACTGTTGAATTCTAAACATTTCAAGATATTACCCTAATTAAGTTATTCTAAACATTAAAATGGACTAGATTATTCTAAACTAATTTTAATGGGTCAGCATTATCACAAGTCAGTCCCATTGATGAATATAAACTGAAAGATCCTCAACACAATTCTAGCATTCAAATCCAATAGCATATTAACAAGATTAGTCATTGTAAGGAGGAACCTCAATAACAGTGTTCTTGCCTGATATTTTCAAGACCCTGTTCCAATCCATAGTGGGCATATACAGAATACCAAAACAAACAAAAACAAACAAACAAAAATTCTATAGAATCGTCTCAAAATTTGATGGTGCAGGCCTTTTGCAAAGAAAACAGATTATAGCCCTTTATTTACTACACAAGCAAAATGGGAAAGAAAACAATTTAAGTATAAAGCTATTTTGAGTTGTTACTCAAATTAAACCACACCAAAACTTGTATGATAATTTTGTGAAAGGAGTGGTATTAACTGAAAACAATTACACAGGATATGAGAAAACCTTAATTTTAGCAATAATCATATTATGTGATAGTCTTCCAGTACTTTTCACTTGGCATGCTGTTAGATTATTCCCCTATATTACATTGTAGTTAAGGTAACTTATGAAGTATAATATGATTATTGCAATATATGCATATACATACATACAAAAATATTGCTATAATAGTATATAATATATTACTATATTTAGTAGGCCAGCAACATAAACTGCAAACATTATTGAGCACCTAGAAATCATTTATGATTTTTTATTCACAACTATTTGAGTTCCCATCAAAATCTAATTGGAACCAAAAGTTTTCAATGAATAGAAGAGGTATAAAATTCCACTTAGCAATTATATAAAAATGCAATGATAAAACCTTGCTTTGCTTTTATTTTGTACTGATAAATAGTTTGTATATCTATAAAGGAAACAATGTCATGTCTTTCTGTATGTTGGCATTATGAATTAATTACAATTAATAAAACATATATATTATTTTCCTCCTTAATTTTTTAGTAATATTATTTTAAATTTTACCCACTATAAGCATTGTACCAGTCAATGCATCTCAAAATTATTCTTTCCACCTAGGTGAAACTTAATTTTTTGACAAAACCTCTCTATTCCTTACCTGTCTAGGTTAACCAACAAGTTTTACTATGATTTTATGAATTTAATTTTTAAAGGAGCTTATAAGATAACTTTTATGTGTAATTACGGGGCAGTGTATATTTATGTGATTTTTTCCTCTTTTCCCATGTTATGATTTCTTTGGGGCCTGCACAAGGGCTCAGTGGGTATTAAGACTTGCTGCCATTCCTTGTGATTTGGATTTGATACCTGGTTTGCACACGGCTAAGGAAGAAATCTGACATTGTGTGTGTGTTTCTTTCTTTCTGTGTGTGTGTTTGTGTGTGTGTGTGTGTGTGTGTGTGTGTGAGTGTGTGTGTGTGTGTGTGTATTGCAGGATATTTGATTCCATTTTGTACCCCAGTATTGTGAGGTTTAAAACTGTATTTCTTATTTGTTGAGCTGATCCCTAACATATACCTTTAATCCAATATCTTTCTGTACTCAGGATTTAATAAAGTTAACTCTAGGTCAAGAGGCAGAACAAGAAACCAGTTGACAGGCATTAAGTGAAAAAAGAAGGGCATTGTGTTGAAAGGTATTTAAGACAGCATGGAAAAGAAGAAAGACCTCTTTAGTTCTTTGGCTAGTTAGCTTTTGGGACGCTTTAGCTTTTTGGCAATTGGCTTTTGACTTTTTCCTCCTGAGCCATCAGCTGAACTAACAAGCTTCTGCCCTTAAGCTTTTGGCTATTTCCTTCTGAGACATGAGCTGAGTAGGAAGGTCATCTGAGTACTTTCTCTGCCTCTCTGAGCTAGCAAGATTTCACTGCAGCATCTGGCTCCAGAGTCTTCATTGATATTAATCAAACGATTTTATCACAAGATGAATTTAGTTTTTGTAACAACATGTGTGAGTTTTGCTCTGACCTTCAGTAGCATTCCACCTCCCCACCAAAACCCACAAAACACACACACATGCAAATATGGACACATACTAAATAAATAAATAAGCATAAATAAATAAATAAATAAATAAATATAAAAATGTCTTCTGTAAATGTAAGAACCATTGGAGACTGTAGTAGATAAAAAGAAATAACAAGTTATTTCTGGATAAATGTATGATTCATAACCACCTAAGTATAGTGGAAGTAATTAAAGACACAGAAAAGAATACACAGCACTGCCAAAAATGAGTGAAATTTTGAAATGTTCTGACCACAAAAGTCAGAAATATTTGAGCTGATAGATTTGTGAATTAGCTTAAGTCAATCCTTCTCTATCATACTCATTAATAATAACAACACAATCATAGATTATTGTTTTAAGTAGTAATTGTTTACTCAGATTAAAAAGTACAATAATAAACTAAGGGCTATTTCAGCAATATTATTCAGATAAATATAATCATATATTTAGTAAATAACGATTAAGCACTGTGCTAGACTAAATATTCTACATCTCCAAAGATTTCCAAGATTGAATACAAAGAACTTGTGAGTAAAGTCACCTTACAAGTTTAAATCGACTTTGAATATATTATTAAGTCAATGATTTTGACATCAGGAGATTATGGTTGACAGAGGAAGCTCCCTAACTATCAAAAGGTCTTCATAAGCAGATAGCAGGAAAATCAGGCCCAGAGAAGAGGTCGATGTCAATTGAAGCAGATATTTAAATAAAGAACAGGACATGAACCAAAAGATGTAGAGAGTCTCTAGACAATCAAAACAGTGAGGAAAAGCACTATCCTTTAGAGTCCCTAGAAAGTAACTCAGCTTTGAAATGCCTGATGTTAACTCCATGAGTTCCATTTTATTTTCACTCATAGATCTATATAGAACCATATTTGTGTTGTTTTAAACTGTTAGTTATTAGGGTCAGAGCCTGATCCCAAATAACCCTGAAAAGCAAGTTCCTGGCAATAATTCCTAAACAAACCAATAATGAGGCAAACAAGCATGGAAAAGCAGAAAAGGAGATTTATTCAATGTGGACTCCTTGAAATGAAGAACAAAGAAGTCCAAGGAATTCCCCTCCGCAGCAATTCCTTTGAAGTGGTAACAATATGGTTTGGGCTTAGGTAAAAACCCAGAGGTATAAATAACCAAGCAGTTCTAGTTAAGGTTTGGTACCAATCATCACAATTGTCTTAGCTTCAGGTTTTTCTTCAAGGTCCTCTGAAGAAGACTAAATAGTTTTCTAGAAGATAACTTCTATTTCTGGCTGGTCCAAAGGCTTGAATACTTACATTCTCCCTGAAGAATAGTACTGGGGAAATTTCTTGTTTCTTGGAGTTTACTATGTCAATAATTTAATAGTCTAAGGGAGTTTGAAAATATGCCTTTATAAAACCTTCTTCCCCCTTAAAATTATAAAAATAAATACATTGGCCAAACAATATAGAATAGAATTCACTGAAAGTGAACATTTCTTTCTTGGCTAAAAGACACAAATTTTCTGCCGTTGTAGCTAGTTACTTCCTTGTTGGAACACAGGCATGCCAAAATACCTAAACTAAAACGTATACGCTTCTTCCCTGGGGAGTTTGAAAATATGCCTTTATAACACCTTCTTCCTCCTTGAAATGATAACAATAAATACATTGGCTAAGCAGTATAGAATAGAATTCACTGAAAGTGAACATTTCTTTTTTGGCTAAAAGACAAATTTTCTGGTCTTGTAGCTAGTTACTTCCTTGTTGGAATACAGGCATGCCAAAATACCTTAACTAAAATGTATAAGCTTCTTCCCTGGTAAGAGATCAAGGATACCAAAAAGAAAGGTCTGCGTTTTGTTGGTTTCTTTGTAACCAAGTGCCTCTTTTCATAAATAAGCAAACCATCCTAGAAAATATACATGCAAACATGCCACAAACTGAGAGGGAACTCTTTACTGACAAGTTTATCCTTCCTCCATGCTCCCATCCAATAAACCCTTATTAACCTCAAGGCTTATTAAGTTTCGGTAGTATGCTGTTTAAACCCATTAACCCTCAACAGTAGGTTATTTCTATGAACATATTATTGTACGACATGAGGTCTACCATTTATTTATTTATCTATTTATTTATTCATTTATTACAATTTGTTCAGTTTGTATCCAAGCTGTAGCCCCTTCCACCTCCTCCCAGTCCCACCTACCAACTCTTCTTCCCCCATGCCCTTTCCCTTGTTCTCTGATAGGGGAGGACCTCCTTCTCTTCTATCTGACCGTATCCTATCAGGTCTCATCAGGGCTGGCTGCATCATCTTCTGTGACCTGGCAAGGGAATACCCTCCAGGGGGGTCTGATAAAAATGCCACTGCATTCATGTCAGAGTCACTCCTGCCCCATTACAAGGGAACCCACTTGGAAACTGAGCAGGGGGTCTAGGTCTTCTCCATGAAGGGTGCTTGGTTACAGTATAGGTCTCTGCAGTCCATTTTGGGCCCAGGTTTTATGGCTCTGTCGATCATTTGCAGTTCCTGCCCCCTCCAGGTCTTTATATCTCCTTTTTTCCATAAGGTTTCCTGCATTCTGCCCAAAGTTTGGCTATGAGTCTCAATATTTCCTTCCATACCCTGATGAGTAGAGTCTTTCAGAGGTTCCATGTGGAAGTCCCCTGTCCTGTTCCTTATATTCTCCTACCTCTGATGTATATCCTGTTTTCCCTTCTGAATGAGGATAAAATATCTTTCCTAGGGTCCTCTTTGCTGTTTAGCTTCTTTAGGACTATAAATTTTGGTATGTTTACCCTATATTACATGGCTAATATCCACTTATAAGTGAGTATATATCATATGTGTCTTTGTGCTTCTGGGTTACCTCACTCAGCAAACTTCATGATTTCCTTATTTTTAATTGCTGAGTAGTATTCCATTATGTAACCATACCACAATTTCTGGAGCCAGTATTTAGTTGAAGAATACCTAGGATGTTTCCAGATTCTTGCTATTATAAATAATTCTTCTATGAACATAGTTGACCAAACGTCCTTGTTATAATGGCTTAGCATCTTTTGCATATATGCCCAGAAGAAAGCACCTATTGATTTCCAAAATCGTTGAACAATGTGACATGCCCACAAGCAATGGAGGAGGGTTCCCCTTTCTCCACAACCTCTCCAGCATGCATCATTCCTTGAGTTTTTTATCTTAGCCATTCTGATGGGTGTGAGGTGAAATCTCAGGGCCATTTTGATTCACATTTTCATGGTGACTAAGGGTGTTGAGTATTTCATTAAGTGTTTCTCTACCATTCAAAATCCCTCTGTTGAAAATTCTGTTTAGCTCTGTGCCCCATTTTTCAAATTGGATTACTTGTTTCTTGGTGTTTAACTTCTTGCCCTCTGTCAGATGTAGAGTGTGTGAAGATCTTTTCCCAGTCTGTAGGCTGTCAATTTGTTCTGAAAACAGGGTCTGTTGCTTTACAGAAGCTTTTCAGTTTCTTGAGGTCCTATTTATTTATTGTTGATCTTAGAGCCTGTGCTGTTGGTGTTTTATTCAGGAAGTTGTCTCCTGTGTCACTGAGGGCAAGACTCTTCCACACATTTTATTCTAAAAGATATAGTGTCTGGTTTTATGTTGAGGTCTTTGATATACTTGGACTTGACTTTCATTTAGGGTGATAAATATGAGTCTAGCTGCATTTTTTTACATGTTGAGATCCAGTTAGACTAGCACCATTTTTTGAAGATGCTACCTTTTTTTCTATCGTATGGTTTTGGTTTCTTTGTCAAAAATTAATTTTCCATAGCTGTGTGGGTTTATTTATGGATACTCTATTAGATTCCATTGATCCACCATTCTGTTTCTATGCTGGTGCCATGCTGTTTTAATTGCTCTATAGTACAACTTGAGATCAGGGATATAGATACCTCCAGAAGATCTCTTATTGTACAGGATTGTCTTAGCTATTCTGGTTTTTTTTGTTTGTTTGTTTTTTTCATAGGAAACAGAGAATTTTTCTTTCAAGGTCTATAAAAATGTATTGGTATTTTCATGAGAATTGCATTGAGATTGCAATATAGAGACTGCATTTGGAAAGACAGCCATTTTCACTGTTAAATCTACTAACCCATGAGCATGAAAGATCTTTCCATCTTCTGATGTTTTCTTCAATTTTTTTTCAGAGACTTGAAGGTTTTTGTTTGTTTCTTTTTTTCATTTCTTTCCATACAGGTCTTTCACTTTCTTGGTTAGAGTCACACCAAAATACTTTATATTTTTATAGTTACTGAGAAACAGACTATGCAGGGTATCTGAACAACAGCTCAGCAGTGAGTGCAGGGTGACCACCAGGATGTACTGTGGACCCAAAAATCCAATGTTTGTGTTTCTCAGGTGAGAGGAGAATCTACAGAGGATAACCGGACCCTATTCCACTGCTGGTTGGAATATAAACTTGTACAACCACTTTGGAATTGGCCTGGCACTTTCTCAGACAATTAGGAATAGAGCTTCCTCAAGATCCAGCTATACCACTCCTAAGCATATATCCAAAAGGTGATCCATAGTTCAACAAGGACATTCACTCAACCATGTTTGTAGCAGCTTTATTTGTAATATCCAGAATCTGGAAACAACCCATATGCCCCTAAATTGAGGAATGGATACAGAAATTGTGGTATATCTGCACAATGAAATATTACTCAGCAATAAAAAAACAAGAAAATCATGAAATTTGCAGGCAAATGGTGGGAACTGGAAAAGATCATTGTGAGTGAGGTATACCTGAAGCAGAAAGACACACAGGGTATACACTCACTCATAAGTGGATATTAGATATACAATATAGGATAAACATACTAAAATCTGTACACCCAAAGAAACTAATCAAGAAGGAGGACTCTGGCTAAGATGTTCAATCCCCACTCATAAAGGCAGAGGATGGACATCAGAAGAGGGAGGAAACAGGGAACACAACCAGAGCCTACCACAGAGTGTCTCTGAAAGGCTCTCCCTTGCAAGGTATCAAAGCAGATGCTGATACTTATAGTCAAACTTTGAACAGAGCACAGGGAATCTTATAAAAAGGGAGAGATAGTAAGACCTGTAGAGGACAAGGAGAGTAACACAACCAAAAAATCTAGGAACGGGGGTCTTTTTTTGAGACTAATACTCCAACCAAGGACCATTCAGGGAGATAACCTCGAACCCCTACATAGATGTAGCCCATGGCAGTTCAGTGTCCAAGTGGGTTCCATAGTCATTACATGAACTGATTGACTTGCTCTTTGATTACCTCCCTGTAAGAGGGGAACAGTCTATCCAGGCCACAGAGGAAGACAATGCAGCCACTACAGATGAGACCTGATAGAACAGGATCAGAAGGAAGGAGAGGAAGACCTCCCCTATCAGTGGACTTGAGGAGTGACATGGGTGGAGAAGGAGGAAGGAGGATTGGCTTGGAAGGGAAAGAGGAAGGGAACTATAAGGGGAATACAAAGTGAATAAACTGTAATTAATACTAATAAATAAATAAAGGTAAAAAAAGAAATTAAAGATTTCCTAGAATTCAATGAAATTAAAGGCACACCATACCCAAACTTATGAGACACAATTAAAGAAGTACTAAGACGGAAATTCATAACACTAAGTACTTTCAAGAAGAAATTAAAAACATTTCATTCAAGCAAGGTAAGGACACACTTGAAAGCCCTGGGGGGGGTGTGGATCAGACATAGCTATGAAGAGCAGGCAGCTGGAAATAAATTCAGGGCTGAAATCAATAAATTAGTAAAGAATAAAACAATTCAAAGAGTCAATGAAACCAAGAGCTGAAAATCAACAAGATGGACAAACCTTTAATAAAAGTAACTAAAAATCTGAAAATGAAATCAACAATGTCAACAAAATCAGAAATGAAAACAACAGGCCCTGCAGAAATCCAATCATTAGGTCTTACTATAAAATTCTATAAGCCAGAAAATTTGCAAATCTAAATGAAATGGATTTTTTTCTTGCTAGACTCCACTTACCAAAGCTGAATTAAGACCAGATAAATCATTTAAATAGTCCTTTATCCCCTAAGGAAATATAAGCTGTCATCAAAAGCCTCACATCCAAAAATAAAGAAAAAAAAAAGCCCAGGGTAAGATAGTTTCACCCCAGAATTCTATCAGACTTTCATAGAAGAGTTAACACCAATATTCTTCAAACCATTCCATAAAACACAAACAGAAAGAACATTACCAAACTCATTCTATGAAGCCACAGTCACCTTGATAACTAAACCCCACAAATACTCAACAAAGTTAGAGAATTTCAGGTCAATCTCCTCTAAGAACATTGATGCAAAATTACTCAACACAATACTCACAAATTGAATACAAGAACATCTCAAAGATATCATCCACTAGTACCATGAATGCTTCATCCTGGGTATGCAGGTGGTGATTCAATATAGGAAATCCATCAATGTAATCCACCGTATTAAAAAAAAATCTAAAGGAGAAAAACCACATGATAATCTCCTTAGATGCTAAAAAAGCATTTGATGAAATCCAACATTCATTTATATTTAAAGTCCTGGAGAGGTCAGGAATACAATGCACTTAAATAAACATAGTAAAGGAAATATACAGGAAGCCTATAGCCAACATCCAAATAAATGGAGAGAAAGTTAAATGAATGCCACTGAAATCAGGCACAAGGCAAGGCTGAACCCTCTCTCCATAACTCTTCAACATAGTTCTTGAAGTCCTTGCTAGAATAAAAAGAAAATTAAAAGAGGAGATCAAGGGAATTCAGTTTGGAAAGGAAGAGGTTAAATTATCACTATTTGTAGAGAATATGATAGTATACATGAATGACCCCAAAAGTTCTACCAAGGAACTCCTACAGATGATAAACACCTTAAGCAAAGTGGCTGGATAAAAAATTAACTCCAAAAAAAAAAAATCAGTAGCTCTCCTGTATACAAAATGGCTGAGAAAGAAATTAGAGAAACAACACCCTTCACAATAGCCACAATGACATAAATTATCTTGGTGTGACCCTAACCAAGCAAGTCAAAGGCTTGTATGAAAAAAGTTTCCAGTCTTTGAAGAAAGAAATACAAAAAGATATCAGAAGATGGAAAGATCTCCCATGCTCATGGCTTGGCACGTTTAACATAGTAAAAATGGCCATCTTACCAAAAACAGTCTGCAGATTCAATGCAATTCCCATCAAGTTACCGACACAATTCTTACAGACCTTGAAAGAAAAATTCTCACCTTCATAAGGAAAAACAAGAAACCCGGAATAGCTAAAACAATCCTCTACAATAAAAGATCTTCTGGAGGTTATCTCCACCCCTGATCTCAAGCTGTACTATAGAGCAACAACCCTAAGAACTGCATGCTACTGGCATAGAAACAGGATGGTGGATCAATGGAATCGAATAGAAGACCCAAAAATAAACCAACATACTTTTTGACACCTGAATTTTAACAGAGATGCCAAAACATACAGTGGACAAAAGAGAGCATCTTCAACAAATGGTACAGGTCTACGTGGATATCTACATGTAGAGAAGTGCAAATAGATCCATACTTATCACCCTGCACAAAACTAAATTCCAAGTGTATGAAACACCTTAACATAAAACTAGACACACTAAACCTATTAGAAAAAACAGTAGGGAAGAGTTTTGAACTCATTGGCACAGGAGACTACTTCCTGAACAGAACTTGAACAGCACAGGCTCTAAGAGCAACAATCAATAAATGGTACCTCATGAATCTGAAAATTTTCTGTAAAGCAAAGAACGCTATCATCAGAATAAAACAACAGACTACAGATTGGAAAAGGCTTTTCACCAGCCTTATATCTGACAGAGGGCTAATATTCAGAATATATAAATAACTCAAGTAGTTAAACGGCAACAAATCAAGTAATCCAATTTTAAAAATGGGGTTTATCTTATTTTATAAGTATATAAAATAAGTGAGTGAGTATATACCCTGTGTGTCTTTCTGCTTCTGGGATACCTCACTCAGGATGATCCTTTCCACCATTTACCTGCAAATTTCATGATATCCTTATTTTTTATTGCTGAGTAATATTTCATCTTGTAGATGTACCATAATTTCTGTATTCATTCCTCAGTTGAGGGGCATCTGGATTGTTTCCAACTTCTGGCTATTACAAATAAAGCTGCTACAAACATGGTTGAGCAAATGTCCATATTGTGTACTTGAGCCTCTTTTGGATATGTGCCTAGGAGTGGTATAGCTGGATACTTGAGGAAGCACTAAATAAAAAAAAATAAAATAAAAAAAAAACATGGGGTAGAGAGCTAAACAGAGAATTCTCAATAAAGGAATATTGAATGGCTTATAAACACTTAAAGACATGTTCAACATCCTTAGTCATCAGGGAAATGCAAATAAAAATTACCCTGAGACTTCACCTTATACCAATCAGAATGGCTAAGATCAAAATCTCAAATGACAATACATGCTGGAGAGGATGTGGAGAAAGGGGAACCATTTTCCTTTCCTGGTGAGAATATAAACTTGTACAACCACTTTGAAAACCAATTCAGTGCTTTCTCAGACAATTAGGAACAGTTCTTCCTAAGATCCAGCTATACCACTTCTAGGCACATATCTAAAATATGCCCAAGTACAAAACAAGGACATTTGTTCAACCGTGTTTGTAGCAGCTGTATTTTTAATAGCCAGAATCTGGAAACAATCAAGATGTCCCTCAAGTGAGGAATGGTGATAGAAATTGTGGTGCATTTACACACCTTAATACTACTTATCAATTAAAAACAAGAAAATCATGAAATTTGCAAGCAAATGGTGGGAACTAGAAAAGATCATCTTTAATGTGGTATCCCAGAAGCAGAAAGACACACGTGTTATATACTCACTCATAAGTGGATATTAGACTTACAGTATTGGATAAACCTATTAAAATACATGCACCTAAAGAAGCTAAGCAAGAAGGAGGACCCTTTGTATGATGCTCAATCCTCATTCAGAAAGGCAAATGTGATAGACATCATAAAAGGGTAAAAACAAGGAACAAGACAGGAGCCTACCACAGAAATACTCTACCCAGCAAAGTATTAAAGCAGATTCATAGACTCATAGCCAGTGTGCAGGAAATCTTATGAAAGATGGGGTAATATAAAGATATAGAGGGGACTGCAAATCCACAAGGAGAACAAGAGAACCAAATATCTGGGCCCATATGTCTTTTCTGAGACTGATACTCCAACCAAGGACCATTCATAGAGATAATGTAGACCCCCTACATAGATGTAGTCCATTGCAGCCCAGTGTCCAAATGGCTGCCTAGTAGGAGGATCAGGGGCTGTTCTTACATGAACTCAGTAGCTGGTTCTTTGATCACTCCCCCTGAGGGGGCAGTTAGCCTTACCAGTTCACAGAGGAAGACAATGCAGCCAGTCCTGATGAGACCTGATAGGCTAGGGTCAGATGGAAATGGAGGAGGATCTCCCCTATCAGTACAATGGGAAAGGGGCAAAGAAAGAGAAGAGGGAGTGTGGCAGGTTTGGGAAGGTATGATGGAGGTAGCTACAGCTGGGATACAAAGTAAATAAATTGTAATAAATTTTTTTAAAATGTAAAAAAGTAACCAATTCCCCAAACCATAAATTACAAATGTATAATCTCTAAGTATGTTTGATTATGAAGCCAGCATTTCCCACCAAACCACATTAACTTAAGAAACTGTCTCAAAGATTGTGGAGACTAGAATGTGCATAATATTGAGTATTTGATAATGACAACTTACTTTGTTAAAATTAAGTTTTATAAACACTATTTTAATTTTCCCACATAAAATAATTTGAATTGTAATAGATATGATTTTCTTTTCATGGATTAGTCCAATTAATAGAACTTAATTTGAAGGAAATTCCCATATCCCAAATGGAATATGGATTAGAGGATAGGATTTACATCAAGGAACATATGATTCCCAATTTTTTGAAGCATGCAAATAAATGTGTGCTTACAAAAGATGGGGGGTGGAGATCCAAGATGGCAGTTCTGATCACTCAGGGTATCTGAACAGTAGCTCAGCAGTGAGAGCAGGGTAACTAGCAGACTCAAAAACTCCGACATCTTTGATTTTTAAATGAGAGGAGAAACTACGTGGATACTCAAAGGTTAATCTTCAGGACACCTGGCTAATACCATGAAAAATTCCCAGGCTCCCACCCAGCACTGCAGCACCTCTAGGCCACCTGCCCAGTCCCAACATCTGTTGATACCTTTCTGGGATCATCATCAGCAGCTGACTTGGTTCTGATGCTACAGCCCTAGGCCTATATCCCATATGCACCATTTATGTATAGTTTCCTGGGACAAGCAATGCGCAAAGGGGAAGGGGGTGCACCTAACCTGCAGCCTTAGGTCACTCACCCACCCAAACCAACCATCTGTGGATACCTTCCTGGGATGGACAGCGGAGACATAAGCAGGTCTCTGACCTGGTAGCTCAGAACTTGGGTGCTCACTCTCACTGCTTGTAGAGTGAATACCTTCCTGTACTAAGGGTAAGGCTCAAAACCTGGGCACTCAGAGACCATTGGATCCGGTCTGCAGTACAGATGCCTGCAATAATCAGTCAAGGATACAGACAACCATATGCCTAGAGGCATCATAGCAATCAACACAACCAGAACCAGGACATCATGGCTTTAACAGAATGTCCAAAAATCAATGTATATTTTGTTAGAGCTGAAACACAGGAAAATGATCTAAAATCTATAAGTAAGCAGTTATTTGTTGATACATAAAGAAGCAAACTGAACATAGAAGCATATAAAAAGGAAATGAACAAAAAATAGAGGTCATCGTGGAAAAATGGGAATCCACATTCAAACAGGTGAAGGTAATGGTGAAAAACATGAAAACACAATTAGAATAAATAAAGAAAACACAAGCAGAGAAAATTCTGGAGTTGGAGAACTTAGAGAACAGATCAGGAACCACAAAGGTAAGCATCACCAACAGAATAAAAGAAATGGAAGAGAGAACTCAGGTGTTAAAGATACAGTTGCAGAAATTGATACATCTCTCAAAGAAAAAATAAAATCAGAAAAATTACAAACACAAAACATCCAAGAAATTCAGGACAATGTTAATAATAGGAATAGACAAAAAAGAAAATTCTAAGCTCCAAACCCCAGAAAATATTTTTGAGAAAATGAAAGAGGAAAATTTCCCCAACCTAAAAAAAGAGATGTCCATAAATATACAAGACCAGAAAAGAAATTCCTCCATCCACATAATAATGAAAATATTAAATCTACAGAACAAAGAAAAAATATTAAAAGCAGCAAGGTAAAAAGAAAAGTAACATAAGGCATACCTATAAGAATCACACCAGATATCTCAATGGAAACTATGAAAGCCAGAAGAGCATGGGCAGAAATTATGGAGACACTGAGAGATCATAGATGCCAACCCTGCCTACTCTACCCTGCAAAACTTTAAATCAACATAAATAGGAAAAACAAAATATCCCATAACAAAACTAAATTAAAACAATATATACATGGCATTCCAGCCCTACAGAAGATACTAGAAGGAAAACTGCAATCCATTGAGATCAACTACACCCAGGAAAACAGAGGATAAAGACACCATCACTTCAAAACAGCAAAGGAAAACAAGCAGACAAACACAAAATTACAACCAACTCCACAAGAAAAAGAACCAATAACCATTGGTCACTAACGTCTATTAACATCAGTGGTTTCAACTTTCCAATAAAAAGACACAGACTAACAAAATGGTTACAGAAACAGGATCAAACATTCTGCTGATTTCAAAAAACATATGTCTGCAACAAAGATAGACACTACCTCAGTGTTACCAGCTGGCAAAATGTTTTCCAAGCAAGTGATCACAAGAAGAAAGCTGAAGTAACCATCTTAATAGCTCATAAAATAGACTTTCAACCAAAATTAAACAAAATAGATAGAGAGGGACACTTCATTTTCATCAAGGAGAAATACACCAGGAAGATATCACAAACCTAAACATCTATGCACCAAACACAAGGCTCTTGTATTTCTCAAAGAAACATTATTAAAGCTTAAATCACACATTGATACCAACACCTTAATAGTGGGAAAATTCAACACACCACTCTTGCCAATGGATAAATCATTGAGACAGAAGCTAAGCAGAGAAATAATGATACTTACAGCGGTCTTAAATTAAATGGACCTAATAGATGTCTACAGAACCTTTCACCCAAACACAAAAGAATATACCTTCTTCTCAGCATTTTATCGAACGTTCTGCTAAATTGACCGTATAGTTCAGCAGAAAGCAAGCCTCAAAAGATACAAGAACATTAAAAGAATCCCTTGCATCATGTCAGACCATTATGATCTAAAATTACACCTCAATAATAACAGAAATAACAAAAATCCTACACACACATGGAAACTGAACAACTCTCTACTCATGACATCTGGGTCAGGGGGGAAATAAAGACAGAAGTTTAAAACTCTCTAGAACTCAATGAAAATAAAGGTACAACTTACCCTAACTTATGGGACACAGTGAAAGAAGTGCTAAGAAGAATGTTCATAGCATTAAATGCCTTCATAAAGACACTTGAGGCATCTCATATAAGCAACTTAATGCCACATCAGAAAGCACTAGAAAAAAAAAAAGAAGGAGCAGAAATATCCAAGAGGAAAAGATGCCTGCAAATAATCAAACTCAGCGTTGAAATAAATATACTAAAAACAAAGGGAACTATTCAAAGAACCAACGAAATCAAGAACTGGTTCTTTGAGAAAAATTAACAAAATAGACAAACCCTTATCAAAACTAACTAAAAGGCAGAGGGACACTGTCAAAATCAACAAAATCAGCAATGAAAATGGGGACATCACAACAGACACTGAGGAAATCTAAGGAATTATTAGGTCCTAATTCAAAAACTTATATGCATCAAAATTTGAAAATGAAAATGAAATGGACAATTTTCTTGATTGTTTCCATTTACCAAAGAAAAATTAAATTCAGGGAAATAAATTAAATATTACTATATCCCCTAAAGAATTAGAAGCTGCCATCAAAAATCTCCAATTCCAAAAAAGCCCTGGGCCAGGTGGTTTCAGTGCAGAATTCTAACAGACCTTCAAAGAAGAGCTAACAGCAATATTCTTCAAACTATACCACAAAAGAGAAACAGGAAGAACAATAACAACCTCATTCTATGAGGCTACAGTCACCATACAATGACCCTACAATGAAAGAGAACTTAAATGAGACCAAGTTCATTTAAGACCACTGAGGCAAAAATACTCAATAAAATACTCACAAACCGAATCCAAGAATACATCAAAGATATAATCCGTTATGACCAAGTAGGCTTCATCCCAGGTTTGCAAGGGTGGTTCAACCTAAGGAAATCCATCAATGTAATACACCACATAAACAAACTGAAGGAGAAAAACCACATAATCATCTCCTTAGATGCTGAAAGAGCATTTGACAAAATCCAATATCCATTCATGTTTAAAGTCTTAGAGACATCAGGGATACAAGGCACATACCTACACATAGTAAAGGCAATATAGCGCAAGACTATAGCCAATATCAAACTAAATGGAAAGAAACTTAAATCAATCCCACTGAAATATGAGACAAAGCAAGGCTGCACACCCTCTCTGTATCTCCTCAATATAGTTCTTAAAGTCTTTGCTAGAGCAATAAGTCAATTAAAGGAGATCAAGGAGATACAAATTGGAAAGAAAGAAATCAAAGTATCACTATCTGCAGGAGATATGGGAGTATACATTAATGAGCCCAGCAATTTTTCCAGAGAACTACTTCACCAGTTAAACAACTTCAGCCAACTGGCTGGATACAAAATTAACTCTAAAAAAACCATAGGCCTCCAGTATACAAAAGAAAAAAAAAAGGTTTAAAAAGAACATAGGGAAACAACAGCCTTCACAATAGCCACAAATAAAATAAAGTATCTTGGTGTAACTCTAAACAAGCAAGTGAAAGACCTATCTAAAAAACATCTTCCAGTTTCTGAAGAAAGAAATTGAAGAAGATATCAGAAGATGGAAAGATCTCCCATGTTCATGGATCATTAGGATTAACATAGTAAAAATGGCTATCTTATCAAAAGCAATGTACAGATTCAATGCAATTCCCATCAAAATACCAAAACAAGCTTGTGGAGACAATGAAAGAACAATTCTCAATTTCATGTTAAAAAAATAACAACAACACAAAATAGCTAAAACAACCTTGACAATAAGATATCCTCAAAACAATCTCACTGAAATCAGTGACAAGGCAAGGTTGCCCACCTTTTTCATATCTATTCAACATAGTTCTTGAAATCCTAGTTAGAGCAATAATACAATTAAAGATCAAGGAGATTCAAATTTGAAAGTAATAATTCAAACTTATCACTATTTGCTGACAAAATGATAGTTTACATAGAGACGGAAACTATTCTACCAGGAAACTCCTACAGCTGAAAAACACCTTCACCAAAGTGGATTGATACAAAATTAACACAAAGAAACAGTAGTCCACCTGAATACAAAAGAAAAAATAGGCTGAGGAAGACATTAGGGAAACAGCACCCTTCACAATAGCCACAAAAGACATAAAGTACCTTGGTGTAAGTCTAATCAAACAAGTGAATGACTTGTATGACAAAAACTTCAAGTCTCTAAAGACAGAAATAGAAGATTTCAGAAGATGGAAAAATCACCCATGCTCATGGCTTGGCAGGATTAACATAGTAACAACTCCTATTATTACCAACACAATTCTTCACAGAGCATGACAGAAAAATTCTTAACTTCATATGGAATAACAAGAAACCATGAATACCTAAAACAATCCTTTACAATAAAAGATCTTCTGGAGGTATCTTCATCCATGATTTCAAACTGTAGCATAGATTATAAGTAATAAAAATGGCATGCTCCTTGCATAGAAACAAACTGGTGGAGCATTGGAATCGAATAGAAGACCCAGAAATGAACCCACACACCTATGGAAACTTGATTTTTGACAAAGAAGCCAAAACCATTCAATGAAAAAAGACAGCATCTTCAACAAATGGTGCTGGTCTAACTGGATGTCTACATGCAGAAAAATGAAAATAGATCCATATTTATCACCCTGCACAAAACTAAAATCTAAGTGGATCAAACACCTCAACATAAAACCAGACACACTACATGTTTTTAAAGAAAAAAAATGGGAGTGCTTTGAAATAATTGGCAGCGGAGAAAATTTCCTGAACAGAACACCAAGAGCTCAGGCTCTAAGATCTACAATTAATAAATGGATTTCATGAAATTGAAATGTTTCTGTAAAGCCAAGTACACTGTCAGCAAGACAAAATGACAGCCTACAAACTAGGAAAAGGTCTTCACTAACCTTACATCTGATAGAGGACTAATATCCAGAATATGTAAGGAAGTCAAGAAGTCAGACAACAACAAACCAAATAATCCAATAAAAAATGGGTTATGGAGCTAAGCAGAGTATTCTCAAGAGGAATATAAATGACATCCTTAGTCAGCAGGGAAATGAAAATCAAAACAACTCTGAGATTCCATCTTACAACTATCAGAATAGCTAATATCAGAAACTCAAGTGACAAAACATGCTGGAGAGGATGTGCAGCAAGGGGAACCCCCCTCCATTGATGGTGATATTGCAAACCTCTACAACCCCTATGGAAATCAATCTTGTGTTTTCTCAGAAAATTGGGAATACCACTACCTCAATATCAAGCTATATCACTTCTAGGCATAAACCCAAAAGGTGCCCCTCCATTCAGCTATGTTCATATCAGCTTTATTTGTAACAGTCATAATCTGGAAACAACTAGATGTCCCTCAACAGAGGAACAGATCCAGAAATTGTGATACAACTATACAATGGAATACTACTCAGCTATTAAAAACAAGGACATTTTGAAATTTGCAGGTGAATAGATGGAACTAGAAGATATTTTCTTGAGTGAAATAACACAGAAACACGAAGACAGGCATGGTCCACATTCACTTAAAAGCAGATATTAGCTGTATAATAAATGACAGTCATCTACAGGCCTAAAGATTCTAAACACTAATGAGCATCCTTGGGAGGATGCTTAAATCTCATTCAGAATGCAAACAGGATAGACACCAGAAACAGTGAAAGAGAGGAAATAGCATAGGAATCTACTATAGAGGGCCCTCTGAAAGGATTCAGAGACCCTTTATTCAGAGGATAAAGAAGCAGAGTCTGAGACTCAGGGCCAAACTTTGGGCAAAGCACAGGGAGTCTTATGAAGGAAGAGAGGGGTGGAATTAGAGAGACATCTAGGGGACAGGAACCCCACAAGGAGAGCTTCAAACCCCAAAATTCTGAGCCCAGGGTTTCCTGCAGAGAATGAGGTACCAATGGAGGACCTAGCACCTCTAGTCAGATATGCCCCACTGGCATCTCAGTCTCTATGTGGATCTCTGAGAAAGGGGAACAGAGGCTGCTTCTGTCGTGAACTCACTTGACTACTCTCTGATGACTTGTCCCTGATTAAGCAGTCTTGACAGGCCACAGAGGAAGATGATGCAAGCAGTCCTGATGAGACTTAACAAGCTATGGGCAGATGGCAATAATAGAAAATTCCACCTTTCAGTAGATTAGGGGTAGAATATGAGGGGAAGAGAGAGGGAGGGTGGGACTGGTGCAGTAAAGGGAGAGGGCTTCAATTGCGATATATAATACATAAATTGTGAAGAAAATAATAAACATTTTAAAAAATCTTTTTAAAAACCCACAAAAATGAGCATTCTTAAAAATATAAAAATATGTATAAGTTCCAAAAATTAGTATGTCTAGATTAGAGAAAGCACTACTACAGCAATCTCTTTAAAAACAGGGAGGCAGATGTCATAGGATCAGAAGGCTTTACGCATCAGGTTACAGATTTTCTACTTGACAAGTTCTTAAACCAGGATAAAAGGGACTGGTACAATATGATCTGAGGTACACCATATCTTGAATTAATCCAATGGGGGATACAGTGGATTATCGTGAGAAATGCAGATTATGTAGGGATTTTCTGAGAAACTGAAAAATAAACCAGGTATTCATGTAGAAAAAGTATTTTTTGTTAGTTTAGGAAAAAGAGTTAAAATTTATTAAAAAGAAATGGACTTGTGAATTTGAGGAGAAAAAAGCATAAAGAAATAAAGGAATGCCAGTAAACAGAATGAAGAAATTAAGTCAGGTTCTCTCCTGTTGATGGCTACAGATGCATTGTTCTATTCACAAAGAATAAGAAAAGAAATGAGATTATTTGAACAGCAGGAAACAAAGGAAGGGAGAGTGTAGAAAAATTAGAAATAAAAATGGAGATCTGAAGATAGTACTGAGGAAAGGGCTGCTGAGACAATAGACTCAATCACATTCTCCCAATTTGCTAATTTACATTTTGGGTAACAAGTTTAAAGTAGCTTTCATTTTGTAGATATATTATTTGGTAACATTTTGTTATTTTCATTGACAAAAAGTGTAGTTACTTTGTAAAACATAGGGGACCAATTGTTTTGAAGGTTATAGTGATGCAGCAGGTAATGTATACAAACCTCAGGCCAAGGATCAGCCCAGTCAGATGCTAACCTGAGGATTTGTTTAAATTTTACTTACTGTGTGTTCAACTTTAGAACGGCATCAAACAAAAACAGACTGCTTTGTTTACAATTATTCTTTTGTTGTTTATATATTAATAATAGTTTATTAACTTTGTATCCCAGCTAGAGCCCTTTCCCTCATCCATCCCAATCCCACTCTCCCTACCTCATATCTACCCTTCCAACACCCTAGCCTATCAGAGCTCATCAAAACTGGTGCATTGTCTTCCTCTGTGGCCTGGTAAGGCTGCTGCCCCCTTAGGAGGAGGTGATCAAAGAACCAGGCACTGAGTTCATATCAGAGACAGACCCTGTTCACCTTACTAGGGACCACACTTGGATACTGAGCTACATGGATGGACTACATCTGAGCAGGGGTTCAATGTCATCTCCATGCATAGTCCTTGGTTGGTGTATCAGTCTCAGAAAAGATCCCTGTGTGAAGATTTTTTGTTTTTGTAGCTCTCTTTGTGGACCTCTTTCCCCCTCCAGGTCTTTCTATCACCAGTTCATTCATAAGATTCTCTGAATTCTCTCCAAAGTTTGGTTATGAGCCTCAACATCTGATTTGATACACTGCTGGGTAGAGTCTTTCAGAGTCCCTCTGTGGTAGGCTCCAGTTCTGTTTCCTGTTTTCTCACACTTCCGATTTCTGTCCTGTTTGCTGTTCTGAGTGAGGATTGTTCAGGCAACCCAGGGTTCTCCTTCTTACTTAGGTTCTTCAGGTGTACAGATTTTAGTAAGTTTGTCCTATATTCTATGTCTAATATCCACTTATAAGTGAGTATATACCATGTGTGTCTTTCTGCTTCTGAGGTACCTCACTCAGGCTGATGTTTTCAAGATCCCACCATTTGCTTGCAAATTTCATGATGTCCTTGCTGACTAGTTTTAAATTGTGTAAAAGTACTACAATTTCTATAACCACTCTTTAGTTGAGGGGCATCTGGATTGTATCCAAGTTCTTGCTATTACTAATAAAGCTGCTATGAACACGGTTGAACAAATGTCCTTGTAAAGTACTTCAGCATCTTTTGGATATATGCCTAGGAGTGGTATCGCTGGATCTCGAGGAAGCACTATTGCTAATTTTCTGAGAAAGCACCAGACTGATTTCCAAAGTGGTTGTACAAGTTTATATTCACACTAGCAATGGAGGAGGGTTCCCCTTTTTCCATACCCTATCCAGCATGTGTTTTCACTTGAGTTTTTTATCTTAGCCATTCTGGTGGGTGTAAGGTGAAATCTCAGGGTAATTTTGATTTGTATTTCCCTGATGACTCACTACAGTAAGCATTTCTTTAAGTGTTTTTTTGACATTAAATAGCCCTCTAGAGAGACTTCTATGTATAGCTCTATACCCCATTTTAAAATTGGATTACTATATTTGTTGCTGTTTAACTTCTTGAAATCTTTATATATTTTGGATGTTAGCCTTCTGTCAGATAGATATAAGGGTGGTGAAGATCTTCCAATCTGTAGGCTGTAGTTTTGTACTGAAGACAGTGTCATTTGCTTTACAGAAGCTTTTCCGTTTCATGAGGTCCCATTTATTGATGGCTGACCTTAGACCTTCCTGTTCCAATGAGTTCTAGATTCTTCCCCACTTTTTATTCTAACTGATTTAGTCTGTCTGGTTTTCATTTCATTTCATTTCATTTCATTTCATTTCATTTCATTTGCTTGGTTAGAGTCATACCAAGGTACTTCATATTATTTGTGGCTATTGTGAAGGCTGTTGTTTCCCTAATTTCTTTCTTGGTCCTTTTGTCTTTGATATACAGGAGGTCTTCTGATATTTTTGAGTTATTTTTTTTATCCAGCCACTTTGCTGTAGGTGTTTATCAGCTGAAGGAGTTCTCTGGATAAATTTTTGGGCTCGCTCATGTAGACAATCATATCATCTGCAAATAGTAAGACTTTGACTTCTCCCTTTCTGATTTGTATGCCCTTGATCTCCGTTAGTTTTCTTATTGCTCTAGCCAGGACTACAAGTATTATGTTGAAGAGATATGGAGAAAGTGGGTAGCCTTGCCTTGTCTCTGATTTCACTGGGATTGATTTAAGTTTCTCTCCATTTGGTTTGATGTTGGCTACAGGCTTGATGTGTATTGTCTCTACTATGTTTATGTATGTGACTTGTATCCCTGATTTCTCCAATACTTTAAACAAGAATGGTTGTTTGATTTTGTCTTTTTAGGCAACTAAAGAGAAGATCACATGTTTTTTCTCCTTCAGTTTGTTTATATGGTGGATCACATTGACAGATCTGTGTATATTGAACCACCCTTGCATGACTGCGATGAAGCCTACTTGGTCATGGTGGATGATACCTTTTATGTGTTCTTGGATTTGGTTTGCCAGTATTTTATTGAGTATTTTTGCATCAATGTATATAAGAGAGACAGGTCTGACGTTCTCTTTTTGGTTGGGTCTTTGTGTGGTATAGGTATCAATGTGACTCTGGATTCATAGAGTGAGTTGGGCAGTGTTTCTTCTGTTTTTATTTTGTTGAATCCTTGAGGGATTTAGGACTATTCAATCTTTCTACCTGTTCTTGGCTTAATTATAGTAAATCGAATCTATCCAGGAAATTTTCCATTTCTTTTAGATTTTCAAAGTTTGTGGCATATAGGCTTTTGTCGTACAACCAAATGACTGTATGTATTTCTTCAGCATTTGTTGTTATGTCCCACTTTTCATATCTGATTTGCTGATTTGGAGAGTTTATCTCTGACTTTCAGTCAGTTTGGCTAAAGGTTTGTCTATTTTGTTGATTTTCTCAAAAAAACATCTCTTGATTTCATTGATTCTTTTAATAGTTTTATTTGATTCTAATTTATTTATTTCAGCCCCGAGTTTGACTATTTCCAGCCATCCACTCCTCTTGGGTGTGTCTGTTTCTTTTTTTCTAGGACTTTCAGGTGGACCATCCAGTTGCTTGTATGAGATGTTTCAAGTTACTTTTTGAAGGCACTAAGTGCTATCAATTTCCCTCTTAGTACTGCTTTCATTGTGTCCAATAAGTATGGGTATATTGTGCTTTCATTTTCATTGAATTCTAAGAAGTCTTTTATTTCTTACTTTATTTCTTCCTTAACACAAATGTCATTGAATAGCTACTTGTTCAATTTCCATGTGTGTACGATTTTTGCTATTTCAGTTATTGCTGAGGTCCAGCTTTCCTCCATGATTATCTGATAGAATACAAGGGATTATTTCAATCTTCTTGTATCTGCTGAGGCTCGTTTTGTGAGCAACTATATGGTCTGTTTTGGACAGGATTCCATGAGGTGATGGAAAGAAGGTAGACACTTTTTATTTGAGTGATAAATTCTGTAGACATCCATTAGGTACATTTGATTTAGGACCTCTGTAAGTGCCTTTTTTCCCTGTTTAGCTTCTGTCTAGATGTTGTGTCCCTTGGTGAGAGTGGAGTGTTGAAGTCTCCCACTATTAAGGTGCTGAGATTGATGTGCAATTTAAGTTTATTTTGTAACATTTTTATTTTATATTAATCTCAGGTTATGTACTTTGTATCCCAGCCATAGCCCCCTCCCGCATTCCCTCCCAGTCCCCTCCATCCCTCCATCATCTCCTCCCTGCCCCTTTCCAAGTCCACTGATAGGGAAGGACTACCTCCCCTTCCATCTTACTCTAGCTTATCAGGTCTCTTCAGGACTGGCTGCAATGTCCTCTTCTATGGCCTAGCAAGGCTGTTTCTCCCTCGGGGGACGAGAGGGTGGTCGAAGAGCTAGCCAATGAGTTCATGTCTGAAATGATCCCTCTTCCCCTTACTAGGTTACTCACTTGGATACTGAGCTACCATTTGCTACATTCAAGAAGGGGTTCTAGGTTATAACCATACATGGTCCTCAGTTGGAGAAACAGTCTCATAAAAGAGCCCTGTGCCCTGATATATATGGTCCTTGCAGAGCTCCTGTTCTCTCCAGGTCATACTAACTCCCCTTTCTTTCATATGATTCCCTGCACTCTACCAAAGGGTTGGTTATGTGTCTTAATATTTGTTTTGATACACTGCTAGGTAGAGTCTTCCCAAGGCTCTCTGTAGTGGGCTCTTTTCCTGCTCCTTATTTTCTCTTACATCCAAAGTCCATCCCATTTGTCTTTTTAAGTGAGGATTGATCCTCTTACCCCAGGTCCTCTTTCTTGTTTCTCTTTTTAGGTGTAGAGATTTCGGTATGTTTATCCTATCTTATAGGTCTATATAAGTGAGTATAAACCATGTGTGTCTTTCTGCTTTTGGAATACCTCACTCAGGATGATTGTTTCCAGGTCCCATCATTTCCCTGCAAATTTCATGATTTCCTCCTTTTTAATTGCTGAGTAGTATTCCATTGTGTAAAAGTACCACAATTTCTATATCCATTCCTCAACTGAGGGACATCTAGGTGCTTTCTAGGCTCTGGCTATTACGAATAAAGCAACTACGAACACAGTTGAGCAAATGTCCTTGTTGTGTACTTGAGCATCTTTTGGATATATGCCTAGGAGTGGTATAGCTGGATCTTGAGGAATCACTATTCCTAACTGTCTGAGAAAGAGCCAGATTGATTTCCAAAGTGATTGTACAAGTTTACATTCCCACCATCAATGGAGGAGGGTTCCTCTTTCTCCACATCCTATCCAGCATGTGTTGTCACTTGAGTTTTTGTTCTTAGCCACTGTGATGATGCTGGTGGTAGTATGTTTCTGTCTTAGCTACTTTTAGTTTTGCTGTAGTGAGGTTATTTATTTCCTTTGTTTTCCTAGATGCAGTTATCTTTTGGGGGTTGTATTTTTCCTTTTAGAATCTTCTATTAGGTTTGCTTTGTGGGTAGATATTGTTTAAATTTGTTTATGTCATTGACTATCCTGTTTTCTCCATCTATGATGATTGATAGGTTTTCTGGCCATAGTAGTCTGGGATTACATCTCTGTTTTTTCAGGGTCTGCATGATATCAGTCCACTACCTTCTGGCTTTTTTAGTCTCTATTGAGAAGTCAGATGTGATTCGTATGGGTTTGCCATTATATGTTACTTTTTTCCCCTTGCATTTTGAGCATCTTTCTTTGTTATGTTTATTTACTGTTTTGATTATTATGTGGCAGGGCAATTTTCTATTCTGTTCTATTTCATTAGGTGTTCTGTGGGCCTCTTGTATGCTTATAGGCTTCTCCTTTAAATTAAGGAAATTTTTTTCTATTATTTTATTGTAAATATTTTCTGGGCCTTGGAGAGGGGAATCTTCTTTGTCCTCTATTCTTATTATTCTTAAGTTCTGTCTTTTTATGGTGTCTTGGATTTTTAGATGGTTTGTGTCAGGAACTTTTTAGATTTAACATTTACTTTGATGGATACAATGATTTCTTCCATTGTATCTTCCACACCTGAGATTCTTTCTTCCATCTCTTGTAGTCTGTTGGATATGCTTAACTCTGAGGTTCCTATTTTCTTCCTGAAGTTCTTCCTCTCCATGGTTTCCTCAGTTTGTGTTTTCTTTATTTTTTCCATTTCTAGCATCAGATCTTTAACCATTTTGTTCCTTTCCTTCACTTGTCTGTGTATATTTTCCTGTTTTTCCTTAAATTCCTTCACCTATTTAAAAAAAAAAAAAACTTTTCCCTTTGTCTTTTATTCTTTCAGGTTTTTTTTTTTTTCTGTCTAAAGGATTCAAACTATTTGGTTGTTTCTTCCTGTATTTCATTATGGATTTTTTTCCTGTCCTCTAAGCATAGACCTGAGGTCATTTTCTTGTATTTCACTTATGTAAGAGTTTCCAAAGTCCTGGGGATGCCATATTGCTTTGACTTTTGGTGATTGTGCTTTTTTCTTGTCCTCTACACATATGGCTATCTCAGAAGTTGGCTGTTAGTTTCTGATGCCTCCTGAAAACTTGCGTCATGGGTAATCCCCTTGGCAGGAAGATAGTTGTTCCTAATGGAGACCTCCCTCCCCCCCGTTTTTTTGTTTGTTTGTTTGTTTGTTTTTTGTTTTTTGGTTTTTTTTTTTTTTGGTATGGTCACAAAATGGCTGGTGCTTACCTTAGCTCTCCTCAGGTACATGGTCATGTGGGCCTCCCATTGATAACAAACAGCCCTGGCATATCAAGTTGCAGTAAGAACAGGTAACTTCTCCTGGTAAGTCTCAATGAGGCAACTCAGTAGGAGAAAGGGGACCCAAAGGTAGGCAACAGGGTCAGAGACATCTTCGTTTCCCTCTGCTTCTTTCTGTGGAAGAGTGGGAGGAAGGAGAAGGGTAGCAGAAGGGTTTAAGGGCACCATATGAAGTCTTAAAGAGTCAACTAACTTGAACCCATGGGGGCTTACACAGTCTACACCACTAACCAAAGGACCTGAATGAGTTGGACCTAGAACCCTACACATGTAGCTGATTTGCAGCGTGGGCATCAAATTGATTCCATAACAATGGGACTAATAGCTGTGTTTGATTCTGTTGCCTCTTACTAGATCCTTTCCCTCTTCCTGGGCTGGCTTGTCAGGCCTCAGTGGGAAACACAACATTCAGTCCTGTTGTGTCTTGAGATGCCAGGGTGGGTTGATATCCATTGTGATCTACCTCTTTTCTGAGAAATGAATATGTGAGAAGGAGTTGGGGAAGGGTATGATGGTAGAACGAGAACAACAACAGGGAGAGGGTTGTAATTAATTAATTAGCAAAAAAAAAAAGTATGTACTTGTACAAAAGTAGAAACCCAGTCTGTTGTTCAAGGATATCATAAGACAACAAGAGAATAAAGGTTTATTTATGCTTCCTTACTTTATTATTTATTTATTACAATTTATTTGCTTTGTAGCCCTGCTGTAGCCCCCTTCATCTCCTTCCATTCCTACCCACCCTCCCTCTTCTCCTTCTATTCCCCTTCCCTAGTCCACTGGTAGGGGAGAACCTTCTCCCCTTCTATCTGACCCTAGCTTATCAGGTCTCATCAAAGCTAACTGCATCATCTTCCTCTGTGGCCTGGCAAGGCTGTAGCCCTCAGGGGGAGCTGATCAAAGAGCTGGCCACTGTGTTCAGGTCAGAGTCAACCCATCCCCCTTTACTAGAGAACCAACATGGAAACTGAACATGTGGTCTAAGTCCTCTCCATTTGCAGGCAGATGGTGGGAACTTGAAAAAATTCATCCTGAGTGAGGTAACCCAGAAGTAGTAAGACACTCCTGGTATATACTCACTTTTAAGTGAACATTAGCCTTGCAATATAAAATAAGCATACTAACATGTATAGTCCTAAAGATGCTAAACAATAAAGAGGACCCTAGGAAAGTGGCAGAAACCTCACTCATAAGGGCAAACAGAATAGACATTGGAAGTAGGAAAAGACAAAGAACTGACAGGATCCTTCCACAGGGGGGCTCTAAAAGACTCAACCTATTAGGATATGGAAGGAGATAATGAGACTCATAACCAAACTTTGGGCAGTATGAAGGAAACCTTATGGAAGAAGAGGGAAATAAAAAGACATGGAGGGAACAGGAACTGCACAAGGAGACCAACAAAGCCAAAAACCTGGGCCCAGGGGGCCTGCTGAGAATGAAGTTTAACTCAGACCTCAATATGATAAGTGTTTGTGACAGAACGGCCCTCTTAACCAATGAGCCATTTCTTCCTCCCCAGGACTCACTTAAAAATAATTTTATTATGCAAATCTGAATTACTTAGAGATTTCAACTTATATGCTTCAACATGCCTAAGATCTGTTAAAAAATGGGATCACTCATGCTAAGCTATAATATGGAGTAATTTAATCATTCATCCACTGCTGGTGGGATAGATAAATTATATAATTACTGTGAAAATCGGTGTGATACTTCCTTAATAATGTAAGAAACCATATACTTAAAGACCCAGCTACTATGTATACCCAAGACACCACTCTCAGGCATATATACAAAAGATAATTCTTCTTACTCCGAAGATACTCACTCTACCTGTTTGTTGTTGCTCTACTCATTAATAGCCACAAACTGGAAACCATCTAGATATCTGTAACAAAAGAATGGATAATGAAAATTTGGTAAGTTCTGCAATGGAGTATTGCTCATCTCTTTTTTAAAAACATGGCACCACAAAATTCACTGGTAAAAAAAAAAATCATCCTGAGTGAAGTATCCCAGACTCAGAATGTCAAATATAGTATGCGTTCACTTGTATATGGATATTAGCTTTTGATTTCATGATAACAAGCTACAATCCAGAGAACCACAGAAGCTAGGTATAAAGAACTTGATAGTAGAGATAGATTTCATTAGGAAAGGGAAATACAATATTTATGGAAGGATAGGTGCCAGAATGGAACAAATAGTATAATCAAATAGTAAGGGTGAGGGGACCAGAGAGGTGATACAGAGAGAGACAGCAATAAGTAAATGCTATTTGAAGGACGATATGAGAATCTGAAAACAACCTGGGATATTGAGAAGTCCATAGGTTGCTCTCCAGAAAGTGAGAGTACAGTCCTACTGATAAAGACAACATCTATACAGTTCAGTGAACATGTTGAAGCCTACATAAAGCCTTTATCCCTATGTTCCAGGGTCTTTGATAAAGGAAGGTACTCTGCAGCCCACCAAGAGATAAACAGAAACACGAGTACAGCTACGAACCTTTTTATCTACAACATTTTCCTGACTGAAATATAGACTAGGACAATATTGGCATAAAGTTTATGGTAGTAACCAAACAAGATGGAATCCATACTTACACTGCTTTGGTGACCAAGAACCTGAGATTAGATAACCTAGGGACCTAGGAGAAAAAAAAAAACTTATACTACTATTCTGTGAAAAAAATAAAAATAAATGGTAGCAATAAAATGACTCTTAATGGGTATCCTGTTATATTCATATATCAGTGCCTTGCTAAACCATTATCAAAGAAGCTTCCTCTTGAAGCAGATTGGAATCAAATGCAGAGACATACAGCCAGACAGTATGCACAGAGTGAGAAACCTTCGAACACTCATCTCTAGTGATATATCTGTATTAAATCCCTTTCCTTTGTGCTCAGGGATCCCCCCAGAAGAGGAGGTAGAAAGAGCATAAGAACTAGAGGACATAGGGGACACCAAGAAAACAAACCCCTCTAAGTCAACATGATCAAAGCTCATCTAATTTGGGAGAAACTGAGTCAACATGGATAGGGCCTCTACCAGATCTTCTGTGTACGTAGTTTGGCTTTCAATTTACTGTTTTTATGAGATTCCCTAGAATGCAAAATAGTAGGTATCTTGTTATTTAGTCTTCCCTCTGAGCTCTTTTACTTCTGTTTTTGTTTCCTTTCCCACCCCAATGTGATAGCCTTTGTCTAATTATATTGTATTTTGTTATACGTTTATTATTAAAAAATAATACTTTTTTCCTTACTCCATGTTTTTCCATCACTTTTTATTTAAATAATGAGTAATTATAAACAAGAGGGAAAGAAATGACAGAACACACAAGATTTGTTCTGGATAGCTTGAAAACGCCTTAAATATTAATATAATTTATCCACAAAAATTTTCTTCATTTTTATTGTAATAAATACACTTAAAAAAGATTACATATTAAAAAATGCTTTTGTATTCAACGCAGTATGCTGACTGTATGCAAGATACAATACTGAAGATTTCTCTCATATTAAATTACTTTTCATGCGCATTGTGCATTGATTCCTCTTTTCTTTTTCTAACCAACCATTTGCCACAATATTATTCTTTTTTCCAATTTTTTTATTAATTTATTCATTTTTATATCAATCACAGGTTAGGTACTTTGCATCCCAGCCGTAGCCTCCTCCCTCATTCCCTCCCACCCTCCCACTCCCGCCCTCATCTCCCTCCTCCTCGCCCCCTCCAAGTCCACCAACAGGGGAGGACCTCTTCCCCTTCCATCCAAACCCAGCTCATCCTGTCTCCTCAGGGCTGGCTGCAATACCCTCCCCTGGGATCTAGCCAGTCTGTCACTCCCCAGCTTGTATGGGGGAGGGTCAAAGAGTCAGCCATCAAGTTCATGACTGAAACAGTCCCTGTTTCCCTCACTAGGGTCTTCAGTCCGACAACGAGCTATCATGGGCCCCATCTGAGTGGGGGTTCCAGGCCATATCCACACATGGTCCATGATTGTAGAAACCGTCTCATACAAGACCCCTATGCCCTGCTCAGTTTGGTCTTTGTGGAGCTCTTGTTCTCCCCAAGGCACACCAACCTCCCCCAGATTTATCATTACTTCTCCCGTTCTGCCAAAGTCTTGGTGGCAAGTCTTAATATCTGCTCTGATACATTGCTACGTTGACTCCCCCAGAGGTCCTCCTGGGCATTCTCCTGTCTTCTTGCTTGTTTTCTCCTCCACTCAATGTCCATCCCATTTGTTCATCCAAACAAGCATTGATAATACCAACCTGGGTACTCCTTCCTGTATATCCTCTCTAGGTGTGTAGATTTCAGCTTGACCTTCCTATCCTATAGGTCTATATAAGTGAGTATATACCATATCTTTCTTTCTGCTTTTGGGACACGTCACTCAGGATGATAGTTTCCAGGTCCCACCATTTGCCTGCGAATTTCATGATTTCCTCCTTTTTAATTGCTGAGTAGTATTCCATTGTGTAAAAGTACCACAATTTCTGTATCCATTCCTCAACTGAGGGACATCTAGGTTGTTTCCAGGTTCTGGCTATTACAAATAAAGCAGCCACGAACATAGTTGAGCAAATGTCCTTGTTGTGTACTTGAGCATCTTTTCTATATATGCCTAAGAGTGGTATAGCTGGGTCTTGAGGAATCACTATTCCTAATTGTCTAAGAAAGCGTCAAATAGATTTCCAGAGTGGTTGCACAAGTTTGCATTCCCACCAGGAATGGAGGAGGGTTCCTCTTTCTCCACAACCTCTCCAGCACGCGTTGTCACTAGAGTTTTTGATCTTAGCTCTTCTGGTGGGTGTAAGGTGAAATCTCAGAGTCGTTTTGATTTGCATCTCCCTGATGGCTAAGGACATTGAGCATTTCTTTAAGTGTTTTTCTGCCATTCTATAATCCTCTACAGTCAGTTCTCTTTTTAGCTCCATACCCATTTTTTAATTGGATTATTTGGTTTCTTGCTTTTTAACTTCTTGAGTTCTTTATATATACTGGATATTA
>CM053742.1:65549666-65566737 GCA_028658305.1 Pachyuromys duprasi
TTGTTATGAAGAGTGTGTGTGTGTGTGTTCTTAAGTATACCCTGTTCACCTTGTATAATTCGTCTTCATTACTGACCATTTGGTGCCTCTGATTTTTAATAACTTTTTTCTTTAATTTTAATATTTTACAAAAGTTTGTTATCAAGCTTTTCACTTTCCTTCTCCTTCCATTTTCCTTCTATATCTCCACAACTATTCCATTCTAAATTTATGTGCGTTTTTTTTTTAACCACTTAGTCCATTAAGTGCTGTCTGTGTGTGCATGGATGTAGAGACACCTCCTGGAGACAGTCTCTTAAGGGCCATATATCTGCTGGAATCAGATTTTTCCCTCACTCTGAAGGCATCAATTGGCAGAATCTACTCTGCTAGGGTTGGGACTTCAGAAGCCACCCCACTGTGCAATCCATGCCAAGATTTTGGGTGGCTTGATCTGTGCAAGTCTTTTGTCTAGTCACAGCTACTCTCAGTTAATGTGTGAAACTGTCCTGTTAATTAAATAACTTAATTTTTCAAAGCAGTCATTCACTAATTCTGGCTCTCATAATTTCTTGGCCCTTCATCTGCAATGATACCTGATGCTTGAGAAAAACAGGTATGAAATAGACCTTCCATTAGGGCTGAGCACTCTACAGTCCATTGTTCTATTAATGTTGACCAGTTGTATGTCCCTGTATTTGTTGCTATCTACTCCTAAAAGAAATTTCTCTGATGACAGTTCAAAGATGAGCAAATCTGGGGGTATAATAATAAAACTTAGGGGGCAGTTTAGTTCTATATTTGTTTAGCAGAATAATAGTATTAAATTCTCATCTAAGACATATGACCTACCCAGTCACAAGTTCTTAGCTCAGTTCAAAGTGCCAGCCATGAGTTTGGTTTTGTGCAATAGGTCTTAAATTTGTTTAAAAAAATTAGTTGGTTATCTCCAGTACTTTTGTAACACTATTGCTATTTCAGTACAACAGTAATTATTGTAGACATTACAATTTATACAAAGGAAAAACTATTGTTTTCCTCCCATATTGTTCTGCCAAATGTTCTGGCATTATTAAAGCAGACCAGGCAAGAAAAAGCTACCAGGTCAGTTAGTTTTCTCTACATCTAATGATTTGAGTATGTATTATTTTAAGAAATGAGGCCTCACCATAACTTTTCGGTTGGTAACAAGAACAATAAAATTATCTAGTAATATTTGCAGGATCTTTAAGTCTCTACTGACAAAAACATGAAAATGCACTTTGTATGTGACACTGGGATTTTATTTGATATCTTGTGTTTTCTGAGTGAGGCTATATGTTAACTGCTTAATTTTATATATGTAAATGTATATACTTTCAGAAACTTCTACAGCAGTAGGTTTTTATATAGTCTTTACAAAAGTCCTTAGTATTATTCTTCCCTAGACTTCCTTTTCTACCCAAACCCTCCCATCTATATCTTCACATTTATTTTTGCTCTATGAATTCCAGTTCCTTTTTCATACCATGTATATTTTATCTTCTTCACCTTCAAATCCCTCCATGGACCTCTTACTATTTTCATTTTCTGAAATTTATTTAGTTTTGTTTGTGTGCATATGAGTATTTAAAGCATATATGTTTGTTTTTGTTTTTTAACATTTTTATTTTATATAAATCGCAGGTTATATAATTTGTATCCCAGCCATAACTCCCTCCCCCATTTCCTCCCTATCCCCTCCATCCCTCCCTCATCTCCTCCCTGCCCTTTTCCAAGTCCACTGATAGGGGAGGACTTCCTCCCCTTCCATCTAACTCTAGCTTATAGATCTCTTCAGGACTGGCTGCAAGATCCTCTTCTGTGGCCTAGCAAGGCTGCTCCTCCCTCAGGGGGTGGGAAGGTCGAGAACCAGCCATTGAGTTCATGCCCCAAATAGTCCCTGTTCCCCTTACTAGGGTACCCAGTTGGATATTGAGCTACCATTTGCTACATACAAGCAGGGGTTCTAGGTTATATCCATACATGGTCCTTGTTGGAGAAACAGTCTCATAACCCCTGTGCCCTGACATATTTGGTCCTTGTGGAACTCCTGTCCTCTCCAGGTCATACTAACCCCCCCCTTCTTTCATATGATTCCCTGCACTCTGCCAAAAGGTTGGTTATGTGTCTTAATATTTGCTTTGGTACACTGCTTGGTAGAGTCTTTCCTAGGCCCTCTGTGGTAGGCTCTTGTCCTGCTACTTGTTTTCTCATACATCCAATGTCCATCCCGTTTGTATTTCTAAGTGAAGATTAATCCTCATAACCCAGGCCCTCTTTCATGTTTATAATTTTTAGGTATATAGATTTCAGTATGTTTATCCTATCTTATAGGTCTGTGTAAGTGAGTATATACCATGTTCGTCTTTCTGCTTTTGGGATACCTCACTCAGGATGATCATTTCCAGGTCCTACCATTTCCTTGCAAATTTCATGATTTCCTCATTTTTAATTGCTGAGTAGTATTCCATTGTGTAAAAGTCCCACAATTTCTGTATCCATTCCTCAACTGAGGGATATCTGGGTTGTTTCCAGGTTCTGGCAATTACGAATAAAGCAACTACAAACATAGTTGAGCAAATGTCCTTTTTGTGTACTTGAGCATCTTTTGGACATATGTCTAGGAGTGGTATAGCTGGATCTTGAGGAATCACTATTCCTAATTGTCTAAGAAAGCGTGGAATTCATTTCCAGAGTGGTTGTACAACTTTACCTTCCCACCAGCAATGGATGAGGGTTCCTCTTTCTCCACATCCTCTCCAGCATGTGTTGTCATTTGAGATTTTGATCTTAGCCATTCTGACAGTTGTTTGTATCTCTAGTGTTTATAATTACCATGGAGGTGAAAAGAGGGCAATGGATCCTCTGGACTGTAGTCACAGTTGCTATCTGTCATGCAGGCACTGGCAAATGAAGTAGGGTCCCTAACAGAGCACCAAGTGCTCTTAAGCAATGAGCCACCTTTCCAGTCCTGCACCACCGCACCCTTCCTAATTTCTTGACTGTTTTATACTATTTCTATTTATAATTAAATTATACACATATACCTAAAGATTCAAAGCTAACATACACTTATAATAGAGAGCATATAAAGGGTCTGAAAAAAATGCATTTGTTGCTACTTACTCTCCTAATGATAGCTATTCTGTATGCTATGATTTGAAATTTCCTGAGGTCTAAATGTTATCATTTTTAATATATTTATAGGCCTTGTACTTCTGAGAGATATCCATTTAATTCATATGCCCATTTTTGTCTGGATAATTTGTTCTTTTGGTGTTTAATATTTACATTCTTTGTACATTTAATTGTTAATACTTTGTCGCATAAAAAAACTGACAACATTTTCTCCCACTATAAATGTTATCTCTTTGATTTTGGCTCTGCAAACTCTTTTGAATTTGATATAATCACATCTAATTCTTGCATTTATTACTTCTTGAGCTATTGGAGTCCTATTTACAAATGCTCATATTTTGAAGTGTTTTATTAAATTTTAATTAGTTTTCAAGTTTCATATCTTATAATATTTTTCTTTAAATTGGAATTAATATATTTTGTGCAGAATAACAGACAGATATCCAGCTTCATTCTCTCAAGTATGATACCCTGTTTGCAAAGCAACATTATTTGAATAAGTATTTTTTGACAACATGTTTCTGGACACTGTCTAGAATAAAATGGCTATTACAGTGGTTTATGTGTCTGCTTTGTGCTAGTATCATGTTTTTGTTGTTATTGTTACTGTACGTATGCTGAATAATCTGAACTCATTTATTCTCATACAACTAAAATATCTCTGGCCTGTCATTTTTTTAAAGATTTTAAATAAATTGAAAGATTTTATTTTATATTTCTGAAGGTAATGTCATTGGAATTTTATAGGATTTGAATGGGATATTCAGTTTTCTCTCAGTAATAGAAACACCCTCACAATAGTAATGAGGATAGGTGCTATTTCTCTCTATTGGTGCTCTATTCAGAAACTTGTCTCTTATGTCAATAAATTCAAGGCTAATCTCGACTTTCTCCCCACCAGGTTTAGTGTATCTGTTTTTATGTTGAAGTTTTTGATCCACTTGGACTTGAATTTTGTGCAGGGTGGTAGATATGCATCTATTTGTAGTCTTCTACATGCAGACATTAAGTTAGATAAGCACCATTTGTTGAAGAGGTTTTCCTTTCTCCCTTGTATAACATTAGTTTCTTTGTCAAAAATCAAGTGTTCATAGGTGTGTGGATTTACTTCTGGGTCTT
The DNA here is from genome assembly GCA_028658305.1 of Pachyuromys duprasi. NCBI lineage: Eukaryota > Metazoa > Chordata > Mammalia > Rodentia > Muridae > Pachyuromys > Pachyuromys duprasi. The sequence continues at coordinate 65,553,924 of CM053742.1, forward strand.
CTATCAATTTCTCTTTTTTCGTGTAAAATTCATTTATTTCTCTATTTACTTACTTTACATCCCAGTCATAGCCCACTCCCTTTTCTTATTCACATCACACTCTCTCTCCTCCATCCCCTCTGCTTTGTTCGTCAGAAAGGGTCTTGAGGAATCACTATTCCTAATTGTCTAAGAAAGTGCCAAATTGATTTCCAGAGCAGTTGTACAAGTTTGCATTCCATTAGCAATGGAGGAGGGTTCCTCTTTCTCCACAACCTCTCTAGCATGCTTTGTCACTAGAGTTTTTGGTCTTAGCCATTCTGGTGGGTGAAAAGTGAAATTTCAGGGTCGTTTTGATTTGCATTTCCCTGATGGCTAAGGACTTTGAGCATTTCCTTAAGTGTTTTTTTTTTTTGCCATTCTACAGTCCTCTACAAAGAGTTCTCTGTTTAGCTCCATACCCTATTTTTAATTGGATTACTTGGTTTCTTGCTTTTTAACTTCTTGAGTTCTTTATATATACTGGATATTAGCCCTCTGTCAGAAGTAGGATTGGTAATGATCCTTTCCCAGTCTGTAGGCTGTCGTTTTCTTTTGATTACAGTATCTTTTGCTTTACAGAAGCTTTTCAGTTTCATAAGGTCCCATTTATTGATTGTTGGTTTTAGAGCCTGTGCTGTTGGTGTTCTATTCAGGAAGTAGTCTCCTGTGCCAATGAGTTCTAGGGTCTTCCACACTTTTTTTTCTAACCAGTTTAGTGTGTGTGGTTCACCTTCTGGTTATGAGCCTAACTCCAAATTCAGGGAAATAAGGCATCAAATGATGGAGAGGGAGACTGGATATTGTTCTTGGCCTATATGGATATGAAGATGTATAACCTCTTGTGAGGGGCCGCACTCACATTTGCCATTACAAGATGGTGCTGATATCCTGTGTCCCAAACCGATAAACAAGAAAGCTGCGCATGTGCGAAGGAAATTTCCACTCATTGTGCTCTGCCTCTCCCGTGGCGTCACCCCGCCTGATGAGTTACAGCCAATCAGAGGCTGACACATCCTAAGCGGAGGGTAGTTTTCTATATAAGGGCTGGGTTTCTGCTGCTCAGGGTCTCAGTCTCTACTCGTTGTAAGCTTATGCTCTCCCTCTCAAGATGCATTAAAGCTTTACTGCAGAAGGATCCTGTGTGTGCTGCATCGTTCTTGCTGGCGAGACGGTAACGCGCGCAACAACCTCTGCCACACTTGTGCATACATCTCTCTTTCTCTCTCTTCCTCTCCTTCTCTCTCTTCCAGTCTCTCTCTCTCATGCACATGCACAAACAAATACATACCATACCACTACAAACACAGTATATCCAGATATTAGCAAGTATTCCTTGAAAGACAAACCTGTTCAAAGTTAACAAATATTGTAAAAGATGATAAAAGTACTCCAAATCAGTCAGTCTTATTATGTTGTGTCTGTGAATAAAATTCTGGTGAAAATTAATTTAGCTCAGTCAAGCATCTGGCTGTTAGTTTATTACACTCTAAGTAGTTGAATAAATTTAGTTGTTTAAGAAGCTTGGTTCCTAAACATGCATGTTGTATGTTTATGATTACATCTTTCAAAGAACCTTAAGAAGATGGGGATAAGACAGAGGAAGGACAGCAGAGACGATAGCTAACACTAATGGTGTTTGAAAAAGTCATATGAAAACCTGTTATTTTATAATCTCGTAAAAATCATATAGAAAAAATCATTGGAGTTATGCTGCACATAGGAAAAATGATTTCCCCAGAAGCCACAGATTATCAAACAAAAACCTCAGTGCTATGGATGGGATACTGCTGTCTAATCGTTTGTCATGAACACCCCAAATATTCCCAGAACAATACAAGGTTTCTTTTTTTTAACATTGCTCTAGGCTAGCCACCAAACCATTATTATATGACTCTTTACCTGAAGACACCACACATGTTGAGCACAGGGTATGGATAAATTAATCTTGAACTGATCTGGAAACCTCATCTTAACTGACTAGCTTTTTCAAGGACAGAAGGTATTTTGTAAACATCTGGATAAAAAAAGACATGAACAGTTCTAGAAATTTGTGAACGCTGCAAACTATGATAATGACCAGGCTGTCAAAATATTCCCAGTAATGTCATTATAGCAAGGATACTTTGGACATGTCCAACATCTTCCTACTTGCATTCAAGTCTTACTTACTGAGAGGAAATATATGTATGGAAACATATATGTAGTCCTCCAAAAAATAAAAACAAACAAACAAACAAACACTACTAGGGAAATTATGGGCTCTAAATTTTTTCCCAAAAGACATAGAATCAAACTGCCTACTAAATATTTACCCTTATATCCATAGACTACTATAACTCTTACTCCCCCAAGAAGAAGCTTTTTATGTAGAGGATGATGGTTAATAATAAGACTCACAATGGTTATAACCATACATGTTCCTTGGTTGGAGAGACAGGCTCAGAAAAGACCTCTGTGCCCTGATATATTTGGTTCCTGTAGAGCTCCTGACTTCTCCAGGTCATACTAACTCCCCCTTCTTTCATATGATTCCCTGCACTTTGCCAAAGGATTAGTTATGTTTCTTAATATGTGCTTTGATACACTGCTAGGAAGAGTGAATTTGAGGCCATCTGTGGCTGGCTCTTGTCCTGCTACTTGTTTACTCCTACATCCATCCAATGTCCGTCCCATTTGACTTTCTAAGTGAGTATTAATCCTATTACTCCAGGTCCTCTTTCTTGTTTATCTTCTTTAGTTGTATAGATTTCTGTATTTTTATTCTATCTTATAGGTCTATATAAGTGAGTATATACCATGTTCATCTTTCTGTTTTTGGGATACCTCACTCAGGATGATCGTTTCAAGATCCCACCATTTGCCTGCAAATTTCATGATTTCCTCATTTTTAATTGCTGAGTAGTATTCCATTGTATAAAATATCACAATTTCTGTATCCATTCCTCAACTGAGGTACATCTGGGTTGTTTCCAGGTTCTGGCTATTACAAATAAAGCAGCTACAAACATAGTTAATGTCCTTGTTGTGTACTTGTACATCTTTTGTATATATGCTTAGGAGTGGTATAGCTGGATCTTGAGGAATCACTATTCTTAATTGTCTAAGAAAACACTAAATGGTGGTAGCTCAATTCCCAAGTGGGTATACTAGTAAGGGAAACAGAAACTATTTTGGAAATGAACTCAATGTCTGGTCTTCGACCTCCCTGTCCCCTGAGGCAGGAGCAGCCTTGCTAGGCCACAGAAGAGGACATTGCTGCCATTCCCGAAGAGACCTGATAAGCTAGAGTTAGATGGAAGGGGAGGAGATCCTCCCCTATCAGTGGACTTAGAAAGGTGCAGGGAGGAGATGAGGGAGGAAAGGGGGCGATAGGGAGGGAATGTGGGAAGGGGCTATGGCTGGGATACAAAGTACATAATCTGTGATTAATATAAAATAAAAATGAAAAAAAATTTGTCATATTAAAGGCAAAAAAAAAAAAGACTCACAATGGGTCAAAGTTCAGAGAATCAATCTCAGTGGAGTGCTCAACCACAAATGGGACATTCCCATCACACTGCCTCAAGACTTAGGTAACACTGGGAAGGAGGTGGAAAGATTTTAAGAACCAAACATTGAGGAATACTGGAACAAAGCAGTAACTTTTAGGTATGGCAGGGCCATTGTACCTGTGGATGCACAGCCACTGCAGTTTCCTGACAATTAGCATGCCACTTAGTACTATAGCTTAAAGCAAGAAGTGGTCCACATTGTACCAACCATAGCTGATTAACTACTGGCAGTAATGGGCCATGTGGGGAAGAAAGTCAAATTTTCTCATCCATGTGGCCTATGATAGGTTGATGAATTTCTAACAGATATCTTACAAAACCTATACACATATTAGCATCATTAACTGGACTTATTGTTGGCAAACTTTTAAAAAACTCTTTTATCTACAACTTTATATCTCTTTCTCCTTACTCTGCCCCAATGCCTTCTAATACCACAATAAAATATAGGAGAAACAAAGGGTTAGTGGGAGAGAGCAGTGTAATTCTCTTAGCTGCTTCCTGCTGGTTAGGGTTGTCAGATTCCCTGGAGCCAGTCTAATCCTCATTTCAGGATATCTCCAACTTTTTGTCTCACTGCATCATTGATAGCAACCATGAGCTGAAGGGAGAAGCAACACCATCTTTGTTCTTTCTCAGAGCTCCCCAACACTCTCTCAGCTCTGGCATGTTTTTCTCTCTCCGGAATCCTCAGATTTATTCTATCTGTAGCTGGCAACGAGCCCCTTTCAGAGCCCGCATGAAGCAGATACTTTGCTTCTGTGGACTATCTGGAAAAGTCCCACATCCCACACATGGGATTAAAAGAAAAACATGTTCATATATACAACAACCTGTAGAGTTATATTTCTGAGAAAGAGTGAACAGTAATAGTATGTGAGAAGAAGAAGAAAAGAGTAACAAAAAATAGAAAGCTACAAAGAAGAAGAAGAAAATAAAGAAGCATGAATTTGGGAGAGGATTATGATAGTGAGGGTCAGAAACAAGTTGAGAAAAGAGAGCAAGCAGTGGGTTTATTCTTAGCACACAGCAACCTGTATTTTTACTTTATTTTATAATATAGAAAAGTTATTTATTTAAACAATTTCTATTTACTAAATGACTCTTTTGACTAATATAGTATACTAAATTCAAGTAAACTTAATTACCTACTTCTATTAAAAAGAAAGCCTAGGCTTCTGTGTTGGTTAGATTTCTGTCAACTTGACATAAGCTAGATTCATGTGGAAATAGGGAACCGGAGTGGAAACAATGCTTTCAACATATTGGCCTGTAGGCAAGTCTATGTGGCATTTTCTTGATTAGCGATTAATATGGTAGGGCCCAGCCCACTATAGGTAGTGCTACTCCTCAGCAGGTATGTATTGGTTGAATACAAAAGGACGCATAAGGATAGTCAGATGGTTAGAAGTTAAGAGCACTTGTCAGTTCTGCAGAGGACCCAGTTCCGGATGCCAGCATATACATGGCAGCTCACAACTGTAACTATACTTCCAAGGTATCTGACCCATATTTTGACCTCTACACTCTCCTCTATACACATTTGCAAATGCATACACCCCAGCACACATGATTACACAAACTAAAATTAATTGATTAATATCTTATTTAATAAAAAGAAAGCAGTCTAAGAAAGCCATGGAAAGCAAGCCAGTAAGCAGGATTCTCTCATGGTCTCTGCTTCAGGTCCAGCCTCCAGATACTTAGCATGTATAAAATTTCTGTTATAGTTACCCTTAATGATGGAATATGATCCAAACATGCGAGCCAAAGAATGTTTTTCCTCCTCAAGTTGCTTTTGTTCCAAATGTTTTATCACAAAAATATTAAATATAGTAAAACAAACAAGCAAATTAAGCTGATCTTTCTAAGCCGTTATCAGGTTTAGGAAAGAAAGATGAGGGGATCAGAGGAAAACTATGCTTCCACATGTAATTAATTTCCTCTTTGTAGGTCTCATTGATTTAATTACTTATTACTAAAATTAATATTAATTCCATCGAAGGTTAAATTCACAAGTTTGTTATTTTGTGAATCATATAATGTTCCATTTTAAACTTGTTCAAAAGTTTACACACAACACATATGGCAAAGAAAAAGGAATTAGCACAACTTCCACATTTGTCTTTGTATTGCCTTCTCAATATGATGTGATATGTCCCATAATGATTTTATATACCATTTACTAGTCCCTGTCTCATGGTGCAGCTGAATGCTATAGGAGTTTGTAAAATTAAATGAATGTTATTCTTTTAATTACATACAAATAATGGTTAAATAAAAAAAAACAACTGTATGCCCTGAGGAGACAGGATGAGCTGGGGTTGGATGGAAGGGGAGGAGGTCTTCCCCTGTTGGTGGACTTGGAGGGGGCGGGGAGGAGGGAGATGAGGGAGGGAGTGGGAGGGTGGGAGGGAATGAGGGAGGGGGCTACGCCTGAGATTCAAAGTGCCTAGCCTATGATTGATATAAAAATAAATAAATTAAAAAAAACTGTATGTTTGTATTAGTGGACTCTTTGTATAATTCTTTGATTTATTTTTGTGACAAGGTCTTATTTATGTAGTCCAGGATAATTGTGAACTAATTATTATCCTGCTTTGTCCCCTGGGTACATTGAAAACAGATTTGTATGATCATGTCCATTTTGTTAAATTTAAAATTAGCCATTTCAATGATGTATAGATTATTTTGTACTTTACGTAGTAATACTTCAACTTGATACAATTTGCAAATATTTTCTTCATTATTTATGTGACAATTAAAACATTACACTGATGCTTTTCTTGACTCTGTAAGAAGTTTATACTGATGAGAAGTTTGGAGAGTAATCTCTTTTAAAAAACTGAAATAATCTGTCTACCATGTGATTCAAAATATTGTTTAAGCCTTCCTATGGACTTTCGTTTAAAATCTTGAAACGTTTGTATATTAATTTTTATTAATTACACTTTATTCACTTTGTATCCACCCCAATAAACCCCTCCCCCCTTGTAATCCCCTTTCCCTCCCCCTTCTGCACGCATGCCCCTCCCCAAGCCCACTGATAGGGGAGGTCTTCCTCTCATTCCTTCTGATCCTAGTATATCAGCTTTCATCAGGAGTGGTTGCATTGTCTTCCTCTGTGGCCTGGTAAGGCTATTCACCCCTCAGAGTGAGGTGATCAAAGAGCAGGCCATTCAGTTCATGTTGAAGGCAGTCCCTGTTTCCATTACTATGGAATCCACTTGGACAGACTGCCATGGGCTACATCTGTGGAGGGATTCTGGGTTTTCTTCATGTATGGTACTTGGTTGGAGTATCAGTCTCAGGAATGCCCCCTGTGCTCATATGTTTTTGGTTCTGTTGCTCCTTGTGGAGCTCCTGTCCTCTCCAGATCTTACTATTTCCCACATCTTTCATAATATTCCATGCACTCTGCCCAACAGTTGGACATAAGTCTCAGCCTCCACTTTGATATTCTGCAGGTCAGAGCCTTTCAGAGGCCCTCTGTGACAGGCCCCTAACTTATTTCCTGTTTTCTTCTTCTTCTGATGTCCATCTGCTTTGCCTTTCAGGTTGTGGATTGAGCATTTTAGCCAGAGTCCTTCCTCTTGATTAGTTTCATTAGGTGTACAGATTTTAATAGGTTTATCCTATATTATATGTCTATATGAGTGAGTATATATCATGTGTGTCTCTCTGCTTCTGAGATAGCTCACTCAGGATGATCCTTTCCAGTTCCCACCATTTACCTGCAAATTTCATGATATCCTTTTTTTTTTTTTATTGCTGAGTAAAATTCTATTGTGTAGATATACCACAATTTCTGTATCCATTCCTCAGTTGAGAGGCATCTGGGTTGTTTCCAACTTCTGGCTATTACAAATAAAGCTGCTACAAACATGGTTAAGCAAATGTCCTTATTGTGTACTTGAGCCTCTTTTGGTTATATGCCTAGGAGTGGTATAGCTGGATCTTGAAGAAGTGCTATTCCTAGTTGTCTGAGGAAGTGCCAGATTGATTTCCAGAGTGGTTGTACAAGTGTACATTCCCACCAGCAGTGGAGGAGGGTTCCCCTTTCTTCACAACCTCTCCAGCATGTGTTGTCACTTGAGGTTCTGATGTTGGCCATTCTGATGGGTGTAAGGTGAAATCTCACGGTCATTTTCATTTTCATTTCCCTGATGGCTAATGACATTGAACATTTCTTTAAGTGTTTCTCTGCTATTCTATATTCTTCTATCAAGAGTTCTCTGTTTATCCCTGTTACCCCCTTTTTAATTGGATTACTTGATTTGTTGCTTTTCAACTTCTGTAGTTCTTTATGTATACTGTATATTATCCCTCTGTCAGATAAAGGGTTGGTGAAGATTCTTTCCCAATCTGTAGGCAGTCATTTTTTAGGCAGTGTCCTTTGCTTTACAGAAGCTTTTCAGTTTCATGAGGTCCCATTTATTGATTGTTGCTCTTAGAGCCTGTGCTGTTTGTGTTCTGTTCAGGAAATTGTCTCCTGTACAAGTGAGTTCAAGGCTCTTCCCCACTTTTTCTTCTAAGCAATTTAAGATTTAATGTGTCTGGTTTTATATTGAGGTCTTTGATCCACTTGGACTTTAGTTTTGGGTAGGGTGATAAGTATGGATATATTTGCATTTTTCTACATGTAGACATCCAGTTAGACCAGCACCATTTGTTGAAGATGCTGTCTTTTTCTATTGTATGGTTTTGGCATCTTTGTCAAAAATCAGGTGTCCCTAAGTGTGGGGGTTTATTTCTGGGTCTTCTATTCGGTTCCACTGATCCACCATTCTGTTTCCATGCCAGTAGCATGTAGTTTTTAGTATTGTTGCTCTATAGTACAGCTTGAGATCATGGGTGGAGATACTTCCAGAAGATCTTTTATTGTAGAGGATTGTTTTAGCAATTCTGGGTTTCTTGTGATCCTATATGAAGTTGAGAATTTTTCTTTCAAGGTCTGTAAAGAATTGTAACAGTAATTTGATGGGAATTGCATTGAATCTGTAGATTGTTTTTGGCAAGATCGCCATTTTTACTATATTAATCCTGTCAAGCCATGAGCATGGGAGATCTTTTCATCTTCTGATATCTTCTTCTAATTCTTTCTTCAGAGACTTGAAATTGACAACTGAAGTAGATCAAGAGGATAAAAATCCAAAAGGAAGGGGTCAAAGTATCACTCTTTGCAGACAATATGATAGTATACCTATGTGACCCCCAAAATTCTGCCAAGGAACTCCTACAGCTGATAAACACCTTCAGCAAAGTGGCCGAATACAAAATTAACTCAAATAAATCAGTAGCCCTCCTGTATATAAAAGACCTGAGAAAGAAATTAGGGAAACAACACTCTTCACAATTGCCACAAAAGACATAAAATACCTTGGTGTAACCCCAACTAAGGAAATCAAAGACTTGTACAAAACTTTTGTTTTAAGAGATTCATTTCATTTTGTCTTCTTTCCACAGATTCTATTTCTTTATTAAATATCATTTTCATATCTTGGATTATTCCCATTATTTCAGTCAAATATATTTGTGTGGTTTTCATTCTGAAATCTGATTTTCATCATATTAATTACTGATATTTTAAAAACATTATTGAGCTGGAGAAATGACTCAGAGTTAAAAGGCACTGCCTTCTCTTCCAGAAGTTCTCAGTTCAATTCCCAAAAACCATATGCTGGATCACAACCATCTGTAATGAGATATGGTACATGCAGAGAACACTGTATACATAATAAATAAATAAATCTTAAAAAATAAAACCATTATTTCCTACATCATCTGAGTTACTTTAATTGGATAGCATTAGTATTGGAATAGTGATTTGGGACAGTCTGAGGTTATCGTTGTTATTCATGTTGTAGTTGTATTTTTACCAATGAGAAGCAGGCATCCAGATTTAGGTTGATAAAATCTTATGGTATAGAAATATTTTCGCCTCTTTTTTAATGGGTATTTTAATCTTTGTTTCCTATTATCTTAACTTGTCAGATCATAAACTAACTGATGATCTTAAGGTTCAGTCTTGTGGCAGTTCATGGTTAAACTGTATTGTTTTCTAATCACTTTTAAATTGTCAAGACTATTATTAACATGATATACTATTAGAACTATTAGAAGTTTCTGTGGTCTTTTTGAAGCAATAGGTTATTTTCTTTTTTCTTCACTTCTTGACACCATACATGGAGATGTTTGTGTCTGATTAATCAGTTGTCTACCCTTTCAATAAAATTGGTCTCGTAGTAAAAGATAATTATATGTGTCTTAGGATATTAATTTGTCATATGATACTGACTTTAATTCCAAGAGAGCACTAAGTTATTGATTTCTTTTTTAGCTTCATCAGCTACAATCAATGAGTGTGGTTGTGGGATATGTGGCAGTTGATTTGAAATGCCCTTCTATCTCTAAGGCAGTTTAGTGTCTCAGGTTGGTTAGATAAACACAGAAAGATTACCATTTTATGGCCTGTTCAAAATAGAATCAGCACTAGAACTATAGACCATGGCAGATGCTTTATAAAATATCATAGCAAGTTATTAGGCCCATGTTACATTTGGATAAGTAAGGATTTGTGGCAGAGAAATATAAAACATGGAATAACCTCCTGTAGATTTTCAATGTGTCTTTTTGACTCCAGAATCTTCCTTACTGGTTTCTAATACCACTCATTTTAAACTTCATTGAACATATGGTGAGAAATCTAAGACTCGATACTTGTGATTTGATCTTGGAAAATTGGAGCTAGATACATAAGATCAAAACACAATTCTCACAGGACAGGAGCATACGAAAGAGGACCTATGAAAGAATCAGTATAGCAATATATCAAAGCAGATATTAAGACTCTCGGTTAAGCCATTGGCAGAGGGCTGGAAGTAATAATACATATAGGGGAAGTTAGTAAGACTTGGGGAGAACAAGAGCTCCACAAAGATCAAACTGAGCAGGGCACAAGGGTCTTAATATGGGACAGTTTCTTCAACCAGGGACCATGTATGGATATGGCCTAGAACCCTTGCTCAGATGTTGCCCATGATAACTCATTGGTGAACTGAAGACCCTAGTAAGGGAAACAGGGGCTGTTTCAGTCTTGAACTTGATGGCTGACTCTTTGACCTTCCCCCATACATGCCAGGGAGTAACAGCCTGGCTAGATCCCGGGGGAGGACATTGCAGCCAGCCCTCAGGAGACAAGATGATCTGGGGTCATATGGAAGAGGAGGAGGTCCTCCCCCTTTGGTGGACTTGGAGGGGGCAGGGAAGAGATGAGGGAGGGTTGGGGAGGGTGGGAGGGAGTGAGGGAGGGGGCTACGCATGGGATGCAAAAAACCTAACCTGTGATTGATATAAAAATAAATAAATTTATTTTAAAAACACAATTCTCAAAGAACTATTTTTTAAAGAACTATTTTTTTAATATTTATAACATATTTAGAAATTATGCTGATTTTATGGTACAACAGTAGCACAATTGTACTATTAGAGTTATCATGCTGTGCAAGTTGTTTTTATGTGCCATGAGTTTTACAGATGGATGTGAATATTGGTTGATTCTCTCCTGTGGAAACTTGAATAGCACCTTCTAGTGTTAAAATATTTCACCCTTCATCAAAGAAACTTCTGTTTACAACAGATGGAGACCATTAAAGAAAAGCACAACCATTAAGCTTTAAAAAAAAAAAAAACATAAAGTTCAGAAAGAAAAACAAATAGCAAAGAAATAAGAAAGAAAACAATGGGAAGTATATTTGATTAAAATGCATTCAGTGCATATTTTAACTTTTCTAACAGTAAAATAAAAAACAAAAAATCTTTCATAAAAGACAAGATTATGAAAACAACAATTACATAAGAATAATATTGTGGGAGATCCAAGATGGCTGCCAATAGAGGACACTGTGTCTGAGGAGTAGGACAGCAGAAACAATGCAGTGACCAGGAGACTGAACTCTGGGACCTAAAACACCAGCATCCCTGATTGCCAGGTGAGCAGAACTACCACGGTGAGAAAATCAAGTGGGAAAACCATAGGGACACCCAGTTATTCCCCGGAAAAACCTCCATGTGACCAGCAGCACACAGCTCTGATCTGAAGGAGCAGCCATGCTGGGTGCCCGCAGCCGCCATAATAGACTGGATCACACAGTCTCACGGGCAGTCTGAAGAGGAACCAGGTACCGTTTTCACCAAACTGCACCCTACAAGCGCACACTGCACCTGCGTTCTGCTTCAACCCATGGGTGTGCAGCGGGCAAGAACCATCGCCGGAACCACCCCAGTCTGAGAAAGGTGGGGGAACGTTTTGTCAAATCTGCAGGGGACCATTTTGACCAACCTGTACTCCGCGGGCGTGAGCCACACGCTTCCGCCAGCAAAACATCAGTCCCTGTGCCAGTCCGCGGGCAAGTCTGGGAGGGACCTGAGTTCTGCTTAAACCCACGGGTGCGCGGTGGGCTTGTGCACATCGCAGGGGCCACCCCAGATTGACAAAGTCCGGGGACCATCTTGACCAGACCGCACACTGAGGGCCAAAACCTCAGTCCCTGTGTGTGTCCACAGGACAGTCAGAGAAGGCCTCGGGCACCATTTCAGACAGGCCTGCATTCAGCAGAGGCACACCAACCCAAACCCATTGTGTGTGCCCCAAATATCATCTCACACCGTGGTGCACAGCCCCTGGCCCAGAAGGGCAAGCCAAATCTCCATTACAGGAGAGAGCCCTTAGCAACAAACCCCAGCTGACATCTCAAAAGACTGAGGAGCGAGACCACCAGACCAGAGGGGTGACCAGTCTGCAGTGCTCACAGCTTCTAGCACAGAACAGGAAGCTGGACACACAGAGCCCACAAAAGAGTTCAACTGAGACAACAAAAAACAATAACAAACCACTGGAAATCCCTGATCTTCTTGAAGAAAACTCCTGAAACAAGAGACTGACAGTTTCAGACTGAAGTACAGCATTAAAGCACAAACAGCTCCCTGATTATATATAAACAAATGCCCAGAAATCGGCGAAAGAACTCACCCAACAAAAATCAGGACACCATGGCCCCACCAGAAACACCCAAAAGCAGCAGAGATTTTAATTCAGCGGAGACACAGGAAAATCATCTTAAAGCGTTGATTATGCCGATATTGGAGGAACAAGAGGAGAGACAAAAAGAGGAAATGAACAAGGCCCTCAAAGAAATGGAGAAGAAATTAACTGCCCGCATAGAGGAACAATCAAAGATAGA
>CM053742.1:65567237-65598406 GCA_028658305.1 Pachyuromys duprasi
TCATTATATCTCTTGGGTCAAAGATCTGATGGCTCAGGAAACTGATCATGAAAGATGATTGAAAGAAAAAGGTCTAGGGGAGGGATCCCAGGATTCCCTTTCTAAAACTGCTTCTAGTCAAAACTGCAAGGGTTTGTGAAAAAGGGGCTTTATGATATGAGTTTAGTTCCTGTGCAGGGGCAGACCACTGGGAGGCTTCCATAGGCTAAAGTAAAATTTTTCCTACTTGTTCTAGGCTAATAGTTAGATCCTGAATTGCTGTTAACTTGTTTGAAAATCAGTAACAAAAAAAAGGGGGGAGAAAGTAAACAAAGACCAATCACTACACACAGACAATCAGACATATAGACCTGCAAATATTCATAAAGACATTCAATAGATTATACAAAGGAGCTCCTTACCTACAGATGATTGGCATACACTCATGAGACATACATACAAAAACAAACAGATGGATATATTTACATAGTAAACACATATCTATAACCACATTTACAACTCATCGATGAAGCAAATTCCAGCCAGTTTTCATTCAATGGCCTTCAACCACCAGGCTTCTGCCAATGGTGTCTGTCTCTGTTCTGCCACAATTTATTGTATAAAGCCTTTATATATCTCTGAGACAAAGTTTCCAGAAAAGGAGGTACCTCATTGTTAAAAAGATAATTAATCACAAAACAGAAGAATTCCAAAATACATTAAGTTACATGTTTAAAAAGTAAACATTTTTTATCTGTGTATCCATTACATAAGTTCATAGTGAGTTCAGAGTGACAAAGGTGAAAAGGCCTAAAGGTTAAGAAGGTATAAAAGTTACAAGAATTTTTTTTTTCAGTTGAAAGTTACCTGGCTACATATTTTTCATCTATCTCTGGGGAGATAATATTATCTGTTTTGCAATCTAAGAAAAAAAAAGTAAATTTAAAATGACAGTACATAATGCCATAAGGTGACAAGTTATAAGGAATTTCAACAGAACAGTTTATATATAATGACATCAAAGTTTGTACTTAAGTAGACATTGCTTGATATTCCAATATAAGTTGGGTTTATGGGAAGTTTAAACCAACTTGCTTATGTTTATGGTATATACCAAGATTCATAATGAAGGCATATCTTGAAGTCTATCTCAAACCTATCACCTAGTGTGGTATATAGATGTCCACAAAGGTATTTATTGTAGCCATAAATTTTCTAAAGTTGTTTTAGTAGTTCTAAAACAATTTAAATTTTAACATTGTTTGAATCAAATCAGAAATTCAATAATCATGAAGTAATTCATCTGTGCAGCAGTACATCTTCAATAAGATCCCATAGGAAGTTAGTTCAGAATGTGTAAATACCTGGAAAGTGACAATTAATAACATACCAGATTATAGGGAGATGCAGCTGTGTAAAAAGAATGAATGTGGACTGGAAGCAATTCTGGGGAGTATCATAATACAATGCTTGCAGAATACTGGATCCCCTTCCAGAAAGCCCACCTGCCTAATGAGAGCTCCTTTAACAAAATGGCTCTTTACAAGTTTTGAAACTTTACACTTCTTTTTTATATGCTTCTGTACAGCCTTTCTTATGCTGCCACTTCATTTACCTATGTTACCCAACATTCACTCTTCACAATCCTTGTCTTTCCACATTCTTTTGTCTTTGGCTCCATGTGCTATGAATACTTTAAGACCTATGTTTAGATTTTCTATTTTTTCTCCACTGAAAACTTGAATTTCTATGGTACACGTTGATTTCTCATTCTAAGTTTTTGGTTGGCCATTTTTTAAACTAATTTATTTATTTTTATATTAATCACAGGTTATGTACTATGTATCCCAGCTGTAGCCCCCTCCCTCATTCCCTCCCACTTTCCCCATCCCTCCATCATATTCTCCCTGCCACCCTCCAAATCCACTGATAGGGGAGGACCTCCTCCTCCTCCATCTGACCCTAGCTTATCATGTCTCTTCAGGGCTGGCTGAAATGTCCTCTTGTGGGATCTAGCTAGGGTCAAAGAGCCAGCCATTGAGTTCATGTCCAAAATAGTCCCTGTTCCCCTTATTAGGGTACCCACTTGGATACTGAGCTACCATGGGCCACATCTGAGCAAGGGTTCTGGGTTATGTCCATACATGGTACTTGGTTGGAGAAACAGTCTCATAAAAGACCCTTGTGCCCTGATCTATTTTGTCTTTTTGGAGCTCTTGTCCTCATCAAGTCTTACTACATCCCCTTTTTTCACATGATTCCCTGCACTTTGCTGAAGGCTTGGTTGTGAGTCTAATTATCTGCTTTGATACATTGCTAGTTAGTTTCTTTCCAAGGCCCTCTGTGGTAGGCTCCTGTCCTGTTGCTTGTTTTCTCCTACATTCAATGTCCATCCCATTTGTCCATCTCAGTGAGGATTGATCATCCCAGCCTGGGTCCTCCTTCTTGCTTATCTTCCCTAGGTGTACAGATATCAGCATGTCCATCCTATCCTATAGCTCTATATAAGTGAGTATATACCAAGTGTTTCTTTCTGCTTTGGGGATACCTCATTCAGAATGATCGTTTCCTAGTCCCACCATTTGCCTGCAAATTTCATTATTTCCTCATTTTTAATTGCTGAGTAGTATTCCATTGTGTAAAAGTACCATAATTTCTGTATCCGTTCCTCGACTGAGGGACATCTGGGTTGTTTCCCGGTTCTGGCTATTATGAATAAAGCTGCTATGAACATGGTTGAGCAAATTTTCTTGCTGTGTACTTGAACATCATTTGGATATAAGCCTAAGAGTGGTATAGCTGGGTCTTGAGGAATCACTATTCTTAATTGTCTAAGAAAGCACCAAATTGATTTCTAGAGTGGGTGTACAAGTTTACATTCCCACCAGCAGTGGAGGAGGGTTCCTATTTCTCCACAACTTCTCCAGCATGTGTTGTCACTTGAGTTTTTGATCTTAGCCCTTCTGGTAGCTGTAAGGTGAAATCTCAGGGTAATTTTGATTTGCATCTCCCTGATGGCTAAGGACATTGAGCATTTCTTTCGGTGTTTTTCTGCCATTCTACAATACTCTTCAGAGTTCTCTGTTTAGCTCCATACCCCATTTTTCAATTGGATTACTTGATTTGTTGCTTTTTAACTTCTTGAGTTCTTTATATATACTGGATATTGGCCCTCTGTCACATGTAGGATTGGTAAAGACCCTTTCCCAGTCTGTAGGTTGTAATTTTCTTTTGATGACAGTGTCTTTTGCTTTACAGAAGCTTTTCAGTTTCATGAGGTCCCATTTATTTATTGTTGCTTTTAGAGCCTGTGCTGTTGGTGTTCTATTCAGGAAGTAGTCTCCTGTGCCAATGAGTTCTACCATCTTTCCTACTTTTTCTTCTAACTGCTTTAGTGTGTATGTTTTTACGTGAGATCTTTGATCCACTTGTACTGTAGTTTTGTGCAGGGTGATAAATATAGATCTATTTTCATTTTTCTGCATATAGATATTAGTTGGACAAGCACCACTTGTTAAAGATGCTGTCTTTTTTCCATTGAATGATTTTGGATTCTTTGTCAAAAATCAATTTTCCATATTTGTGTGGATTTACTTCTTGATCTTCTATTTCGTTCCATTGATCCACTATTCTGTTTCTATGCTAACACCATGCAGTTTTTATTACTATTGCTCTGGAGTACAGCTTGAGTTTAGGGATGGAGATACCTCCCAATGATCTGTTATTTTACAGGATCGTTTTGGAAAATCTGTTTTTGTTTTTGTGTTTTTTTTTCTCCATTTGAATGAGAATTTTTCTTTCAAGGTCTGTGAAGAACTGTGTTGGTATTTTGATCGGAATTGCATTGAATTGCATTGAATTGCTTTTGCAGAATGGCCATTTTCACTATGTTGATCCTACCAGTCTATGAGCACAGGAGGTCTTGCAATTTTCTGATATATTCTTCAATTTATTTCTTCAGAGATTTGAAGTTTTGTTTTGTTTTGTTTTTTTTCAAAGAGGTCTTTTACTTGCTAGGTTAGTGTCACCCTCAAGGTGCTTTATGTCATTAGTGGCTATTGTGAAGGGTGTTGTTTCCCTAATTTCCTTCTCGGACTTTTGTCTTTGGTGTACAGGAGGGCTTTTGATTTTTTGAGTTGACTTTGTATCCAGCCACTTTGCTGAAGGTGTTTATCAGATGAAGGTGTTCTCTGTTTGAATTTTTGGGATCACCCATGTATATTATCATATAGGCTGCAAATAGTGATACTTTGAATTCTTCCTTTATTGTATCCCTTTGATATCCTTTAGTTGTATTATTGCTCTATCTAGGACTTCAAGTAGTATGTTAAGAGATATGGAGACAGTGAGCAGCCTTGCCTTTTCCATGATTTCAGTGGGATTGATTTAAGTTTCTCTTCATTGAGGTTGATGTTGGCTATAGGCTTGCTGTATATTGCTTTTACTATGTTTAGGTATATGCCTTTTATCCTTGATCTCTCCAAGACTTTAAACATGAATGAATGTTGGATTTTGTCGAATGCTTTTTCGGCATCTAGAGAGATGATCTTCTGGTTTTTCTCCTTCAGTTTGTTTATATGGTAGATAACATTGATGGATTTCCATATATTGAATCACCCTTAAATGCCTGGGATGAAATCTAATTGGTCATGGTGGATGATATCTTCTTTGTGTCCTTGGATTCAGTTTGCAAGTATTTTATTGAGTATTTTTGCGTCAATGTTCATAAGAGTGATAGGTCTGAAGTTCTCATTTTTGGTTGGGTCTTTGTGTGGTTTAGGTATCAAGGTGAATGTGGCTTCATAGAAAGAGTTCGGTAGTTTTCCTTCTATTTCTATTTTGTGGAATAGTTTAGAAAGAATTGGTGTTAAAGACTTCTTTGAAGTTCTGGTAGAATTCTGTACTAAAACCATCCGGCCCAGGGATTTTTTTGTAGGAAGGCTGCTGATGACTGCTTTTATTTCCTTGGGGGATAAAGGTCTATTCAATCTTTCTACCTGATCTTGACTTAATTTAGGTAGATAGAATCTATCAAGAAAATTTTCCATTTCGTTTAGATTTTTAAATTTTGTGGCATATAGTCTTTGGTAGTAAGACCTAATGATTGTTTGGATTTCCTCAGTGTCTGCAGTTATATCTCCCTTTTCATTTCAGATTTGGTTGATTTGGATAGTTTCTCTCTGCCTTTTTGTTAGTTTGGCTAGGGGTTTGTCTATCTTGTTGATTTTCTCAAAGAACCAGCTCTTGATTTCATTGATTCTTTGAGTAATTTTATTTATTTCTAAGTGATTGATGTCAGCCCTGAGTTTGATTATTTCCATCCCTCTGCTCCTCTTGGGTATATCTGCTTCTTTTTTTTTTTCTAGGGCTTTCAGTTGGGCCATTAAGTTGCTTATATGAGATGTTTTGAATTTCTTCTTGAAGACAGTTAGTGCTATGAACTTTCCTCTTAGCACTCTCTTCATTGTGTCCCATACGTTTGGGTATGTTGTGCTTTCATTTTCATTGAATTCTAGGAAGTCTTTAATTTCTTTCTGTATTTCTTTCCTAACAAAGCTGTCTTTTAGTAGCAAGTTGTTCAGTTTCCATGTACGTGCAGGCTTTTTGTGTTTCTATTGTTGTGATATCCAGCTTTAGACCCTGATGGTCAGATAGGATACAAGGGATTATTTCAATCTTCCTGTATCTGCTGAGGCCGGCTTTGCGACCAACTATATGGTCTATTTGGAGAAGGTTCCATAAGGTGCTGAAAAGAAGGTATAGTCTTTTGATCTAAGG
This sequence comes from Pachyuromys duprasi, assembly GCA_028658305.1. Lineage (NCBI taxonomy): Eukaryota > Metazoa > Chordata > Mammalia > Rodentia > Muridae > Pachyuromys > Pachyuromys duprasi. The sequence goes on from CM053742.1 coordinate 65,572,995, forward strand.
TGAAAGTTCTATAGACATCTATTAGGTCCATTTGATTTAGGGCCTCTGTAAGTGCCCTTGTTTCCCTGTTTTGCTTCTGACTGGATGATATATCCCTTGGTGAGAGTGGAGTGTTGAAGCCTCCCACTATTAGGATGTTGGGATTAATGTGTGATTTCACCTTTAATAATATTTTATTTACAATGTATGTGGTCTTATATTTGGTACATAGATGTTCAAAATTGTGATGTCCTCCTGTTGGAATTTTCCTTTGATGAGAAGGAAGTGCCCCTCCTCATCTTTTTTGATTAGTTTTGGTTGAAAATCTGTTTTATTAGATACCAGGATTGCTACCCCAGCTTGTTTTCTGGGTTCATTTGCTTGAAAAACATTTTTCCAGCCCTGTACTCTAAGGTAGTGTTTATCTTTGTTGCATAGGTGTGTTTCTTGAGTGCAGCAGAATGTTGGATCCTGTTTCCACAACCATTCTGTTAGTCTGTATCTTTTATTGGAGAGTTGAGTTCATTGATGTTGATAGATAATAGTGACCAATGACTGTTAATTCCTGTTATTGTAGAATTGGTGGTCTTACTATGATTCATTGCTTTTTTCCCCCTTTTTGTTGGGAAGTTGTCTGTATCCTATATTTTCTTTGGCGTAGTTGTTTTCATTGGATTGAAGTTTTCCTTCCAGTATATTCTGTGGGTTTGGGTTGCTGTGTAGATATTGCTTAAATTTATTTTTGTCATGGAATATTTTGTTTCCTCCATCTATGTTGATTGAAAGCTTTGCTGGGTATGGTAGTCTTGGTTGGCATCTATGTTCCCTTAAAGACTACATGGCCTCTGCTCAGGCCCTTCTGGCTTAAATAGTTCCTAATGAGAAGTCTGGTGTAATTTGGATCTGTCTACCTTCGTATGTTACTTGACACTTTTCCCTTGCTGCCTTTAATATGTTTTTCTTTGTTTAGTAGGTTTATTGTTTTGACTGTGATGTGACGAGAGTTATTTCTTCTCTGGTCTAGTCTACTTGGTGCTCTGTAGGCTTCTTGTATATTTATGGACATTTCTTTCTCTAAGTTGGAAAAATTTTCTTCTATCATTTTCTTAAAATTATTTTCCGGTCCTTGGAGCCTGGAGTCTTCTTTTTCATCTGTTCCTAGATTGGCTTTCTGGAAATTCTTAATGATCTTGCTCTCTTAACCTTCGCAGTGTTAAGCTTACACATGCCAATACACCCGGATATTTGTATGGGTGCCAAAGATCTGAAATCTAGCCATTTTCTTTGCATGCAAACACTTTACCAACTGATCCATCTGTATAGTTCTATCTAGTCTGCTGATCTTACTATACTTCTGCTTGCCTGGGTGAGGCTGTACATTTCTCTACCTCTAATTATCTCTCCAGAATGACTTCTACTGTTTTGTCTAGGTCACATCCACATAGGTGAATGGACATACTCCATCTTTCTGTGAAGTTTGCTGGAAACAACTTTCATATTCTGACAGGTTCTAGTCTAGAACTGTGACTCTTGGATTTTGTAAATTACTCATGGCTACTAGTTAGACACCTATGTCTTATTCAAGTTTTCTACTGCTGTGATAAAATACTCTGACAAGAGTAACTTAGAGGAGAAATGGTTTATTTCGTCCCATAGCTGCATAATACAATTCATTACAGCAGGGAAATCATGGTTGTAAGAATGTAAAACAATAAAACATCTGGTCACACTGCATTAACAATTATAAAGCAAAAGAAAAGAAATGCTTGTGCTCAGCACATTTCCTGTTTTTATATTACCGTTTTCTTTCTTTTCAGAGTTCAAGTCAGGAAATGCTGCTAACCTCAGTTTGAGTCCACCTACATGTCCTGAAGCCCATCTCTTGTTGATGTCATCAAATTAACATTTCAGATTAGCCACCATAACTGTATTCTTTGTCAATTTGACTCCCAAACTTAACACATTAAATAATAATTTTATACCTCTGTCTCAAAGTCTAATATTCATCTCATAATACAATGCATTGTCAAAGGTCTCCATAGTCTTTAAACATCCTAATCATGTATAAATCCAAAGATATATTATCTTAGACCCATGGTAATATCTTATCGGTTATCTCTTGTAAAATCATAAACAAGTTATATACTCCAAATATAAAATTACAGTCAATAAACATTCCTTTTTTAAAATAAGGAATTTGGCATAATAAAGAATTATCAAACTAAAGGAAGTACAAGCTTCAGCAGGGAAAACACCAATTCCTGCTGCTCTATGTCCAGCGTCTGTGGCTTGTGATGAATTTGTCTGGAATCTACAGGACTGAAATATCCCCACCCCTTTAGCTTGGCTACTTTCAGGCTACATAAGCTTCAGGGCCACTCTGTAGGCCAGCTCTACTCTACCCATGTAGCTTTTTTCAGAGGCTTCATAATTCTGTATCTCCAAAATCTTTGGTTCTCTATTGAACATAAGCTTCACATTTACAGTTATAATGGGTACACCACCAGAAATGACCACTCAGATATACTTTACTGACAACTGAAAGTCTTTATTTTAGCTGGCTGGAAATGCATCACATATCCAGGGACAAAGGTTTGGTCCTAAGGGTCCAGAACATGGGTCTTTTAAAGGCAGAGAACATGCGGCATTTCTCTCAGCAGCCACAGGGGTTTTACAAAAGCAAACTGTTTGAATAGAAGCTAAGTCATTAGCTGGAGGGGGGTTCACAAAAACAGGCAGTTTAACAGAAACTAACTTGCTAGGACATCCTGACCTTTGGTTCTGTTTTGGCCTGTAACATTTCCCCATTGGTTTTATGGTCATGATTCAAATCTTTGACCACCCTGTTCTATGAGTGCATAGTTAGTCATGAAGTTGAGGATGCAGAGTCCCACAATTAGCAAAATCAGAATAGGAATTAATGGTCTACCGAATGATTGCAGTAAACTGAGCAACTATTAAGACCCAGTAAAGAGATACTCATACCAATCATCTGTTATATGTCATCTTTTCCTTCTCTCTTTCTCTTTTTTCCTTTCTTTCTTTCTTGTTCACTCCCTATCAACTATTTTTTTCCTCTTTTTTCTCTCACTCTTCTTTTGCTCTTTCTTTCATTACATATCCCCCAAATATTCTTTTTTTCTTCTCTTTCTCTATCCACCTTTTTTATTTATCATCCCTAAAGGCTTTCTTCCTTTACTTCTTTAAAATGGCTGACCATGCCCATAGTCCAAAGAACTGCCAGACATGTCCCACAAGTTCTTCTTCACCTTTCCCTCCTATAATAGAGCAACCAGGAAGCCTGCTGAAAACTAGACTGGGAGCAGGTACTGAGTCTGCCACTTCATTTCCTATGCAGAGAAGATAAGAGGCTTCTGTGGGACATGCAGAGCCCTGCAAAGTCACGTCTCTGGGGCCCTGCCTCTTGCAGCTATTTTGTTGATTAAACAGGACAAAGCCATACCAAAAGAGGAAATTGAAATGCATTTACCTTTTTAGAAGTTCCTTCAATTTGGGTCATAATGCCTGGGATCATCCTCAACAATCAAGGCTGAGGCAGTTGCAGTAGCTATGGCAGTTGCAAAGTCATGGCAGTTGCAATGGCTATACCTGTACCTACTTAGATCAGGAATAGAACTGAGACACATTTGACCTTGTTAACATTGAATCAAGGCCAATATGAGTTCATGCCTTATCTCCATTTTAGGCATATAGGAGGATAACATAGAACATTATATAGAGAGTGGGGGTGTGACTTTTCAATGAGTCCGAGGATGTCCATTTTGTTTAACCATTGATACAAACAAGACAGGTAATTTGATGCAGAAAGAAACCTTGTGTTTGGTAGAACATGAATAAACTATAAACCTTGGAGTAGTTTTTCTAGCCAGTTCCCCATAACTTGATTTACTGGCCCCTGGCCAGCCACACCAAACCATATTGTTTAACCCACGGAAAAGACATAAAAGAACAGAGATCCACCTAAATAGAGTTTTCAATTTTCAGTTTTTCTTAATGCCAATGTTCATGTTTAGGGCTGATGATACTGTGCATCCTGGGTTTTTTAATTTTAGTCTGTTTTACCTTTAAAGGATCCAGTTCCAAATGATAGTTTATCTGTTTTCATCATTAACACCTTCTTCAAGTGATGAAAACAGCTACTTTGACAGCAGTTGGGATAGTGGCAAAAGTTTCTAGGGTTCAGGCAGCAGTCTTCAAAACTAAATCTCCTGTCTGGGGCTGGTAAGTGGATGCAGAGGTACCAAAGGGCAGTGTTAGGCAAAGTTATATGGTGTGTTCACAAATCATGCCACACCACAGGATTCCACATGAGAGGTTTTGTTAGGGGAGGGGTTTAAAAGACTGTCTCTGGGTGAGGCGAGAGAGAGAGAGAGAGAGAGAGAGAGAGAGAGAGAGAGAGAGAGAGAGAGAGAAAGAGAGAGAGAGATCCAGTCCTCTTATAAGGTAACGTAGTACGTGTGCAGGATGAACACGTGCTTGTGTCATGATAGTGGTGAGAGGCCCTGTCACTGATTAGTTTCTGGAGGTGGCAAAAGAAATGCCTGATGTTCTGCTTGTCAGGTTTTGGAGGATGGATGTAGAGATGCCTGTTTGCCAACTCCAACATTTCTCCCTTTTTGTTTAATTTAAAAAATGAGGAACAAGGAAGCAGAGTGATGGTGTGGGTGGGATAGGGATGACTTGTGCTTTTCCACCTGCTTCCTGTTGATTAGGGGCATTGTAATTCTCAGGGTCTCCACCATCAGAGTCAATTGGAAGGTCTTTGTCATTCTTCTCTGTGGGCAGATGTTATACTCCTGTAACAGAGTAACTGATTAATGGTTTGGTTAAAGAATTTTTTGATTTGTTGTTGAAGGAGTGTAGAGAAACAACTTATAAAGCAGGCTGCAAAAAGCAAAAACAGAAAGATGAGCAGAATAGGAGTGGGGAAAGTCAGAATCCATTTCCTTATGGGGTTCTCAAAGGCCCAAGAGTTAAAGGCCTCTAGCTATTCCCTTCACTTCTGTAGCTGTATCTAAAGTTGTCGTGTTTTGTCTTTTACTGTACCCAACTGGTAGACATAAAAGCAGCTTACCATTCGATGTACAAGGCAAAGGCTACCATTTCTGCCTGTAATGAAATCTAATCATCGTAGGTTATGAAGCACAACTGCTGCTAGCAAGTCAGTCTGTCCCTGAGAGTTAATATTGTCTGTGCCACTTACTGGAGAACCTGAACGAACTGGGAAGAAAGCTGATAACATAAGGTTATTGAAGTGGCCAGTCCCATTGTCATGGTCCGGATACTTGCTGTGATTCCTGCAACAGCTAGGAAGGGCAAGATTTGAATTGTCCTCTTATCATGCTGGCCAACTATTGAGTCCATAACTGTAACTGATAAACACTCTCTTTCCATGCATCATCCCCAACTCAGGGAAGAGAAGCACCAGTGTGCAAACTCCTGACCAAATGACAGGTAGACAATGGTAGATCTCAGTAACAAGAAGAATTGGGGTATTAAGAGCAGTAGGTCATTGGGGTTAAGATGAGGATTATAGATTTATTGCCATCCAAGGAACTTAATGCTCCTACAGATTATGTCCCACATGCCTGGAAACAGCTTACCAAGTCCAAGAGGGTGACATGATAAAGTGTAGGGGCTTGTGGAAACACCAGAGTCAGGGAACCTGGTGAATGGTAAGGTAAAATTATTTGACGAAGTCATTGGAGAAGTTGGTAGTGGTAGTTCTGAGTAGGTCCCAGGTGAGGCACACAACAAACAATTTCCAAAACAGGTTGGGTGACATTAAGAAGCTTGAAGGCTGAGGTCAGAGTTTGAAGTAGGAGACTAAATGACAGCTTTGTGTTAACTATGAGGGAGATTGTTAGAGAGGCAATGACCTTAGAGGAATACTTAATTACCTTCTCTACTCCTCCCATCCCTAGGGACTGGATAATTGGGAAGTATTTTCTCTGGATATGAATTATATTTATCAGTAAATAGAGTGTGTAGCAGTGGTAGTTTTCCAACAACACTTGTTCCCCATCTGAGATCCCAAAGGTCTTGGATGTAGAAAAGGAGAGTCTTCCTGTACAGGTGAAAGAGCTTCTGTTGTGCCGGTGCATGTTCTTGCAAGACCGATATGGGCAGCCTCCAAATTTGTCCAGCCATTTCTTGCAATATTCTTTTGTTTGGTCACAGAGGAAGTAAACAAAATCTCTATGAAATAGGAGAGAAAGGATGGATTTGAGGGTGATGGTGATTTTAATTGGCTATTAAGAGACTCCAATAGAACAATATTCCTACCCTATTTTGAGAACCTGTTATCAATGAAGGTTTATTGAACCTTGATTCACCATATGTAGGAATTTCCTTGGACAGAAACAAACAAGAGGGAGAGAAGATAAAATACATATCCAATCCAGTAGAGTTGAACATGGCTGCTGGAGTGCGGCCTCATTCCTCTGGAACCAGAGACAATGTGGTTGGCATTGGCATCCTCTGGAGCTTAAGAGAACATGGTCCTATTGGAGTTGATATGAAGGAGAGGAAATTATCTTGAAGATGGTGAGTAAAAGCCTTGAGATAGATGAATGAAGTGCAGGAAGCCATCAACCTTGTCAGCTACAGGGGGTCAGAAAAATCACCTTGAAAAGGCCCTGACTTTTAACAGAAAAAGATGAGGGTTGTTCCTGTTGATGGGAGAGAAGGACCTGGTCTCCAATATTAATAGGAGACAGACAGGAGTCAGTGTGTGGCCATGGTAAGCAGTGGTCACTAAAGTTCCATACGAAAAAATAGAGATGACAGAGTAAAGGAGTGCATAGGTGATCAGGGGGAGGCAAGGATTTAGATGAAATACTGGGAGTTAGAACCAGTTGTCCATATATGAGCTCAAAGAGAGAGATGGAAGAGGATTTTTAGGAAGAGTTTGTAGCCTGGAAAGGACAAGGGATAGGAGTTTTACCCAATCGAGATGAAGCTCCTGTGATAGTTTAACAAGGGTGTTTCTTAAGGATTGATAGTTAGTTCTATATTCCTGAGGACTGGAGATGGTATAGGATATGAAAATATCAAGGAATGATAAGGGCTTTAGATAAGGTCTGGGAAACCTGAGAGGTGAAGTCAGGACGATTGTCTGACTGGACGAAGGTGGGAATTCCAAAATGTGGGATAATTTCACATAGCAGGAGATCAGAAATAGTCTGAGTTCTTTTGCCAGTTGTTAGAAATGCCTCTACCCATCCTGAGAAAGTGTCCACCAAGAGCAGAGGGGTACCAGACATGTTTGACTGATGGCATGTGGAAAAAAAATCAAGTTGCCAGTCAGTCTAGGAAGAAAGTCTCTAGCGTGGTTGGTAGTGAAAAGAGGGTTAAGATATCCTGAATTGGGATTTGATGTCTGATAGATTTTACAGATATTATAAGACAGTAATAGACTTTAGAAAATTCAAGCCCTCAAAGGAAAGTGAGTTTTAACAAAGTTAGACAAGGCTTGGTTGGCTGCTAGAATGAAATACCTGGTGCAGATATGACAGAATTTGACGAGTTTCAGGAGATGACAGGAGAGATGTGGGTTGTAGTGTAAGGATGTATTTTGGTGGGTAAGAGAAGTCTAGACCTTTAAGGGCCACAACTCCAAGAGTCACATCAACCCAGTTATTTCCCTTGGAGATGATGGAATTGCCTGTCTGGTGAGACAGGCAGTGGACTATTATGATAGCTGTGGGAAGGTGGGAGTCTTCTGGCATGGCCATAATTTGGCCTGCATTGATTACAGATCCTCCTTTTGCAGTAAGTAACCCATATTCTCTCCAAATGGCAGCATGGGAGTAAAGAATATGACACACACATCTAGAATCTGTATTGATGTGAAGGGATTGTCCTGGGCCAATTGGAAGGCGTGGGTAAGAGCTATTAATTCATCCTGTTGATTAGTGGTGTGGGCAGGGATGGCTTGTGCCTCAACTACCTCAGTATCTGACACTATGTCATAGGCAGCTTTTTGAGCTACTTTGTGTACACAAGGAGCTGCTATCTGTATACCAGTTATAGATGACTTGAGGCAATGTGCTTCCCTGTATGTTTGAGGGGTGAGGCAATAGTTTGTCTAAGGTTTCAATGCAAGAATGAGATGGGGAGTGGCTATAGGTAGGTCAAGGAAGGGGGTTTGAAATACTAAGAGGTAGGCCTGTTTGGAAGGTAAGAATGAGTTTTCCACTAGTGCCACCTGGAAGGAAAGAACCCAGCAGGGCGGTAGAATTTGTACGCCTTCATATGTTAAGAGGTGAGACGTATTGTGAGAACACAGTAAGAGGTGACCCAAAAGTTAGTTTTTGGATTTGAGAATAAGGAGTTCAGCAGCCTCTAAAGCATGTGATCCCAGTGCCCATCCCTGGATTGTTAGGTCTAATTTTTTTTGACAGGTATGCTACAGGTGCAAAGGAGGATCCCAGTTGGCAACCTAAGGCTCCAGGGGCATATCCCTCTCTTTCTGTTAACTAGAGTGAGAAGGGATGGCTTTAGACTGAGAGATGTGGGGTTGAGGCCTCCAGAAGGGCCTGTTGTAGCCTCTGAAAGGGCATCGTAATAGGATTAAGAATGAGTTCATTCAAAGGGCCTAAGTCTGCCTCATACAGGGGGTGGGCAAGAAGGGAAAAGGAAGGAATCCAGAAGTGTAAGAAACCAACCATTTCCAAAAATGATGAAATTTCCTCTTCATTGGGGGGAACTTCGAGAAATAAGATTAATTCTTTACTATATAGTGTGATGGCTTTGTGGTTTGGGGTTATTGTTAGTCCCAGGTAAGAGACCTCAGGGGTGAAGAGCTTTACCTTAGAGTGTGAGACCCAATAGCCCCTGCTGGATAAGAAATTTAGAGGAGTAGAGTTGTTAGTTTGGCTAACTTGTAGGGATGGGTTACAGAGGAGGTCATCTACATACTGTATAAATTTAGAATTAGGGGGAGATAAGGAGAGTGGAAGCGAGGCTAGGGCCTAGCCAAACAGGTCTGGGCTTTCTCAGAATCCCTGGGGTAGGTCAGTCCAGGTAAGCTGGGCAGAGACATGGGTGTCACAGTCAAGCCACATGAAGACAAACATATTTTGTGACTGAGGAATGAGGGGAATAGAGAAGGATGGGTTATTTAGATCCAGACCTGAGAAATGGGAGGTCCCAGAGGAGATAGCAGAGAAGAGATTGTAGGAATTAGCTACAACAGGGTAGAAGGAGACCCTGAACTGAAAAGCCAGAGATTTTGACCTAGGTGATAGGTTCCATTGGACATTGCAACTGCAAGTATAGGGGTGTTAAAAGGAGAAAAAGTCAGGGGGCGTGGAGAAGATTTTTTTCTCAGAATGTCAGAGACAGTAAATCTTAAGTCTCCTGAGACACTTGAAAGGAAGTTGGTATTGAGCTTGGGTGATATATCGGTTAGGTTCCTGCAGCTGAATGACTGCAGGGGCATGGTGCCTAGTGACAGAAGGGTTCTGAACATCCCAGATTTGGGGATCTTTTTCAGAGGCTGGTAAAGGAAGCTGTGTGTTAGAACTGGTATATAGAAGAGCTAAGAAAAGGAGGAGGGGGAATGCTGGTGAACTTTTGGTCAGGCAAATGGGGGTAGTAAAGGAAATAGAGGATCCCACTTTGGCTGAAAGGTCTGTTCCTAGTAACAGGATTAGAAAAGTCGGCATCACTAAAAAGGAATGAGTTAGGGGAACACCCCTGAAAATACAATTAAGTGGTGGAGTCCTGAAAGGCTGGCAAGACCATCCTCCAATCCTGACAATAAGGGAACAAGAAGATGTTGGTCCCCATCATGACTGAGTAAGTGGCTCCACTATACACAAGGATGGAGATGGGCTGCCCACATTATACCAGGATAAATAACCATGGCTTCCTGTTAGTTAGAGTTTTAGTCAGATCAAGGGAACTTGGGCACCTTCAGTCATCCATGGCCAAACCTAGTATATCAGCTGGAGGATGATCTGTGATTGATTCCCCCCCATGCCATGGGTGAAATGGGGCAGTCAACACCCCAATGTCCCTCTTAGTGGCATTTTGGATATGGCCCCAATGCCTTATGTGAGTTAGGATAAGCCTGGACCCAATGACCCTCATGACCACTCTTGAAACAGGGACTCTATAATTCTCAAGCCATAGGAGACAAGGGAGCCTGGTTAATCCCTGAGGTGCAGTTGGATGGCCTTGGGAAATATTTGGTATTTTTGCTTATGGGATTTCTCATTTCACCCATAGTGCACCTTAAAGGCCAGGACTAAGACTTCTGTCAGTGGAGTTAGAGGTCCTCTCTCCAAGTTCTTAAGCTTAGCCCTGATATTGGGGTAACTGTGAGAGAAAATATAGATCATCAGGAATTGTCTACAATCTGGACTTTCAGGGTCTACATTAGTATGTTGTAAAGTGTTTTAGGAATTGAAAACCTTTGTATGGTGCTCTAGAAATTGAGACAGGTTTTGATTTTTCTCCTTAATGACTTCCTTGAGCTTTTCATAATTTACTGGTTAGAAGGCAGCCTTGCAGACACTACCACTCAATTGTATTTTCATGGGGTGTTCCCAAAACTCATTCTTTTTTAGTACAGCCTTATTTTGGCGAACCTTGTCTGCATATGCTCTAGCCTTTTTCAAAATTCACCTGTGCTCCTCAGGTAGTAGGTTGTTGGTAATCATATATATATAATGGAAAGTGAGACTATAAGATTGAATGAGATATTGAATTTCTTTAATGAAAAGAGAAGGATTAGAGTTATAGGAACCCAATCTCTTTTCTACTTGAAAGAATTTAGTTAGTGAGAAGGGAACATGCACCCTGACTAAGTCATCCATGCTGGCCACTTCCCTCAAGAGAAGAATTGAGGCTTATTTAAGTTAAGTAGGGGAAAAATAGAGCTTTGCTACAGAGCAAGAGTGAATAGCAGAGGGTGATAAAAGCTGTTGGAATGGTGAAAGTGGGTTTCAAAGTAGGAAAGTTAAGATGGTCTGTTGCTGGGGACAGGGTGAAGAGGCTGGAAAAGCTGAAGAGGAAAAAGAGGAAGCCAAAAAGGAGGGGAAAGTTGAGGGGGGAGAAAGCTTAGGATTAGGGGAAGCCAGAGATGGTGGAGAATAAGCTGGGGGTGGAGAAGAAGAAGCCAGAGGTGGAAAAGAAGAAGCCATAATTTGTGGATGACACTGTGGAGGTTCATCAACAGAGTAAAAGGTGGTAGAGGGTCTTGAGGTTGAGAATTAGCTAGGAGAAGTTGGGAAGGAGAAGAGGAAAAATAGAGAGAAGGATTTGTGCAGAGAAAAAAAAGAAAATTTCCATTTGCCAGAGAGCTGAAAGTAATTAAAAAGATCAGGCAAAATATTGGAATTTAATGTGCCTTTAATTGGCCAGTTTGAAACATTACCTAAGGAATATTTAGGCCAAGTTTTATTACAGAGATGTATGATAGAAGCCTTTAAATCAAGCTCCATTCATAAGGATTTAAAATTCTCCAGAAGACATCCGAGTAGGGATAATAGAGAAATGGATGAATGGGCTATTCCCATTGGGCAGGCAGGAGTCAGTGGTCCTCCAGAGGCATCCCAACCGCAAGGTTCGACTCAGAAGATTGGTATGGTACAATCTGTCCCAACAGACCAAGGGCACATTTGCTCTATCAGACCCAGTTACATAGTACTAGGATTTCATATAAGGGGAGAAAGAGAGGAACCCTGCTGATAGAGGTCTCACCCAAAGCAGGGGAAAAGCCCTAAATGGAGGTCAGTGAGGCGGGTCAACTGTAGCCAATGAACACCCTGGTTGGGGATTCCTCTGTCTAGATGGTACCAGGGAGTTGCTGAACACTCAGTGGTGACTCTCCCCAGTCACAGAGAAATATTTACACTGAACACGAAGGGAAACTCTCCAATCCAGTCAGTGTTGCATGTAGGAGGATAGTGATCTAGTTGCTAGAAAGTGGGTCACAGGCAGATCCAAAATTAAATACGATTCCAGCAGCTTAGGCAGCAGCTCAGGAAGCAGTCGCTGCATGGTGTGGCCACTGAAAGGACCTATTTTTGGCCAAGACACCAATGTTAGGATTTATGCATCAGAGTTTTAAAGCGGGTTAATAAATCACACCATGTGACTGGTTCCACTTTGGGGGTTTAATTAAGGGAGGAGGTGTTACAGAGACTGTCTCTGTGTGAGGCAGAAGAAAGAGAGGGAGAGAGGGAGAAGGAAGGGTGAGTCCACTTATAAGGAGACTCTGCACATGGGCAAGATGAACTCATTCTTGTGTCAAGATGGTGGTGAGAGTTTCTGTCTCTGCTGAGTTTCTGCAGGTGGCCACAGAGATGCCTGATGTTCTGCTTGTTAGGTTCCCTAGGGGCTTGCCATAGAAATGTCTGTTTGCCAACTCCAACAGGCAGGAATCCCTTCTCACTCCAGTCAATACCCATAACTGCTTTCCCATCCTTTCATCGTGACTGTGTCTGCAGCCCAGAGGCACCCACAATACTTACTTACCCTGATTTCCAGTTCTTATTTTACTTGGGTAGTATTGGCTCAAGGTACATTATGGGCAGTTCAGTAAACTGGGCTATCAATATTCAGAGAAGCCCCACTGGTTTTTCACCCACTTGGAAGGTAGCCAAGTCAGTGTTCTGCTACGTCTGGCTTCCAGGGAGCCCCAGTTTTGGTATCCAAAATGTTTCCAAGAGTGCTAACTTTTCTTTTCTACATTTGATTCTTTTTTTTTCCTGTTGACGTTAGCAATCCTCTTTTTCTGTATAGAGCTTCATGAACATGGACCATGTATATATGGGCTATCTGTATACATGGTGATAGCCTTGTCTTTTTCCCAGTGGAGTGCTTTGGTCAAAGGCTCAGCTCACTGAGCTGAGGCTCCCCTCTTTAACGACTGTGCTCATATAATCTTTTCTTGGCTCAACAATGCTGATTCTGTATACCCTATTTCATCTTGGATGTAACTACTCCCATCTATGAACAATAATCTGTTGTTGTCAGTGGGAAGTCAATATTTATGCTTCTAAACCTCTTGCATGTTATTTCTAGCTTGAGATGCAACCTGAACACTTCAAATGCCATTGACATTAGATTTTTTTATTCAGTTGCTTTCTAGAAGCAAAAATCTTCTGATCTCTTCCACAAATTATAAATTTAACTTTGTGGGGTCTTTCCTGTGGGCACCCTTTTCCCACTGCTCCTTTATAAAACAGGGACCCTATCATTACCGGTACTCCTTAACAATTACAACCCACTTTCAGCACATTCCTTGGCTTTAACATTAAGCTTATCGCTATTGAATCTCTCTTTGAACTGTAAATGTTATTTCTTTATTACCCACTTGCTCTTTTTCTTTTATTCTACATATACATAAGCATTCCCAGTAGCAACCATGCAACAGATTCAACAATGTATGTTTTTTTATACAAAAAAATAGTTCATTCTTTTTTAATTTAGTCCCAGAAATATTCTTTGGATAAGAGCAGGACACCTCAAATACTTTGCCAAAATATCACAAGAATGACCACTAGGCCAGTTACTGTTAAAGAATTTGCTTTTCTCTATAGTCTTATTTGCTGTCAGAATTGCTGACTTCTAGGATCCTACTAGAACAGCTCTTTATTTCTGCTTATATCCTTCAACTATTTTTCTAGTCCAAAGTTCAAAATACTCTCACATTCCTCAAACAAAAGAAAAACCATGGTCATGTTTTTCAAAGAAATCCCTTAAAGCTGTTAATAATTTTTGTATTAGGTACTTCGTTTTTGTTCTAATAAAACACTATAAACAAAGGCAGTCTATGGAAGAAAATTAATTTGGCTTTATGATTCTGAGAGTTAAAAGAATTAAAAATTAGGTTTTTTTTTTTAGTTATTGAATTAAAGTTTAAAGCACAAGCCTGAACAAAGGCCAGACAGGTGGAGACATGTCCAGCTACCTGCAGGGAGAAAAAGGCCTTACTGCATTCTGTTCCTGCCCACCAAAGATACCATTGCTAGGAAACCAGTCCCTCTCTCCTAGGACAACCAAACAGAGGAAGCCAGACAATTAATAGTTTGGGGGCCTTCCTATAACCAATCAATTCAAAGTGCAAGATTCCCTTTTGTGTTTTAACCAACATACACTTGCCAGGCAGGAATTCCAATGCTTTGGGCATGGTGGGAGGGACCGGAATCTTTAAATCTACTGCCAAACCTGAGCACAAGGCTCTTTGATCTCAACCACTCTGGCAGTGAGGATAGGAGCCGGAGCAATAGCTTGTTATAAAAAGATCCTCATGTGTTTTACAATGGACTCTACTCCTGGTGGTTTTCTGGGGTCTCACTTATTTGGCACAACAATTCCAGAGGTATTAGAGTACATTAAAATGGACCAGCCTGATTCATCTCAATATCAGAAGCCATTTTGTTGCAAGATTAAATAAGTTCATTCCTGTTTACTGTAAAATTTAAGTTTCTGTAATTTGACATGTTCTCCACTCTATACCATGACACCCACCCTTAATAAGATGGTATGTTACATAATTTTGAGATGTTCTACCAAGTTCCTGTGCAACTAATTTTCTGTGGAAATCCCTCCATCTTTGGGAAATACCTAGTATTACAGTTTTCTCCTATTTGGAGATGTTCTTTCAAATCCCATTTTATATATTCTGGATACATCTGTATCAGATATAGAGTTGGTGAAGATCCTTTCCCAGTGTGAGGGCTATCGTTTTCTTCTGACAACCTTGTCTTTTGCTTTACAGAAGCTGTTCAGTTTCATGATGTCCCATTTATTGATTGTTTATCTTAGAACCTGTGCTGTTGGTGCTCTGGAAAGGAAGTTGTCTACTCTGCCAATGAGTTCTAGGCTCCTCCCCAATTTTTCTTCTAACCAATTTAGAGTATCTGGTTTTATGTTGAGGTCTTTTATCCACTTGGACTTTAGTTTTGTGCAGGGTGATATATATGTATCTATTTTCATTTTTCTGCATGTAGACATCCAGTTGGACAAGCACCACTCGTTAAAGATGCTGTTTGTTTGTTTGTTTGTTTTTTCAATTGAATGGTTTTGGCTTCTTTGTCAAAAATCAATTATTCATAGGTGTGTGGGTTTATTTCTGGGTCTTCTATTCAGTTCCATTGATCCTCCTTTATGTTTCTATGCCAATACCATATGATTTTATTATTATTATTGCTCTTTAGTACAGCTTAAAGTCAGGGATGGAGATACCTCCAGACAATCTGTTGTTGTACAGGATCGTTTTGGAAATTCTGTTTTTGGTTTGTTTGTTTGTTTGTTTCTCTATATGAAGCTGAGAATATTTTTTCAAGGTCTGTAAAGAATTGTGTTGGTATTTTGATGGGAATTACATTCAATCTGTAGATTGCTTTTGGCAGGAAGTCCATTTTCACTATGTTAATCCTGCCAAGCCATGAGCATGAGAGAGCTTTCCATCTTCTAATATCTTCTTCAATTTCTTTTTTCAGAGAATTGAATTTTTTTTTCTTTAAAGAGGTCCTTCACTTGCTGGGTTAGAGTCACATCAAGGTACTTATGTTATTAATGGTTATTGTGAAGGGTGTTTTATCCCTGATTTCGTTCTTGGCCCTTTTGTCTTGGGTATGCAAGAGGGCTTCCAATTTTTTTTTTTCTTTTTTGAGTTGATTTTATGTCCAGCCACTTTGCTGAAGGTGTTTATCAGCAGAAATTGTTCTCTGGTAGAATTTTTGGGGTTGCTCATATACACTATCATATCATCTGCGAAGAGTGAAACTTTGACCTCTTCCTTTTTGATTTGTGTCACCTTGATCTCCTTTAGTTGTCTTATTGCTTTACCTAGGACTTCAATTAATATGTTGAAGAGATATGGAGAGAGTTGGCAGCCTTGTCTTATACCTGATTTCAGTGTGATTGATTTAAATTTCTCTCCATTGAGTGTGATGTTGACTATAGGCTTGCTGTATATTTTCTTTACTATGTTTAGGTATGTGCCTTGTATCCCTGATCTCTCCAAGACTTTAAATATGAATATGAATGGGTGTTGGACTTTGTCAAATGCTTTCTGGGGATCTCAGGAGATGATCATGTGGTTTTTCTCTTTTAGATTGTATATATGGTGGATTACATTGATGGATTTCTTATGATGAACCAACTTTTAATGCCTGGGATGAAGCCTATTTGGTCACGGTGGATGTTATCTTTGATGTGTTCTTGGACTTGGTTTACAAGTATTTTATTGAGCATTTTTGCATCAATGTTCAGAAGACAGATAGGTATGAAGTTCTCTTTTGTCTTGTATCTTTGTGTGGTTTAGGTATCAAAGTGACTGTGGCTTCATAGAATGAGTTTGGTAATGTTCCTACAGTTTCTATTTTGTGGAATAGTTTAAAGAGAATTGGAGTTAGCCCTCCTTTGAAGGTCTGGTAGAATTCTGCACTGAATCCATTTGGCCCAGTGCTTTTTTTTGGAAGGGAGACTGTTGATGGCTGCTTCTATTTCCTTGGGGGATATAGGACTATTCAATCTTTCTACCTGATCTTGACTTAATTTAGGTAGATGGAATCTATGAAGAATATTGTCCATTTCTTTTAGATTTTCAATTTTTGTGGCATATAGACTTTTGTAGTATGACCTAACGTTTGTTTTGATTTCTTGTATCTGTAGTTATTTCCCCCTTTTCATTTATGATTTTGCTGATTTGTCATTTTAGTTAGTTTAGCTAAAGTTTTGTCGACCTTGTTGATTTTCTCAAAGAACCGGGTCTTGGTTTCATTGATTATTTGAATAATTTTGTTTGTTTCTAATTTATTGATTTCAGCCTTGAGTTTGATTCTTTCCAGATATTCAGGATATATAAAGAACTAAAGAAATTAGAAAGTAATAAATCAAGCAATCCAATTTAAAAATGGGGTGTGGAGCTAAACAGAATTCTCTGTAGAGGAATAAAAATGGCAGAGAAACACTTAAACAGATGCTCAAAGTCCTTATCCATCAGAGAGATGAAAATCCAAATGACCCTGAGATTTCACCTTACACCCATCAAAATGGCTAAGAAAAATCTCAAGTGACAGCACATACTGGACAGGTTGTGGAGATAGGGGAAAACTCCTCCATTGCTGGTTGGAATGTAAACTGGTACAACCACTTGTTAATCAATCTGGTGATTTTCCAGACAGGAATTATACTTCCTCTAGATCCAGCTCTACCGCTCCTAGGCATATATCCAAAAGATGCTCAAGTACACAACAAGGACATTTGCTCAACCATGTTTGTAGCAGCTTTATGTGTAATAGCCGTAATCTGGAAACACCCAGATGTGCATCAACAGAGGAATGGATACAGAATTTGTGGTAATTTTACACAATGGAATACTACTCAGCAATTAAAAGCAAAGAAATCATGAAATCTGCAGGCAAATGGTAGGATCTAGAAAAGATCATTCTGAGTGAGATATCTCAGAAGTAGAAAGATATACATGGTATATATTCAGTTATATAGACCTATAAGATATGATAAACATACTGAAATCTATACACCTAAAATAGATAAACAAGAAAGAGGACTCGAGGTAAGATGATCAATCCTCACATAGAAAAACAAATGGGGTGGATTGGATGTAGGAGAAAACAAGTAACAGGACAGGTTCCTACCAAAGAGGGTCTCTGTAAGACTCTACCTAGCAGTATATCAAAGCAGATATTGAGACTCATAACCAAACCTTTGGCAGAGTGCAGGGAATCATAGGATAAAAGGAGGAGTTAATATGATCTGGAGAGGACAGTAACTCCACAAGGACCAAATATATCTTGGCACAGGGGTCTTTTATGAGACTGTTTCTCCAACCAAGGACCATGTATGGATATAACCTAGAACCCCTGCTCGGGTTGTAGCCCATGGTAGTTCAGTATTCAAGTGGGTTCGGGGGAACAGGAACTAATTTTGACATCAACTCAATGGTTGATTCTTTTACCTCCCCTCTCCCCAAGGCACGAGCAGCACTGCTAGACCATAGAGGAGGACACTGCAGCCAGTCCTGAAGATACCTGATAAATGACGGTCAGATGGAGGGGAAGAAGTACCTCCCCTATCAGTGGACTTGGAAAGGGATATGGAGGAGATGAGGGAGGGATGGTGGAATTTTGAGGGAATGAGGTAGCATGATACAGCTTTGATACAAATTTAATAAGCTGTAACTAATGTTAAAAAAATAAAAAATATTTCAAAATAAAAGTAATCATCACACACATACACAAACACACTACACAATTCTCATTTTAGGGAGACAGTCCTGTTTGACATAAAATAAAGTATTCTTAACTTCCCCAAAATGTTTGTCTTCATAGTTTATTCTCATTCAATGGGATTAACTGGCAGTAATCTGTAAGCATTGTGGCAGAAGCAGAAAGCTGAGTGCAAGTATGAAGTAGAAGACAGTGAACTGAAAATGTTTTGAGAGTTTAAGCTCTCACACTCTGCCCCCAGTGATTTATTTCATCCAAAACAAAACAAAACAAACAAACAAAACATACCTCCTTAAAATGGTGAACAACTAGTGACCATGTGTTCAAGTATCTGAACCTTTGAGGGGACATTCACATTCAAAGCACAACAAAATAACAGGACTACATGAACCTCTCAATCATGAGAGATCCCAAAAGCCCACCGACCACACCAGGAGTCAGAAATCTGCAAAAGCAAAGAGCCTTTATTTGGGGCTTAAGCCTAGACTCCCAGCATGAAGTGACAACAGTCAGAGGCCAGGAGAAAGGAGCCAAGAAAGAAGTTAGTTTTTTTTTTTTTTTTTTATCAAGGGGAAGGCGCTTTCAGACTTGGTAGTTACATGATTGGGTTTCATGATTGAGATTCCTAAAGAAAAGGCTTGTTACATAGTAATTGGCTAAAGGGAAGTTGTAGTAACAATTTTGACAACCACAAGGAAAACATATAATTATTTTAGCAACCATAAGGACAACAGTCATTTTGACCTGTTTCCTGATTGACTTGTGTCAGGGTGGGCACACTATCTTCTGGAATCTTATGGTTTCCTGCAAGTACCAACACAATTTTCAGGTTCTGGGGATTGAGAGCTAGGTTAATAACAAGATGGAGGTTAGTAACAAAATGAAGTCTGTTGCACACAAATTCTTCAGTAGAACCTATAAAATATCCTGCCAAATTTATCTTCCAGTTTGAGACCTATCCTGTATAGCAGTTTCTTTTTGCTGATCCTGAAGTAAAATTTCCCTATGCAATTGCTTTTGAGGATCAGGGAACCCCTTCAGTTTATGTTTACTTTCTTCAAATGTATTTTAATCTCCCTAAGATGAACTATCTGGTATGAGGAACTTTCCAATCATTACATTACACATGCTGTTATTGTGCAGTGTAAAGAGTTTCTCTTTAATTTTGCTAATCTCTTTCACAATTACAAATGATATCTCAGTACCAGCTTCAATATTCTTTTGTCTTAAAATTTCCTCTGCCAAATAAATTATGTCATTTCTTTACATTAAGCACCACCATATTTCTCAGGAAACATGCACAGTGAAATTAGTTTCTTGGTCAAATATAGCATGGATGGTCCCTAATCAACCTCCTGATAGAGTACTTACTCCTTTCTGAAATCTCATGAGATAGGTATCCTAACTAGATTTTTGTTAACTTGACAGAAGCTAGAATTATTTGGGGAGGAACTTCAAATGAGGAAATATCCTCATCAGATTTCTGTAGATGAGTCCTGTGTAACTGATGTGTGAGTTTCGTTCATGCTGGAGGCAGTGCTATTCTTGACCCCTAGTCCTGGATAATTTAGAAAGGAAGTTAAGCAAGTCACAGAAAGCAAGATAGTAAGTATTGCTCCACCATGGCTTCTGCTTCAATGCTCTTCTCCAAGTTCTTGCTTTAATTTTCTGATTCCACCCAGTGATGGAAGATTGTCTAAGAGTTGTAAGATGAAATAAATTGTTCTTTTCCAAGTTCCTTTTGTTCGTGGCATTTTACTATAGCAATAGAGACCAGGCTTCTGCTGTCTACACTTCTCTCCACAGTCAGTGTTTTCGAAGCTCTACCTCAGTTGATCATTGAGCTCTGTCTACATCATTTGACAGCTTCTTTAGGCCAAAGTTCCAAACTTTTCGATATTCTTTCTGCAAAACATTGCCAAATATCAGAGAGTCACTACAAGGTCAGTTTTGTCACAGCAACAGCCCACTTCTAGACACCAAATATATATCCTTGTTATTCTTCCTATTTCTGTAATAGAGTACAGAGACAAATGTAGGATAAAGTTAATTTTCACTCACAGTTCCAGATATAGTTCTTCTTGGTATGGGAGGACAGCCAGTAAGAGCTTGAAGTAGCTTGTCGCTGTAAGGATGAAAAATTTTAACTTGGCCCTAACCATGGGAACTAACCATGGGAACTGAGACTTATGAGCTTTAATCATTACCAAACCCGTTCTGATACAAAATGTTTCTAAGAGATGCCCTTCTGTAGTTATGGATACAATCTCTAACCATCCCATAGTCAGCACACCTGGACACAGCCAATCACAGACTGCCCCATTAGAAAAGTCCCTTACCCCTAGACCCCCTCCTGTTTTGTGGGTTTTGCCTTTATAAACTCTGTGATTCTACTGCTGGGGACTCCGTATCAACCCCTTGTGTGGGAGCTATGTTTGGAGCCCCGGCATGCCAGCTACTAATTAAACCTCTTGCCGATTGCATCAAGAGCTCTGTTTTTGTGGGTTATTGAGGTCTGGCATCTATCCAGAGGAACGGAGGGTCTCCCCACCTCAGGAGTCCAACATTTGGAGGCCCCAATGAGATGAGCACAGACCCCTGACCCACAAATTCAACCTTGGAAGTGAAAAAAGGCACCAAATGTTTGTCTCTGTGCTGTCTGTGTTGTCTGTTTCAATGTGCTTTCGGTTTGCGTGCTTTCGGTTTGCGACTGCTCCATTGACTTGCTAAAGTCACAAGCCATGTTTTGGCAGATATTCCAAGAGGATCACAGGTCGTGGCCCTGGAGGACACTCCAGGGGGGACAGGGAAGCCGAGGACACTCGGATGCCTCCCATCTGGTGGACTCTGATGGAGTCCAATTCTGTAAAAAGTCTAGTTCTGACTTTAAAGCTCTGAGCTTCTGTAAAAAGTCTAGTTCTGACTTTAAAACTCTGTGCTACGATCTGCAGGGACTACTGAGGCATGAAAAAGTCCCACACGCGGTGGGAGTGCTTATGGGTGGCTGGGGAGAAATCCTCCCTTCTGTAGCTTTCCAAATGAGAGAGAGACTTGGAGCTGAACCAGCTAGAGCTCACTCTCCCTCCTACTCCTCTTCCATCCAGGGAGGGTAAGTTATTGCTGCTCAGCAGACCATGCAGTGACAAAAGAAGGTAACTACACTTAACTGTAATGGTTAAAATTACAGCTAAGTCCGACAAAAAGAGTTTATTCCATTTGTTTAAATATATGGCCATTATATAATTAATTTCAACTAATCTTAAATGGTTAATATAATCAAAAATAATTGGGTATGTTTAAGGTTAAATCCAAACTTATTTAAACCATATATATGTGCCTATGTGTTTATAAGGTCTATAAATACATATGTTTCAAGTAACAACAATATAAGTTTCCACGTGGTATGTGATATGTCTCACCACCATCTTAAAACTGCCACATAAATAATGGAACCAAGCCATATGGTTTAAGCTAATTGAGAAAACTGCAGTTTTTACAGTGTATCTTGTAAAGAGATTTTTGTTTGTTAATGTTCATGTCTGAAATTGGTTGGAAATTCTCTTTGTGGAGATTTTGTGTGGTTTAGGTATCAGGATGACTGTGGCTTCATAGAATGAATTTGGCAATGTTCCTTCGGTTTCTATTTTGTGGAATAGTTTGAGGAGTATTAGTATTATCTATTCTTTGAATGTCTGGTAGAAATCTGTGCTAAAATCCTCTGGACCTCGGCTTTTTGTCCCCCCTTCCAAGATGTAAGATTTTTGATGACTGCTTCATTTCCTTGGAAGTTATTAGGACTGTTTAAACTGTTTACTGGATATTGATTTAATGTTGGTATATGAAATCTATAAAGAAAGTGATCTTTTTCATTTAGATTTTCCAATTGTATGCAATACAGGCTTTTGAAGTAAGAACTAATGATTTTTTTGTAATTTGCTCATTGTCTGTAGTTATGTTGCTCATTTCATTTCTGAAATTGTTAATTTTAATACTCTCCCTCTGGCTTTTAGTTAGTTTGGCTGAGGGTTTGTCTATCTTTTTGATTTTCTCAAACAATCAGCTCGTGGTTTCATTGATTCTTTGTATTATTCTCTTTTTTTCCAGTTGATTGATTTCAGTCTTGAATTTGTTTATTTCATGTTGTATTATTCTTTCTCTTCTATAGCTTTTAGGTGTGCTGTTAAGTTACTAGTATGAGATCTCTCCAATTTCCTTATGAGGGCACTTTATTGTTAGCACTGCTCTCGTTGTGTTTCATGAGTTTGGGTATACTGGATATAGATGAAACTTCTGTTAAAAGCACATCCCCTTTGCTGTCATAAATTTAGAACGGAGATAAACACTCTCAAAATAACACTTTCCATTGGTAGTGAAATAATTTCTACCTCTAAGTTAAAGTATCTTTATTCGTTCTACTTAGTAAGTGAAGACTGATTCATTGAGTAAACATTTATTTCCAGTTCATATACTCTATAGTGGATATATGAGTATTCATACTAGGGATGTAATCAGTTACTTTTGACTTGATTTTGGTTAGTTTATGTAATACTGACCTCCTTGATAGCATAAATTTGAAAATTTCCAAAAACGAGTATCTCAACTATGATTTAATCATTTCTGTTTGCTTGTAGCTCTCCATAACACAAGGATAGATAGTTTTCCCCTGCATTTTAAAAGTAATTCCCATTTCTAAAAGCTCTTGGAACATCTAGGATCCTGACAATGATGAACTTTACTTACAATTGGAGCTCTAATATTCTTCATTGCTTCAATTATTTGATAAGAGAATATTTTTGTCATTACAATTATATATGTAGTGTGCGGTGTTAGTGTATTTGCACACCCATGTGAGTATGTGAGTGTGCATGTGCATAGTCTCGTTACTGTGAGTCTGTGGGTCCAAGAAGAAAATTCCAGGAGTAACTTCTCTTCTTCTAACAAGTGGGTACTCGGGATCCAGTTCAGATCATCAAGCTTTGTAGCCAATACTTTTTGTTACTTAGCCATCTCACTGAACCTAAAATGAAAATGTTCTTGAATTTATGGTACAAATTTTTGTCTCATAAATATAAACTAATACAATTAAGTTCAGTATCCTACCACCCATTTATTTCCAAGTTCAAGATTTTTTAACTAATTCGTTAGATTACTTCATATTTGAAAAAAGTTGATATTTACTTAAAATGAAAACTAACTATATAATCTTCTTATAAAACTTTCTTTAAACATTAATGCTTATTTCTGATGATATATAATTATGGATTCAAATATCTCATAGTACACTGTGGAGCTGAAGCAGGGGGATCACAAGGTTGAGGCTTATGTTGGCTTCCTACAATGTTCTATGATAACCAGGGCTATAGAAGAACACCTTGTTTAATAAAGTATTCAAACAAGCCTGCTATAGCATTTTACTGTTTTTATTATAAATATTCTGGTATGCTGAGATATATTTATCCCTGAAAGTATTGTTTAGTAGTACAGCCATTACTGTTTTATATGTTGTTCACTAACTGATTAAAAACAAACAGTATTTATTGAGAGTCTACAAAGCAGAAAAGAAGAAGAAAAAAAAACTAAAGAAATTTTCTATTCTCAAATAATTTAGAAAAGGTGGAGTTTCATCTTTTTCATTTTATTACTTTTCTTTTTTTACTATGTCTTATAGCCATAAAACTGTACATGACAAAATATGCCTCACTAAACACTGAATTACACACAGTGGGTAATGTGGAGAAGTCTACTGTCACAGCTTTGTACAAAATGAAGTATTCTCTTGCCTCTAGATCTTCCTTTGTTCAGTTTCCTCCTTATTTTCAACTGCTGGATATCAATATTTTCAGTGTAATTGCTGTCAGAAGCTTGTTCTTCATACCTTCTTAACCGTAACATTCCAAAAACACTTCTGCAAAATGAAAAAGCCTGAAATACTTGTATTTTGAACAAAATATCCTCAAATAAGGATATTGTCTTTGATGGTTCAAATAAGTAAAATGAGATATTATTGTACATATTACATTAGATTTATGAGCGATTATTTTGGTTTAATTTCATTTTTTTTTTACTAGCTGTCAGATTTTACACTATGTGTAGCCAAGTGGAATCTTTAAGTCTCCCTTTCTAGTGAGCTATGCATTTGTTCCTCTTAGTATCCTGAAAGCAAGGCTCCGTTCAAAATCACCCACTTTGAACACCTATTTCAAGGCAGATATTACATTAATACTTGGAAATTCAGCAGTGGAGATAAAGTTGTTAAAATGTGACAAATTATAAAGACCTGGAAATATTTTCTCTAAAGATCAAGTAATTGCAATAACTTTTCAATGCATATGGTCAATCCCCCTTTGGAAAATCTACAGAATTGCAAATGTGTTTGAAAATATATTTGATCAACATAACATGAGATTACATAAGAACAATAATAATATACTCAAAATACAATTTTATAAATGTAAGTACTCACACATTTTTGTGGAATTAACAAAAATAAGAATGAAGACAAGAAAGAATAGTTTCTACCATATAGACAAAATAATGAAAATACATAGAAGAAAGTATTTGATAGCACATTCTATACACTGTATTAAAGAGGATATTCTAGTGGAATCTGGACTTGAACACTCATGTTTCCTTGGAAATGTTTCCATGCAGTGGGTAAGAGTACCCAAGTCAACCATTTGGAGAAGCATTTCTTTTTTTTTTTTTTTTTTTTGCTTTTTTTTAAAAAATTTATTCTCATATCAATCACAGGATAGGTATTTTGCATCCCAGGCATAGGCCCCTCCCTCATTCCCTCCCACCCTCCCACTCCCTCCCTCATCTCCCTCCTCCCCGACCCCTCCAAGTCCACCAACAGGGGAGGACCTCCTCTCCTTCCATCCAACCCCAGCTCATCCTGTCTCCTCAGGGCTGGCTGCAATGTCCTCCCCTGGGATCTAGCCAGTCTGTCACTCCCCGGCTTGTATGGGGGAGGGTCAAAGAGTCAGCCATCAAGTTCATGACTGAAACAGTCCCTGTTTCCCTCACTAGGGTCTTCAGTCCTACACCGAGCTATCATGGGCCCCATCTGTGTGGGGGTTCCAGGCCACATCCACACATGGTCCTTGATTGTAGAAACCGTCTCATACAAGACCCCTGTGCCCTGCTCAGTTTGGTCTTTGTGGAGCTCTTGTTCTCCCCAAGTCTCACCAACCTCCC
>CM053742.1:65598906-65625809 GCA_028658305.1 Pachyuromys duprasi
CATCTTTTGGATATATGCCTAAGAGTGGTATAGCTGGGTCTTGAGGAATCACTATTCCTAATTGTCTAAGAAAGTGCCAAATTGATTTCCAGAGTGGTTGTACAAGTTTGCATTCCCACCAGCAATGGAGGAGGGTTCCTCTTTGGAGAAGCATTTCTAAAGATTAAATATCTGTATTCTAATTTCATGCTCATTAAACAAACTTCTGTTGATAAGTTACCATCTTTACCTACAATTCCCATGAGTACAGAAAGCTCTAGTTAGCTAAAATGAGTGTTGAACTTGAGTGACACAGTTATTATTCTGTGAGTTCAAACCTCTTAGTAAAGTTACTACCAAATCAGCTGAGACCAGGAAGCTGCTTTCTCTGTCTCTCATTGTGTATCTTCTTGGACTGTAACATTTCCATATTCCCCCTAATGTATAAAATGTTTGTTTAACTAAACTGAATTACTCTGTGAATATATATCTGTTTATAGAATACTTCCTTCAATTTTCAGTAGGAAGAAAAATGACAATAGCTCATGTAACTGAGAAAAAATAAACAAGAAATCACAGTAGAACTACATTGTACAAATTGGAAAAAGGGAGAAAATGTCTGAGCTTAGGTAAACATAATGAGTCCCTTTTGTTATGTTCAGGAGGCTAGTAAAGACAGATATAATGTTATATCATTACTGTTGTTATTGTTTGAGTTTTGAGACAATGTCCAGTTATGTAGCCTTGACAGGCCTGGAAATTCTATGAAGATCAGGCTGGCCACAACCACTTGGAATTACTCTGCCTATGCCTTTCAAGTACTGTAATTTTAGGTGTGCATCATCACTTCCAGCAGAATCATCTGTTAGTCTGAATTATTATCCTCCATTCTTATATACTACTTAATGCTCCTAGGTGTGTGATATTTGTGCTTTATGAACCTAAAATTCTTATATGTTGTGATATTCAAAGACAAGTGTTGAGGAAATATGCTTGAGGTCACAATTAGTTATATAAATCTTACACAGGATAGTTATCTAAAGCTAATCACAAGCCTATGTTAGGTTGGTTTAACTATTCCTCCCTACCCATATTTCTAAACTTCACTCTTGTTATTGATTATAGATTGAAAAAATGCGGGAAGAAACCTATACCAAATCCTGATTATTGGTAGCTACAATTCAATAGACAAATGATGACTTTCTGGAAGTTGATTATCTTTTGTATCTTTTCAGTTTTCAGGAGATTCTTTCATGAAGAGTTGCACAATTTTCCTTTTGTATATGCTTTGTAAGAAATCAATATTTGTCAACATCATTTACCTTTCATATTATAATGTTGAAATAAGGTATTTATCTGCTCTTCTCTCACTTTCTTTTTTCTTTAAAAATATATTTCAAAACTTAATATACAGCTTAAATCAGTCAATATGTATACATATACAACAAATCATACATGAAATTAACTGTTCAAAGCTATCTACAGTTTTGAACATAACATTTTATAACATAGTATATTTTTTCATATATATGTAATACTTATATATTTTTAAACAAATACCTTACTGTTGTGATTTTTAACTGAGAAAACTTATGAATAGTGTTTTTAAAATATAACGGTGTAATAAGTAAGCAGCCTGATATAAATAGAATCTCTTTAAAGAGAAGATAAGTTGAAAAGAATGTGAACAATTTGATAGGACTATGTGAACACAGTTTGTTTTGATTTTTTCATTTTTGCCAAAGAATGACAAAGGTAGCTCAGTAAGGTAGAGCCAAAACAGATAGGGATTAGAATATAGTTATATACTAGGAGCCAGAATGCCTAAATTCAGAGATGAGTTTCATTTTTTATTTTACTTCCTTTAACAGCTAAATCTCATGTGTCCTGATTGATTAAAATTAAATTGAATTTAAGTGAATTAGTGAATATAATGAACGTACAATGTTAAGACTAGCATCTGGGTAGATCCAAGATGGTGGCACCAAGAGAACACTGTCTGAGAAGCAGGACAGTAGTGACTGCACAGAGACCAACAGACCAAATTCTGGGCCCTAAAAAAAAGAGCAATTGTGTTTCCCTGGTGAAAGAAAATCCATGTTGTGAGAAGAAATCGGATCCATTCTCAGGTCACAAAGCTAAACCCTGGAATAGTAGCCTGATCCCAGCAGGCACTCCATCACCAGCCCAGAGACACATGCCTATGTGCTTGTATCACCATCTCAGGAAGAATTGTGGACCCTACAACATCAGAAACTGGGGTTTCCAGACGAGAGAAAATCCCACACTGAAGGAAGCAGTCGGGACTAACCTAGGTCACCCCCACAATCCCTGGAAAAAGTTTCCAGGCTCTAGTAGGTGCTCAGCACCCAGCCAAGAGAATGGCCAGAGAACCAGACTCACCATCTTAGATAGAATTGTGGGCCGCAGGGCACTAGAGACTGGGTTATCCTGTTGGGAGAAAACCACATGGTGAGGGAAACATCAGGTCCAAACTCAGGGCACCTAGCTCCCAAAAAGGTTTTAGGTTCTTACAGGCTCCAGATTCTAGTCTCCTGATGCACATATTAATGCTGCACTCACCTGCCACTGATTAATGCTTGGGTACTGGAGCACAGATCTCCAACCGCAGATGTATAGAATCCTAGTTCTTCATGATCAGCACCCAGACACTTCTCCAGGGTGAAATCTGTCTCCCTAACTACACTGACCAATGTGTGGGGATTCCTTGTTCCTCAAGAAGACTGTGCCAAGCAAACACAGTATAAGAGCAGCAGAGAAAGAAACACAGTGGCAGGACAGCTGTCTCCAGGACTTTGTGGTAGGAGGAGAATCCCCTTACTACCAATGACCACAGTTCCCACACAGGTCCATACACCTGAGATGAGTTGTGGCAGTTCCTGGGAAGCACCAGCTATTCAGCTACCATATCCAAAATACTGAGGAGACATCCTTCAGGAACAACAATCTTCCTGCCAAGAGGGTTCTCCTCACCTCAGGATTCCAGCAGGCACCAGAAAATAACAGCCAATACCTGGGACAGACAGATGGTTAGAGGCAAGTGTAAAAGCACAGCCAACAAAAGCCAAAGCAATATGGCACCTCCAGAATCCAGTTTCATAGTGTCAAGAAGCCATGGGCAGTCTATCATAAGTAAAATTCAAGATGACATTACATCTATGCTTATGAAGAGGATAATGGATAAAACACATAAAATGCATAAAGAAATAGAGGAAGATAAGGTGAAACAGATTATGACCATCCATAAAGAAACAGAAGAAGGTATAGTCAAATAGAGTATGGCCATCCATAAAGAAATACAGGAAGATGCAGTCAGAATTTTGTGAACTTCAGAGAGGAAATAATTCAATCTCTGAATGAAATTAAAAAAAAAAAACAGAGGGGTATTCAAACAAATAGGGGAAGGAATGAAGTAAAATACAGTCAGACAGATAGAGGAAATCAAGGAAATGGTTCAAGATTGGAAAAATTAAAGAAAACACAAACAGAAGAAATTATGGACAGGAAGAACTTAGGAAATAAAGCAGGAATTACAGAAGTAAGCATAACCAAATAGAGACGGAAGAAGGAATCTCAGGTGTGGAGGATACAATGGAAAAAATCAATGTATCCATCAAAGAAAATGTTAAATCTAAAAATTCCTGACAGAAACCATCCACGAAGTCAAAGACAACATGAAAAAACAAAACCTAAAATTAACAGGAATAGAGGAAAAAATTCCCATCTCCAACGCCCAGAAAATGTTTTCAACAAAATCATTGAAGACATTTTCCACAGTATAAGAAGACATCTGTAAGTATACAAGAGGCTTGCAGAACACTTAACATATTAGACCAGAAAAGAAAATACTCTGGCCACATAATAATCAAAACAGTAAGTATACAGAACAAAGAAAAATTACTAAAAGCTCAAGGGAAAAAGGCCAAATAACATATAATGACAAACCCATCATAATCACTCCTGAATTCTCAACAGAGAATATGAAAGCTAGAAGTGTCTGGACTAATATCATGTAGACCCCAAGAGAACACAGATTTCATCCCAGTTTACTATACCCAGCAAAACCTTCAGTATAGATGGAGAAAACAAGATATTGAACAACAAAAATATTTAAACAATACTGACACTCAAATTCAGCATTATAGAAGCTACTAGAAGGAAAAATAAAACCCATGAACGCTAAATACATTCAGGAAAACAGAGGAAATAAGTAATCTCACTACAGCAAAACTGAAAGTAGCCAAGCACACAAACACACCTCTACAACCAACATAAAAAAATCAAAGGATTTAACAGTCCATGGTCACTAACCTCTCTAAACATCAGTGGAGTCAATTCTCCAAGAAAAAAAAAAAACAAAAAAAACAAAAATAAAAAAAAACAAAAACAAAAAAACAAAGACTAACAGAATTGATGCTTAAACAAAACCCAGCAATCTGGGTATAGAAGAAACTCACAGAAGAACTTGCATAGAAGAAACTCACCTTAAACAAAACCCAGCAATCTGGGTATAGAAGAAACTCACAGAAGAACCTGCATAGAAGAAACTCACCTAAGTTACAAAAACAGAAATTACATGAGAGTAAAGGGCCGGAAGACTATTTTCCAATCAAATGGACCCAAGAAGTAGCCATTCTAATACCTAATTAAAAAAAAGAAGAAATTCAACCAAAATTAATCAGAAGAGATGAGGAAGGCTACTTCATACTCGTCAAAGGAAAATTCCACCAAGAAGACATCACAATTCTGAACACCTATGCCCCAAATGCAAGGGCAACAACATTTGTAAAAGAAACATTAATAAAACTGAAACCACACATAGGTCCTTACATCCTAATAGTGGGAGAGTTCAACACCCCACTTTCAAAAAAGGACATTTCAACAAAACTGACTATAAACAAAGAAACTTCTAACAGAGGTCATTAATCAAATGGACCTAACAGACTTCTACAGAGCCTTTCACCCAAACGAATTTACCTTGTTCTCAGCACCTCATGGAATGTTCTCCAAACAGACCATATAGTTGGTCACAAAGCAAGCCTCATCAGTTATAAGAAGACTGACATTATCCCTTGTATCCCATCTGATCACTGTGGCCTAAAACTAGACCTTAGTTATAACAGAACTTGCAAAAAGCCTACAGACAAATGGAAACAGAACAACAACTCAATGACACTTAGGTCAGGGAAGAAATAAAAAAAATTAAACACTCCCTAGAATTCAATAAAAATGAAGGCAAAGCATATCTAAACTTATGGGACACAAAGAAAACAATGCAAAGAGTAAAGTTCATAGCACTAAGTTCCTTCAATAAGAAATTAGAAACATCTTATTCAAGCAACTTAATGGCTCCCCTGAAAGCCCTAGATGAAAAAGAAGCACATACCCTCAACAGGAGTAGACTGCTGGAAATAATCAAACTCAGGACTGAAACCAATAAGAAAAAAATAAAACAATTTAAAGAATCTGTGAAACCCAGAGCTGATTATTTGAGAAAATCAACATGACAAATCCATAGCCAAACTAACTAAAAGGCAGAGAGACGCTATCCAAATACACAAAATCAGAAATGAAAAGGGTGACATAACAACAGACACTGAGGAAATCTGAATAATCATTATTTCTTACTTCAAAAGCCTATATGCCACAAATTTTGAGAATCTTAATGAAATGGACAATTTTCTTGATAGATTTCACTTATCAAAGCTGAATCAAAACCAGGTAAATAAATTACATAGTTCTATATTCCCCAAGGAAACAGAAGCTGCCATCAAAATCTCTTACCCCCCCTCTAAAAAAAAATCTCAGGGCCAGATGGTTCAGTGCAGAATTCAAACAGATCTTCAAAGAAGAGATTAAGCTAATAACCTTCAAAGTATTCCACAATATAGAAACAGACAGCACATTACCAACCTCTTTCTATGAAGCCACAATCATCTTGGTACGTAAATAACACAAAGACCCAACAAAGAAAGAGAACTTCAGTCCAATCTCCCTCGTGGACATTGTGAAAAATGCCCCAAACAATACTTGCAAAACAAATCCAAGAACATACCAAAGATACCATCCACTATGACCAAGTAGGTTTCATCCTAGTTATGCAAGAAATCCATCAATGTAATCAACCATATAAACAAACAGAAAGAAAAAAAAAACATACACACAATAATCTCCTTAGATGCTGAAAAAAAACATTTGATAAAAAACAAAATATACTCATGTTTAAAGTCCTGAAGAGATCATGGATACAAGACACTTACAGAAACATAGTAAAAGCAATAAGCAGCAAGCCCATAGCCAACATTAAACTAAATGGCAAGAAATTTAAATCAATAACACTGAAATTAGGGAAAAGGCAAGGCTCTACACTCTCTTCTTATCTCTTCAAAATACTTCTTGAAATCCTGGCTAGAGCAAGATTTAAATTAAAGGAGTACAACGGGATTCAGTTTGGAAAGAAGTCAGAGTATCACTATTTGCAGATGATATGATAGAATACAAGAATGATGCCTAAAATTCTACCAAGCAACTCCTACAGCTGATAAACTCCGTCAGTAAAGTGGCTGGATACAAAATTAACTAAAAAAATCAGTAGCCCTCCTATAAACAAAAGAAAAATGGGCTGAGAAAGAAATTAGGGAAACAACATACTTCACAGTAGCCACAAAGGACATAAAGTACATTGGTGTAACTCTAACCGAGCAAGTCAAAGATTTTTATGAAAAAAAATGTCCAGACTCTGAAGAAAGAAATAGAATAAGATATCAGAAGATGGAAAGGTCTTCCATACTCATGGCTTCACAGGGTTAACATAGTAAAAATGGCCATCTTACCAAAAGCAATCTATACATTCAATGCCATTCCTATCATGTCACCAACACAAATCTTTATAGACATTGAAAGAACAATTCTCAACTTCATGTGGAATAACAAGTAACTCAGAATTGCTAAAACAATTTTCCAAGAGAAAAGGTCTTCGGGAGATATCTCCATCAATGATCTCAAGACGTACTATAGAGCAAAATAATAAAAACTGCATGGTACTGGCATAGAAACAAGCAGGTAGATCAATGGAATCGAATAGAAGATCCAGAAAAACACACACACTCATAAACACCAGATTTTTTGCAAAGATTTCAAAATCATACAATGCAAAAAATACAGCACTTTCAACAAATGGTGCTGATCTAACTATATATATATATATATATATATATATATATATATGTTGAAAATGCAAATAGATGCATACTGATCACCCTGCAAAAATTACAGTCCAAATGAATGAAAGACCTCAACATAACACCAGTCACACTAAACCTGTTGGAAGAAAAAAGTGGTGAAGAGCTTTGAACTCATTGGCACAGGACACAACTTCCTGAACTGAGTACCACCACCACAAGCTCTAAGATCAACAATCAATAAATGGTATCTCATGAAACTGAAACTCTTCTGTAAAGCAAACAACACTGTCATCAGAAGAAAACGGCAGCCTACAGATTGGAAAAGTATCTTCACCAATCTTATATCTGACAGAGGACTAATATCCAGAATACATAAAGAACTCATGAATTTAAACAGCAACTAAACAAGTAACCTAATAAAAATTAGGGTACAGAGCTAATCAGAGAATTATCAATAAAAGAATATCAAATGGCAGAGAAACATTTAAAGAAATGCTCAATGTCCTTAGTCATCAGGGAAATGCATATCAAAACGACCCTGAGATTTCACTTTACATTCATCACAATGGCTTAGATAAAAAACTCAAATGACAATACATGCTGGTGAGGATGTGGAGAAAGAGGAAGCCTCTTCCATTGCTGTTGAAAATGTATATTTGTACAACCATTTTTGAAACAAATCTGACACTTTCTCAGAAAATTAGGAATAGTGCTAACTCAAGATCCAGCTATGTAACTCCTAGGCATATATGCAAAATATGCTCAAGTATACAAGGACATTTACTCAATCATTTTCACAACAGCTTTATTTGTAATAGACCATATCTGGAAACAACTCAGATGTCCCTCAGTTGAGGAATGAATCCAGAAATTGTGGTACATTTTCACAATGGAATACTATTCAGGAATTTAAAACAAGGAAACCATGAAATTTGCAGGCAAATGGTGGGATCCAGGCAAGATCACCCTTATTGAGGCATCACAGAATCAGAAAGACAAACATGGTATATATTCACTTATAAGCAGATATTAGAAATATAAGATAATCATAGTAAAATTTATACACTTAAAGAAGCTAATCAAGAAGGAGGACCATGGGTAAGATGTGCAATCCTCATTCAGAAAGGCAAATGGGATACACATTGGAAGAGGGAGAAAACAAGGAACAAGATAGGAACCTACCACAGAGGGCCTCTGAAAGAAGCTACCCAGCAGGGTATCAAAGAAGATGATGAGATTCATAGCCAAACTTTGGGCAGAGTGAAGGGAAACTCATGAAAGAAGGGAGAGATAGAAAAACCTATACTGGCATGGAGCTCGACAAGGAGAGCAACAAATCCAAGAAATCTGGGCTTAGGTGTCTTTTCAGAAACAAAGAGTCCAACCAAGTATCTTTCATGAAGATAATATAGAACATCTGCACAAATGTAGGCCACAGCACCTCAGTTTCCAAAGGGGCTCCTTAGCAAGGGAGGTGGCATATTTGACATGAACTCAGTGACTGACTCTTTGATCATCTCTTCTTCATGGTGGAACAGCCTTACCATACCAGAGAGGAAGACAATGGAGCCAGTCATAGTGAGAGGCTAGGGTCAGAGGGAAGAGGAAGAGGACCTCCCCTATCAGTCGATTGGATAAGTGGCATGGGAGGAGAAGAGAGAGGGAGGTCAGGATAGGGAGGGGATGAGAACAGGAGTGACAGTTGGTATACAAAGTGAATAAACTCTAATAAATACAGAAATGTTCAATGTCCTTAGTCACAAAGGAGGTGCAAATAAAAACAACCCTGAGATTTCACCTTAAACCCATCAGAATGGCTAAGATCAAAAACTGAACTGACAACACATGTTGGAGAGGTTGTGGAGAAAGGGGAAACCTCCTCCATTGCTGGTGGGAATGTAAACTTGTACAACCATGTTGGGAATCAATCCCTTGAAATTGGAATTATGGTTTTTCATAAGCAACATGTCATGTGAGTACTAAAAACTGAACCCGGGTTTCTGCAAAAAGATCCAAATGTCTAAAATGCTAAACCATCTCTCCAGATATTCCTAAAAGAATTTTGAAGGTAGCATGCCTTCCTTTAATATTTTTAGGTTGACATAAAAATTTTAGCTTATTTTAAATAGTAGAAAAATTCATTGCCAATATAAATAGCAGTATTTAAAATGGAAGCATAAGTTCCTAAATTATGTTCAATTATAACTATCATGTTTGTTTTTTTGATTTAAAAAATGTTTCTGTAATTGTATTACAGTTAATTCATTTTTTATCCCAGCTGGAGCCCCCTTCCTCATTCCCTCCCAATTCCACCCTCCTTCCCTCATTTCCTCCCATGCCCCTCTCCATGTCCACTGATATGGCAGGATCTCCTTCCTTTCCATCTGACCATAGGTTATCAGGTCTCATCAGGACTGGCTGTATTGAGAGGACAGCAGCTCCACAAGGAAAGCAACAGAATAAAAAACTCTGGGCAAAGGTGTCTTTTCTGAGACTGATACTCCAAGCAAGGATTATTTATGGATATAACCTAGTACCCCTGTGCAGAAGTAGCCCATGGCCGCTCAGTATCCAAGTGGATACCCTAGTAATGGGAACAGGGGCTGTCTCTGATATGAACTCAGTGGCTGGCTCTTTGATCACCTCTCCCTGAGGGGAGAGCAGTCTTGCCAGGCCACAGAGTAGGACAATGCAGCCAGTCCTGGTGAGACTTGAAAGGCTAGGGTCAGATGGAAGGGAAGGAGGGCCACCTCGCTCAGTGGACTTGGGGAGGGCCATGGGAGGAGATGAGGAAAGGAGGGGCTTCAGGGGGGACAGGGGAGGCAGCCAGACCTGGGATGGATACAAAGTAAATAAATTCTAATTAATTTAAAAATAAATTAATTAAAAAAGAAAAATATAAAAACTTAAATAAATGGAATTGTGGTCCTCTTACCATAAATAAATCATGTCTTGACTAGAAACCTAGCCAACTTTCTGGGGTTTATGTGTACATGAATATTAGAAGAGAATCTACTGCTCCCAATTCAGTAGAACAACATAAATACTAAATACATTCTAAGTCTTATCCTTATACTGTAGATATTTTCATTACAGAAAACAGAAACCATCACAGAAAGCCACAACAGGACACAATGAAGAGATCAAGGGATCATGATAATCCCAGGATCAATGGATATACTCTAACCCTAACTTCTGTATGTGTGGTTTAGGGGAACTCACTGAAGGAAATAAGAATGCATAAGTCAGACTACCTGAGTATTTGCTATGAAACAGTCTCTTGTAGAAATGGTTGCATAAATAAGACTGGAACCTTGTCAATATCAATAGGCATAAAATCACAGAAGGAAAAAAAAGTGTGGTATCCCCCTACAGGCAGCTAATGGATACACAGAGGGACCTTCCCCGTGTGTGTCATTGATGGTGGGCTTTGAGGTTTTAGAATCCAGCTGTTGTCTCTTCCTGTAAGCTTTCAGTTCCACTTTCAGTGCCACAAAGGCCTGTTGCAATGCTCGGGCATCTCTCTGATGGTGTTCATATACTGACATTCTGAAACTGTAAGCCCCAATAAATGCTTTCTTCTGTAAGTTGCCTCTTTACAGTATTAATCCAATTTAACTAAGGCTTCATATCACGGAACAGTGTATCCCAGTGACAGGACTGAACACGCTGGGTTTTTAAAATGTGGAACACTTTGGAAATTTGGAATACAAAAGTGTTTGAATGCTCTAAGCAGAGCTTAATAAATCATCTTAGCAGTAGTTTGAAAGACAGTAGTTGGGGCAAAAAAAAAAATGGACTATGAAGGCTCAGATCAAGAGGTTTCAGTGGGGAACAATGTTAGCAAGTAGCTTAGAGACCATTCTTGTGATATTTTGGCAAAGAATATGGATGTATTTTGCCCTTATCCTAAGAATCTGCCTGAGGCCAAATTGAAGAGTTTCAGAATAAGTTTATTGGCAAAGAATATTTCAAGGAAACCTTGATTGATTGTTTTAAGTACTTATTAGTGATAATTATTGGACAATTGCACAGAAAAAAGGTAAAGGAAGACAAAAGAAATTCAGTTTGTGCTAATTACAGAGAAAAGAAGAATCAAGGAATACAATGCTTGAGCCAAATCTTGTATTCATACATATGAGACATTTAACAATGGTCTTATTCAAAACGGAAATGTAATGCAAGGACAAGGCCTGGTTCAATTTCAAGAAATCAGCAGAACTTAGCAGCATAAGCCACAAGTCTCTGAATTTAGAGTCATTAATATATGAGTAAATGGGTTGTAGAATCTTTCTCTATGGTTAAGGAAAGTTACTGAGGGCAGTTTTGTGGCAGAGTAGTCATTGGAGAAAGGCCATTGTACAAAGCTGTGAAGGTGAAGGTTGGATTGAGTTGGAGACCCCAAGATATGTGAGATACCAGAGACAGGAGATATTCGCCAGGAACATATATGTACAGGGAGTGGAACCAGACTAGGAGAGAAATATATTGCAGTGAAAAAAGCTGAAAGGAATGGCAAATGCAAAGATAACTTTTATCATGTGTTATAGAGCTAAAATATTTGGATTTTGCCACCACGGTATTTTAGTATTGCTTTGGTCCATCATTTCCTCACTACACCTCTGTTCCTAAATTTTGGAAAGTAAATGTAGTTTCTGTGAAATTGTATGTTGTATGTATGCAATTTGCTTTTTGTGTTTTCAGCAGATTAGAGTTAAGAGATTGCTTTGAGTCTCAGAAGATCTTTGGAGTTTAGACGTTTTAACAGTGTTGGAACTTTCAAAAAATATTGGACTTTTAAAGGTACACTAAATGCATTTTTCATTTTGATATGACTACAAGCCTAAGGGAGTCAGGAAGTATAGTTTGGTGGTTTAAATAAGAATGTCATTCATTGGCTTATATGTTTGGTCCCCAGTTAGTTAAACTGTTTGAGAAGAA
Source organism: Pachyuromys duprasi (assembly GCA_028658305.1). NCBI lineage: Eukaryota > Metazoa > Chordata > Mammalia > Rodentia > Muridae > Pachyuromys > Pachyuromys duprasi. The sequence continues at coordinate 65,611,032 of CM053742.1, forward strand.
GGATTACCCAAGCAATTGCAAAACAGATTTTGTGACAGAAAGAAAACAGGATAGGTCCTGCTAAAAATTTAACAAGTTTCTTGCTGTCTAAATTACTATTGAGTATTGAAAACTTTATGTCTGACCCAACATTTTAATTCTGATTATCTTTATCTTGCAGAAGTTAATATTAATAACTCTAATATTAATAACTCTAGCTAAGATGGAAATTGCAGGTTTACATTTTATATATCACCTAGAGACCCCTGACATAGCTGGACTAATGTAGTCATTGATAATGAGAGTTATATCTCATAAAGTACATTGGGCCTTTTAGAGTTGCTCCTATGGATTCTTTTGGAATACAAATGATATTGACCCTTTTTGAACTGTCTGTAAACATGTATGTATATATTAGTGTACACACACTGACAAAATATATGCATAGACATGCACACATGTACAAATACAACATACATGTATGTACAAGTATACATAGTTTTGTGTAACCTCTGTAGGATCCTATAACCTCAACAAATCACATTTATGTACCAAATGTGAAAAAATATAAGTCTTTTTGGTTCAAAGTAGCATACTATCTTTGCAACAAGGTTGCTTGGACTTATTTGAAATAATATTTAACAGTGTTTACACAGTTTATCTATCAGTTTTGTTAATGTAAAATTATTATTAGGAAAGATGTTTATATTAAATTATTGCCATTGTTATTCTAATAAAAAGAGTTATTAAAACATAATGCTAAAGCAGTTAAGCCTATAATTTGATGTTAGTGGTAGAAAATCAAGTTCTAAATTTCTTGTCCTTGGCATTGAATCATCTAATTTGCTTGACCCTAGGTAGTTTTCCTATTAATCTTAGTATACAACAAAGACATTTGTTCAGCCATGTTTGTAGCAGCTTTACTAGTAATAGCCCAAATCTGGAAACAACCCAGATGTCCCCCAACTGAGGAATGGATACAGAAATTGTGGTACATTTACACAGTGGAATATTACCCAGCAATTATAAAAAAAGGAAATCATGAAATTTGCAGGGACATGGTGGAAATTAGAATATATCATCCTGAATGAGGTATCCCAGAAACAGAAAGACACACATGGTATGTACTCAATTATATGTGGAAATTAGACATATATTATAGGATAAACGTACTAAATTCTGTACACCTGAAGAAACTAAGCTAGAAGGAGGACACTGGGTAAGATGATCAACCCTCACTCAGAAAGACAAATGGGATGGACATTGGAAGAGGGTGAAAACACAGAACAACACAGGAGCCTACCACAGAGGGATTCTGAAAGACTCTACCCAGTGGTGTTTCGAAGCAGATGCTTAGACTCATAGCCAAACTTTGGACAGAGTGCATGGAAAGTTATGAAAGAAGGGGGAGACAGAAAGACCTAAAGGTGACTGGATTTCCACAAGCAGAGCAACAGAACCAAAAAATCTGGACAAGGGGTCTTTTCTGAGACTGATAGTCTAACCAAGGACCATACGTATAGATAACCTAGAACCCCTGCACAGATGTAGCCCATGGCAGCTCAGTATCCAAGTGGGTACCCTAGTAAGGGGAACAGGGACTGTCTCTGACATGAATTCAGTAGTTGGCTCTTTGATCACCCCCCCCCCCCGAGTTAGGGGTAGCCTTACCAGGCTAGGCTCAGAGGGAAGGTAAGGAAAACCTACCCTATCAGTGTATGATGGAGAGGGCATGGGAGAAGAGGGAATTGTGAGGGATAAAAGATGGGGCTACAGAACAAAAGCAAATAAATTGCAATAAATAAAAAATAAAACAAATAATTGAAAAAAAAAGAGAAACAATAAAGAAAGCTTTGTGGAAGGCGTGGGTTTGATTCCTTGATAAATAAGACTGTTAAGGTTTAGGGATATCTTATTACATACTTGTAAACTCTGGGTCCTTCAGGAGGCGAGCTAATTTAATGAAGCAATTAGTAGTCCTATGTTTTACTATTAGTAGTCTTGTTCCCTGAAAAGTGTAAATCTACCTATTGTTATTGAGAAGTAAAAAAAAATATCTAATTGCCTATGTAAAAAATCTCCTGACATTTAAATGTGAGTGAAAACTATAGTGGAAATTATAAACCTATGTATGTGGTATGTGCATGAAATTATTTATCCATATTTGGTCCTCATCCCAGTAGGTCTCAAAGTATTGTACATTGAAAATGGATAAAATGCAAACAACTGAACTTACACAAGAACTGTCACTTTGAAATGATAATTATCCTCTTGCATTGCATAAAGGTAAAGAAACATGTGTTTTCACATTTGATATCTTATTTAATACATGATTCTCTACTTTTGATAGTTCACCTATTGACAAATTAGTAGACTTTAAGTTATACAAAGAGTTCAAATTTAAACATTATTAACCTTAAATATCAGAACAAGTACTCAATCTGGGTTATATTTTACCCAAAGTCCATCTTGCAAATACTATAATCCTGGCCTTGTAAAAAACTCATGAACAGGTTACACAAAAATTTACAGACAATAATAAAGAAACACTGAGGATGTTGGAAAGTGCAGTAATGCTGATACAATTATTATAAGAAGCATGAAAGGAAAACAAATTAAAGTGTAATTCTAAAATCTGTTATTTTGATTCTTTGTTCTGCCTGATCTTCTCAGACCCCTGGAGATCTTTTTTTTTTTTTTAATGCCTCTATACTTGTACGGTCAATTACTCTTTTTCTACTTCCCCCTTGCCTACTTTCTCTTCTGAAATGATAATAATAGTAAGAGACCACAAATCCACTTCCAGCTACTGATATGTCCTATACCTTTCAAAACAAAATTTGTATAAAGAGTTGCTCATTATTTTCATTTCATCTTTATTACATTTCTCCCTTGTCTTTCCCCATTCCAAAACCTTCCATATACCAGTCTTCCAAGTATTCAATTTCAGACCTTCCTTTGTTCATCAGTTGTTATTGTGTGCATCTATATTTGCCTAAACATACTTATATGCCTAAATATGAGCTGCTGTGTCCATATTATGTTACTTGTATGTATTTTTAAGGGCTTTTTGTCAATGAAGAGCAATTTTGTGTGTTCATCCCTGGAGAGGACAACCTCTTCTGATTTTAACTTTTCTTAGTTGTTTGTAGTATTTTGTGTAGGACTGAGGCGTTGTGGCCTTTCCTCATGCAGTTAAGTAAGTTCATTGGTGTCTTCCTTGTTTAGTTCACATTTGGGTGGGCCTTCACTTATGCCCTCAAACTTCGATAAAGATTCTCATGCTGGAGACAACTTAGAACCCCTGCACTGAAGTAGCCCATGGCAGCTCAGTGACCAAGAGGGTTCTCCAATAATAGGAACAGGGACCGTCTCTGACATGAACTCAGTGGCTGGCTCTTTAATCACCTCCACCTAAGGGGGGAGCAGCCTTACCACAGAGGAAGACAAAGAAGCCAGTCCTGATGAGACCTGATAGACTAGGTTCAGATCGAAGGGGAGGAAGACCTTCCCTATCACTGGACTGAGGGGCATAAGAGAAGAAGAGGGAGGGAGGCTGGAATTGGAAGGTGATAAGGGAGGGAGCTACAGCTGGGATACAAAGTGAATAAAAATTTAAAATAATTAAAAAGGATTTTCATGCTATTTATTATGCAGAAAGAATAAAAATTTATCAATATAAAACCAGAAAAGTTCCCAAAAGTGGAAGGAGATCCATGGAGCGAAATATCCTATAAATCCATATCTCTGTATTTTATACATTTGTAATGCTGTTAGCATCTAAACATTTGTCAGTATTGACAACATTGTGTTTCGCAAAGCATTCTATCTGATTATCACACAATACTCCTAAATTTGTCCTCTCTCAGCTCATGTTTTACTAATCCTGACCTTGAGTTATAAATGCTGATCAAAATTATGATACATTATTTATTTTCTTAATGCTTATTTTTATGTCTTTGATAGCTCATTAATTATAATTTCTATAATATTTCATGTCCAGAAATATCTGCTTTGTACCTTAGACAGAGAGAACCACCAAAATTCGAACATCTAACTGCATATGTGTTTGATAGATTTTTTTTCCTGGTCTGACACAATACTTACACATTCATGGACTCCCACATACATAACACCCCCTCCACCCACACAGCTCACCCCCAAAAAGGGATCATGATAGACCAAAGTAACAATTACACCAGTTCTCAGTTTGGTAAATCAATGAGGTTTTATTAGAGTTAGTATCTAGAGTATGAATGAGGAGTTACTTTGAAGGAGCCCAAATGACCCTAAAAAGCTGAAATACCAGAAAGCCCATCCCAAGATGAGTAAGTATTTCTGAAAACCTGCAATGCTGGAGATCTATACAGATTTTAGAGAGCCCCATAGTTGCACCATCTTTCTTTTTGAATTATGGCTTGTCAGAGACCTGCTTATTACTGCTCATTACAACATATTACTGCTCCCTTTTTCATTGTTGGTAGGTACTCTCAAGTATATTTCAAGATTTTGCTAGCCCTTCTTTGCTTGTGAATTGTTGTGATCTTTTGTTTATCTGCAAGGCTCTTTGTAGAAACAAAAAAAAAACCTCACAAAATTTAATTGAATGCATATTCATATAAATGGCATTTTATTTTTGCTTAAATTATGGAGACAGAAACATGATAATATGATTGTTTAATGACATTTACGTGTATATGTATGTATATATGTATACACTGTATATATATATAAATATATATACTTGAATTCTCATAATCTTTTTTCTTTATTTATTTTAATAACATTACATCCCAGCTCCCTCAGTCATCTCCTCAAAGTCCCACACTCATGCCCCCATTTCCCCCTCTCATTCTTCTCAGAGAAGAGGAGGCCCCCAAGATATATCAATCTACCTTGGTATCTCAAGAATAGCACCAATAAATGTATCCTTTCTCATTGAGAGAGTCAAGGCAACCCTGCTAGGGGAAAGTGCTCCAAAGGCAGGCAGCAGGTTCAGAGATGTACTCTACTCCCATTGTTAGGGGACCCATATGTTGATCAGGATACACATCTGCTGCATATGTGTAGGGTGTATAAGAGGTCTTGGTTCATTCTCTGTGAGCCCCCAGTGGCTCAGGTTAGTTTATTCTGTAGGTCTTCTTGTGGTATCCTTCCAATCCTTCCATCCATTCTTCCACAAGACTCTCAGAGCTCAGCCTATTTTGGCTGTGGATCTCTGCATCTGTTTCCATCAGCTTAAAGATGAAGCTTCTCAGAAGACAGTTATACTAGGTTTATGTCTGCAAGCATAGCAGAGTATCATTAATAGTGAGAGGGGCTTCTCTCTCCTATCGGGTGGGTCCCAAGTTGGGAAAGTCATTGGTTTGCCATTCCTTCAATTTCTTCACAATCTTTATCCCTACATTTCTTATAGGCAAGACAAACTTTAGGATGAAGATTTTATTGGTAGTTTGGTGTCCTTCTCCCTCCACTGGGAGTCCCACCTGGCTACAGGAAGTAGTGATGTCAGGCTCTTTAAAAAAACCTTTGCTAGGAGCCTCAGCTACATTAACACCCAAGGACTCCCAGGAGCCTCTCCTGTCCCAGAGATGTCCTCCCAACTGAGTTCAATTCTTTCTCCCAGTCTTCCCATGTACCACCCACTCCTGCTCTCCCCACATCTGATCCCCACCCTTGTTACCCACTTGAAATCTCCAATCAAGTTCCCACCATTCATCTACTCCATATGTCTATTTTATTTCCTTTTATGAGTGAGAATCAAACATCTTCCCTTGGGCTCTTCATTGCTTCCTTGGGTCTGTGGATTGTAGCTTGGTTATCCTGTACTTAATGGCTATCATCCACTTATAAATGATCACAATACCACGCTTGTCTTTCAAGATATGGCTACCTCACCCATGATAATCTTGTCTAGTTTCATCTCTTTGCCAGAAAAATGCACAATGTCTTTATTTTTAATAGCTGAATAGTACACCATTGTGTAAATGTACCACAATTGCTTTATCCATTCTTCAGTTGAGGGACATTTAGGTGGTTTCTGGTATCTGTCTATTACAAACAAATTTTCTATGGATTTAGTCTTTTGGGTGTATGCCCAGGAATGGTATAGATGTGTTATGAGGGAGATCTATTTTCTTGAGAAACCTCCAGATTGATTTTCTTAGTGGTTGTGCAAGTTTTCACTTCCACCAGCAATGGAGGTGTGGTCTATATCTTCACTATCATGTGATGTCACTTGATTTTGTTATAATAGCCATTCTGACAAGTATATGATGGAATCTCACATTGGTTTTGATTTACATTCCCCTATTGACTAAGGATGTTGAACATTCCTTTAAGTGCTTCTAGACCATTAGAGATTCCTTTGTTTGGAATTTTCAGTTTAGCTCTGTACTCCATTTTCAATTGTATTACTATTGATTTGGTGGTGTCTAATTTCTTGAGTTCTTTCTATATTTTGGATATTAGCCCTCTGTTGGAAGTAGGATTAGAGGATATCTTTTCCCATTTTGTATGCTGCCTTTTTGACTTTTTGACAGTCTTCTTTGCCTTGCTGATGATTTTCAGTTTCATAAGGTCCCACTGATTCATTGGTGATCTCAGTGCCTGAGGTGCTGGTGTTCTTTTAAGAATGTTTTCTCCTGTAGCAATGAGTTGAAGGATCTTCTCACTTTCTCTTCTATTATATTTAGTGTACCTTGATTTATGTTGAGGTCTTTGATCCACTTAAATTAAGTTTTGTGCAGGGTGCTAAATATGAATCTATTTGCTTTTTCTATATTTAGACATGCAATTCGACCAGAACAATTGGTTGAAGATTATTTCTTTTTTACATTGCATGGTTTAAGCAATGTTTCATTGTACAAAGACTTTTGCTCTTAGAGAAACAGTACGGTTTAATTACAGGAAACAAAAATTTAATGTTTTTCTACTGTTTGTCGTTACTCAGCACATAAATATTAAATTACTAACAATTTTAAAACCCAGACATTCTAAAGTAATATTCTAAAGCAATATCCAAAAATGTTTTTATCATATTTCCTATTTTTTAAATTTTTTTATCTTTTTTTTAAAATTTATTTATTTTTATCTCAATCACAGGTTAGGTACTTTGAACCCCAGGCATAGTCCCCTCCCCCATTCCCTCCTACCCTCCCACTCCCTCCCTCATCTCCCTCTTCCCCACCCCCCCCCAAGTCCACTAATTTATCACAATTTATTCACTCTATATCCTGACTGTGTGCCAGAGCCTGCCAGCAAAGTTTAACAGTTTTAGAGTCGGGAGTAAGGATTAAAATTAATAAATTAACACACAACACACGGGACCTTTCTGAGAAGCTCTAGTGGAGGCTAGATGCCTTGCTTTATTCCAGACTCCTTTTATACCAGAGCAAAAGCACTTCAGTACAATTAGTTAAATTTACAAGGAAGTGAAATAAGAGGTGTGATTTTAACAAGGTATCCCTCCAGCTGTCTATCACATTTGTCCTTCTGAATGAGGATTGAGTATATTCTTTAGGGTCTTCCTTGTTGTTTAGCTTCTTTAGGAGTATAGATTTTAATATGTTTATCCTACATTATATGTCTAATATCCACTTATGAGTGAATATATACTATGTATGTATGTCTGCTTCTGGGTTACCTTACTCAAGATGATCCTTTCTAGTTCCTTCCATTTGCCTCCAAACTTCATGATTTCATTGCTTTTTAATATCTGAATAGTATCCCATTATGTAAATGCACCACACATTCTATATCCATTCCTCAGTTGAGGAACGTCTAAGTTGTTTCCAGTTTCTGGATATTATGAATAGAGCTGCTACAAACATGCTTGAACAAATATCTGTGTTATATAGTTGAGAATATTTTTAATATATGCCTAGGAGAGATATTGCTGGATCTTGAGGTAGCACTATTCCCAGTTTTCTAAAAAAGCACCAGACTGATTACCAAAGTGGTTGTACAAGTTTACATTCCCACCAGCAATGGAGGAGGTTTTCCCTTTCTCCACAACTTCTCTAGCATGTGTTGTCACTTGAGGTTTTGATCCTAGACATTCTGATGGGTGTAACGTGAATCACAAGGCTGTTTTGATTTGCATTGCCCTGATGATTTAGGACTTTAAGGTTTTCTCGATATTTGATATGACATTAGATATTGCTTTATTGAGAATTCTGTTTAGGTCAGGATGTCATTTTTTAATTTTAGTACTTGGTTTTTTGCTGTTTAACTTAAGTTGTTTATATATTCTGGATATTAGCTCTCTATCATATATATGGTTGGTGAAGATCCTTTACCATTCTATGGGCTGATGTTTTGTTTTAACTACAGTGTCCAATGCATTACAGAAGCTTTTGAGTTTCAGGAGGTCCCATTTATTGATTGTTTATCTTAGAGCCTGAGATGTTGGTGTTCTGATCAGGAAGTTGTCTCCTGTACCAATGAGTTCAAGGCTCTTCACTATTTTTCCTTCAAACAGGTTTAGTGTGTCTGGTTTTATGTTGAGATCCTTGATTCACTTGGGCTTTAGTATAGTGTGATAAATACGGATTCATTTGCATTTTTCTACATGTAGACATACAATTAGTCCAGGACCATTTGTTGAAGATGCTGTCTTTTTTCAATTGTATTGTTTTGGCTTTTTTGTCAAAAATCAAGTATCCATAGGTGTGTGGGTGTATTTCTGGATGATTTTTTTCAATTCCGTTTATACACCATTCTGTTTCTGTGCCAGTACCATGCAGTTTTCATTACTGTTGCTCTATAGTATAGCTTGAAATCAGAGATGGCGATAAGTCCAGATTTGTTATTGTAGAGGATTGTTTTAGCAATTCTTTGTGGGTTTTTTTGCATATGAAATTGAGAATTTTTCTTTTAATTTCTGCAATGAATTGTTTTGGTATTTTGATCGGAATTGTACTGAATCTGCTTTTGGTAGGATCATTATTTTCACTATGTTAATCTTACCAATCCCTGAGCATCGGATATCTCTCTATTTTCTGATATTTTCTTTCTTCAGAGACTTGAAGTATTTTTCATACTGGTTTTCCACATGCTTGGTTAGAGCCACACAAAGGTACTTTATGTTATTTGTGGTTATTGTAATGGGTGTTGTTTCCCTTGTTTCTTTCTCAGCCCTTTTGTCTTTTGTATACTGATTTTTTTTTTTAGTTAATTGTGTATCCAGCCACTTTGCTGAAGGCGTTTATGAGCTGAAAGAATTCTATGGTAGAATTTTTAGGATCACTCAATCATACTGTCGTATCATCTGTGATTAGTGATACTTTCACTTCTTCCTTTCTAATGTGTATTTCCTTGGTCTCCTTTAGTTTTCTTATTGCTCTAGGTAGGACATCTAGTACTATTTTGAGAAGATACAGAGAGAGTTGGCCACCTTGCTTGTCCTTGACTTCAGTTGGATTGATTTAAGTTTCTCTCAATTTAGTTTGATGTTCGTTATAGACTTGCTGTACATTGCCTTTAAAATGTATAGTTATGTACCTTGTATCTCTGATATCTCCAAGACTTCAAACATTAATGGGTTTTGGATTTTGTTAAATGCTTTTCCAGCATCTAAGGAGATGATCATGTTTTTTTAAAATTTTTTCTGATTTTTTAATGTGGTGGATCATATTGATGGATTTTTATTATATTGACTTACCCCTGCATGCCTGAGGTGAAACCTACTTGGTCATGGTGGATGGGGTCTTCTATGTGTTATTGGATTCGGTTTGTGAGTATTTTATTGTATTTTTGTATCAATATTCATAAGATAATAAGTCTGAAATTCCCCCTTTTGTTGGATATTTGTGTAGTTTAGGTATCAAGGTTACAGTGCCTTCATAAAATGAATTTTGCAATGTTCCTTCTCTTTCCATTTTTTGGAATAGTTGGAAGAGTATTGGCATTAGCTCTTCTTTGAATCTCAGGTGGAATTCTGAGCTGAAACCATCAAGCCTTGGGCTTTAATTGGCAGGGAGAATTTTGATGAATGCTTCTATTTCATGGGGATATAGGACTGTTTATTCTATTTACCTGATCTTGGTTTAGTTTTGGTAAATGGAATCTATCAAGAAAAATTTCCATTTCATTTCAATTTTCAAATGTTGTGGCAATAACCTTTTGAAGTAAGACCTAATGATTCTTGGAATTTCCTCTGTATCTGTCTTTATGCCCCCTTTTTTGTTTCTGATTTTTCTCATTTGGATAGTTTCTCTCTGTCTTTTAAGTAGTTTGTCTAAAAGTTTGTCTATCTTCTTGATTTTTTTCAACCAAATAGCTATTAGTTTCATTGATCCTTTGAATTGTTATATTTGTTTCTAATTTATTGATTTTAGCTTTGAGTTTGATGATTTCTAACCATCTACTTCTCTTGGGTGTGTCTACTTTTTTTTTTTGCCTAGAGCTCTCTGCTGTGCTGTTAAGTTGCTTGTATGTGATATCACAAACTTCTTTCTAAAGGCAATTAGTGATATGAACTTTCCTCTTAGCATTGTTTTCATTGTGTCCCATAAATTTTGGTAAGTTGTGCATCCATTTTCATTAAGTTTCAGGAAATCTTTAATTTTCTTTTTATTTGTTTCCTGATCCAGCTGTCACTGAGTACAGAGTTATTTAGTTTCCATGCATGTGTGGAGTTTTTGTTGTTGTTGTTATTTTTCTTGTGGTTGATGTCTAGGTTTAGGCCGTGGTGGTCAGACAGGATACAGAGATCATTTCAATCTTCTTGTATATGTTAACACTTGCTTTGTGTCAGACTATATATTCAACTTTGGAGAAGGTTCTATGGGGTGCTAAGAAGTAGGTATACTCTTTTGAGTTTGGGTGAAATGTTCTGTAGACACCTATTAGGTATATTTGATTTAGGACCTCTATAAAAGTCATTATTTCTCTGTTTAGCATATATCTTGATGATCTGTCCTGTGGTGAGAGTAGGATGTTGAAGTTTCCCACTATTAAGGTGTTGGGACTGATGTCTGCTTTGAGATTTAATGTTTCATTTACAAATGCCTGTGCTCTTTTATTTGGGGCATATATGTTCAGTATTTTGATACCCTCACGATGGATTTTTCCTTTGATGAGAATGAAGTGTTCTTCTTTCTCTTTTTGATTAATTTTAGTTGAAAGTTTATTTTATTAGCTATTTGGATAGCTACTCCAGCTTGTTTTCTTGGTCCCTTTGCTTGAAAAAGCTTTTTTCAGCCAGATGCTACACTGTCATTGTTGCAAAGGTGTTTTTTTCTTGGATGCAGCAGAATGTTGGATCCTGTTTCCACTACCATTCTGTTAGTTTGTATCTTTTTATTGGAGAGTTGAGTTCATTGATGTTGATTAATTATAGTGACCAATGAATATTAGTTCCTTTTATTGTGGAGTTGGTAGTGAAATTGTGTTTGTGTGCCTGTTTTCTTTGGATTGTTTTGTTGTTGTTGTTGTTGTTGTGAGGTTTTCTATGTCCTTTGTTTTCTTGGCTATAGTTGATTTTAATAGATTGGGCTTTTCCTTCTAGTATCTTCTGTAGGGCTTGATGTGTAGATATTGTTTAAATTTAGTTTTGACATGGAATATTTTGTTTTCTCCATCTATGGGTGATTGAAAATTTTGCTGGATATAGTAGTCTGGTTTGATATCCATGTTCTCTTAGGATTTGAAGGACATCTCTCCAGTCCCTTCTGGCTTTCATGGTTTCTGCTGAGAAATCAGGTATGATACTGATAGGTCTACCTTTGTATGTTACTTGGCCTTTTTTCCTTGCTGCTTTTTGTGGATAGCCACAGTTTATCAGGCTGCTTTGTTATTGAGCTCTCAGTAAAAAACATGTTTTTACCCTGGCCTTCACCTGGGTAAGGGATAAATGGAATGTTTTGCCAAGCCCACTTTTTTTTGTTTGTGTGGGGTCACACAGACAGGTGATCAAAGTATACAAGTTTGACTTCTCCATGAACCCATTCTTTGTACTGAGGTGCTTTGTTCCTACTATGAAAGGGATTATTGGAATAAACCAGGGTGACTATGTTCTACTGGAAGTCCTCTCGAACAGAACCAATGTATATTGTTTTAGTTTATTAATTTTCTTTCAACCTTACTGACTTAAGAACTGTTCAACTCTGTTGGTGGGCTCCAGCCGTTTGGTGCCAGAACAGGGACTTGAGATACTGTGAAGCAGTGATGGACATTGTGCATTTTGGCAAGCTCAGATCATAAAGTAAAGAGGGTGTGGTGAGTAAAATTTGAGAGTAAAAGTAAGACAAGACAGTAGCCTCATGGTTAGTTTGTGTGTGTGTGTGTGTGTGTGTGTGTGTGTAATTTAATTAGAGATTGTTTATATGGCATGGAACTGAGTAGGTGAGACTTTCTGGATTAGAGAGAAAGAGGAAAGAAAGATGGGATGCTTCGAGAAAAAATGAAATTAAATTATCAGCCCCTCCAAAAGAGTTATATTTCCCTCTTGTTGATAATAATTTCTGGTCAGAAGAAGACTTTGAGGATGACTTAGATCCTGATGAGGTTGCAGAGTGAAGAACAATCTAGGTAGAAAGGAGAAGATATAACTGAGTTTTATGGTTTCCCATTTATAGAGCAACTTGCTAGATATGGTAATATGGTAAGAGTCCATGCACTTATATCTTTCAAACAATTAAAAGAATTGAAAACTACATGTGCTCAATATGGTCCGACAGCACCTTTCACTCAAGCTCTGTTATAGGCCTTGTCTACTGAGGCCCTCTTCCCAGGGGATTGGAAACAATTAGCAAGAGAATGTTTAGCAGGAGAGGATCATTTGTTATGTAAGTTATAATTTGCTGAGCAGTGTCAAGCTACAGCTACTATCATTAGAGCTAGGAAAAAGAAATAAAGGGGAAAAAAAGCAGCTTCTCAGTTTTTCCATTAAGAAAACTAGTGGTTATTTTGACTACAAATGTTCTATGGTAATAAAAAAAAAAGTGAATTCAACAAAATGCAAGTTATTTTGTCTGTCTGTTTTGAATGTATAATTTTACCATGTTCAGTATGTCTTGGTTATAGATTATTGGTCATTGGATATGTTTAAAAAATCTGCAAAAAATATAAAACGTGGAGTCACATCCTCAAATCTTAATCATGCTCTCTTTATTTTAATCTTTTTGAATGTGGATATATAAGACTATTTTGCGGCTGATTGATTGTGGCACCCTAATAACAAAGAAAATTATTTCCAAGTAAAACGTAAAGAATACCATTACTGAAATATGGCAGGCCCCTGAACCTGTATTAATATGGGAAGAAGGCATGTTTGTGTTTTTCCACAGGAAGCAGAAGGAGCCAGGTAGATCCCAGAAATGTTGGTGCAATTTGCTGGAAATGTTCCTCCAAAAAAGGATGTTCCTGCTGCTTATCATGAAGAATTCTGTCTTTATTTTTTTAATTTATTTATTTTTATCTCAATCACAGGTTAGGTACGTTGAATCCCAGGTGTAGCCCCCTCCCTCAGTCCCTCCTATCCTCCCACTCCCTCCCTCATCTCCCTCCTCCCCGCCCCCTCCAAGTCCACCAACAGGGGAGGACCTCCTTCCCTTCCATCCAACCCCAGCTCATCCTGTCTCCTCAGGGCTGGCTGCAATGTCCTCCCCTGGGATCTAGCCAGTCTGTCACTCCCCGGCTTGTATGGGGGAGGGTCAAAGAGTCAGCCATCAAGATCATGACAGGAACAGTCCCTGTTTCCCTGAATAGGGTCTTCAGTCCTACACCGAGCTATCATGGGCCCCATCTGTGTGGGGGTTCCAGGCCACATCCACACATGGTCCTTGATTGTAGAAACCGTCTCATACAAGTCTCCTGTGCCCTGCTCAGTTTGGTCTTTGTGGAGCTCTTGTTCTCCCCAAGTCTCAACAACCTCCCCCAGATCTATCCTTACTTCTCGCCCTCTGTCAGAGGCTTGATCTCGAGTCTTTTTTTCTTTTTCTTTTTTTTCTTTACCTCAGCTCTCCTCTCTCCCTTGGAATTAATTAAAATATATTCCATATTTTTGGGATGCTTTAAATGTTTACTTATCTTTCTTTTTCTTCCCCTTCCTCTCTCTCTCTCATACACACACAAGCCCTTGAAATATTGAGTTTTGTATACTTTCCATAAAAGCAGTAGAGACTCAGAATGAGCAGCAACATTTCCCTTATTGGAGGTAACTTTTACAGAACATGACTCCTTCTTAAGTTCATCAAAGAGGACACTTTGTGACATTGGGCTACCAGTGCCCAAAGTCTTTTGTTTTTCCCTATCCCAAAGATGTAGTTTTCCAGGGTTATCAATGTAATGTCTAAAGTATCTTGGAATGTGTGTTCTATTTTTTTTATAAATTTATTTATTTTTATCTCAATCACAGGTTAGGTACTTTGAATCCCAGGTGTAGCCCCCTCCCCCATTCCCTCCTACCCTCCCACTCCCTCCCTCATCTCCCTCTTCCCAGCCCCCTCCAAGTCCACCATCAGGGGAGGACCTCCTTCCCTTCCATCCCACCCCAGCTTATCCTGTCTCCTCAGGGCTGGCTGCAATGTCCTCCCCTGGGATCTAGCCAGTCTGACACTCCCCGGCTTGTATGGGGGAGGGTCAAAGAGTCAGCCATCAAGATCATGACTGAAACAGTCCCTGTTTCCCTCAGTAGGGTCTTCAGTCCTACACCGAGCTAACATGGGCCCCATCTGTGCGGGGGTTCCAGGCCACATCCACACATGGTACTTGATTGTAGAAACCGTCTCATAGAAGACCCCTGTGCCCTGCTCAGTTTGGTCTTTGTGGAGCTCTTGTTCTCCCCAAGTCTCA
>CM053742.1:65626309-65658610 GCA_028658305.1 Pachyuromys duprasi
GTTTGTGCTTTAAGGCTGTACTTCAGTCTGAATCAGTCAATCTCTTGTGTCAGGAGTATTCTTCAACAAGATCAGGGATTTCTGGTGGTTTGCGGTGTGTGTTTTGTCTCAGTTAATCTCTGTTGTGGGCTCTGTGTGCCCAACTTTGTGCTCTGTGCTAGAAGCTGTGAGCACTGCAGGCTGGTCACCCCTCTGGTCTGGAGTCTTTACTCCTCACTCTGTGCTAGAGTCTGAGTGTCCAGGTTTGAGATGTCAGCTGGGGGCTGTGGACTCTGCCCTGGGCTTGCTGCTAAGGGCTCTCCCCTGGAATGGAGATTTGGCGCCTCCTTCTGTGCCAGGGCCTGTGCACCAAGGTATGAGATGATATTCGGGGCACACACAGTGGTTTGGGTTTGTGTGCATCAGCTGTATGCGGGGCTGTCTGAAATTGTGCCAGAGGCCTTCTCTGTCTGGCCTGTGGACAGACACCCGAACTGGGGTTTTTGCTGGCAGATGCGTGCAGCTTTCGCCCTCAGTGTGTGGTCTGGTCAAGATGGTCCCAGGATCCTCTCAGCCGTGGGTTGAGGCAGAACTGGGGTTCCTCTCAGACACAAGGCGGACTCACACACTGACTGAGTTTTTGCTGGCGGAAGCATTCGGCTCGCGTCCCTGCAGTGTGCGGACTGGTCAAAAACGGTCCCCCAATCCACTCAGTCTGAGTGGTTCTGATGATTGGTCAGAGCCTGCAGCATACCCACGGGTCGAAGCAGAACCCGGGTGCAGTGCGAGCTCACTGGGCGCAGTTCAGTGAAAAAGGCACCTGGCTCCTCAGGAGACTGCCTGCGGGACTGTGTGATCCAGTCTATAATGGCGGGTGCAGGCACCCAGTGCAGCAGCTCTTCCAGATCAGAGCTGTGCGCCGCTGGTCACAGGGAAATTTCTCCAGGTAATAACTGGGTGTCCCTAGGGTTTTCCCACTTGATTTTCTCACCGTAGGAGTTCCGCTCACCTGGCACTCACAATGCTGGCATTTTAGGTCCCAGAGTTTAGTCTCCTGGTCGCTGCGTTGTTTCTGTTCTCCTACTCCTCAGACACAGTGTTCTTTTGTGGCAGCCATCTTGGATCCCGAATCGATCTCGAGTCTTAATATCTGCTCTGATACATCCCTACATTGACCCCCCCCCCCCAGAGGTCCTCTTTGGCATGCTCCTGTTCTGTTGCTTGTTTTCTCCTCCACTCAATGTCCATCCCATTTGTTCATTCAAACAAGCATTGAGAAGAATTCTGTCTTGATGGTGAACAAATTTCTATATTGTGCTTAGGCTCCTGCCCCACCTGTGTTTCATTCTACTCCCTGGAGAAGATGTTCTGCAGAGAAACAGTTTAGATAAAATATGACTAGTGTTGATTAATCTGGTAATCAGGACAAAATCAGGATTTTCAACAAAATCAGGATGAATGGGGAAAAAAGGACTGACTATGGGACTTTGCTCTGATTCTGGTTTTCAGCAGACCTATATTTGGAAGCTTGCCACAGAAATTCTTGGGAGAACCTGTAACTGCCTATGTAAATTCTCCTTATGCTTTGTTGTTCAGAAATGTTAACTTTTTATACAAGATTCAAACTTCAATGTTTCTTGCCATCAGTGTAAATTAAAATGGTATTTATAAGCTTTCAAATGTGCATGCTTTATCGTTTGGAAATGTTAATGTTTTTATACAAGATTCAAACTTTAATGTTTCTTGCCATCAATGTAAACTAACAAACCATCTTTCTAATCTTTCAAATGGGCAATAGTTTCTGGTTGTTAGACAGCATTTTATTATGGTTCCTATCTATGTTTCTCAGGCTTGGTATTTTTAATAAGGGCTCATCTTTTAAGTCACTTTTATGGAATGTTATAGGACTTAGCTTATTACTCTTATTAGGAGCATGTCTCCTACCAGTGATAACTAAAACCTTCATCAGGGCCTTTTAGAATGTTAAAGCAGATCTTTATACAATTAAACCCCAGTGTCTACCCCAATATTTTTTACTATTTTTGGTAGTCAAAAATAGGTAAGATCTTTCTGAAGAATATTCTACCTAAGACAGGGCATGAATGATGGAATCATGTTCCAACGATGGATAATAATATATCTTTTAAATCAAACAACCTAAGACTGGTACAATCTTCTGCTCCACAACTCTTAAGTTATGGTAAAAATTTAAAATATAAAAAGGGAGAACTGTGGAGAGCCACTGGTTTCTCAGGCTGCTTTTTTATTGAGCTCTCAATAAAAAAAAAAAAATGTGTTTTCACCCTGACCTTCAGCTGCAGTCAGGGATAAGCAGCACATTTTGCCAAGCCCACCTCCTTTTGTTTGTGTGAGGATCACACAGAAAGGTGGTCGAGGTAAATAAGTTTTACTACTCTGAAACTATTCATTGTTCTGAGGTGCTTTACTCTGACTATGAAAGGGATTTTTGGAATAATGTGAGGTAACTAGTTTCTACTAGAAGCCCTCTTGAACAGATCCCATGTGCAGTGTCTTGGTTTATTAATTTTCTTTCAATCCTCACCCCTGACTCAATGGCTATTCAACTCGGCTGGCAGGCTCTGGCATCTTTCAATTTGTTGTTGTTGTTATAGTTCTATACATTTAGTGTTTTGTGTATTATGTGATGTGAGAAGTTTCTTTTCTGGTCTAGTGTATTTGCTGTTCTGTTTGCCTCTTGTATGTTTAAAGACATCTCTTTAAGTTGTGAAAACTTTCTTCTATGATTTTCTTGAAAATATTTTCTGGACCTTGGAGCCTGGAAGCTTCTTTTTCGTCTATTCCTATTTTTTGTTTGATTTCCTCTTTTCATAGTGTCCTTGAATCCTTGTTTGTTTTGTCTATGGGACTTTTCCAGTTTTAATTTTCCTTGAGAGATGTATCAGTTCTGCAGTTGTATCTTCAGAGCCTGAGATTCTCTCTTTTATCACTTATGTTCTCTTAGTGATGCTTACCTTTGTGCTTCCTTTTTTAAATGAAATTTAATTTATTTTTCATTTTATTGCTTCAATGTCGGGGTTGTTTTTTTTTAATTTTAACATTTTTATTTGATATTAATCACCGGTTATGTACTTTTTACCCCAGTCCTAGCTCCCTCCCACACTCCCTTTCTATCCCACTCTTCCCTCCCTCATCTCCTCCTGCCCCTTTCCAAGTCCACTGATAGGGGAGGACCTCCTCCCCTTCCATCTAACTCTAGCTTATCAGGTTTCTTCAGGAATGGCTGCAATATCCTCTTCTGTGGCCTAGCAAGGATGGTTCCTGATCCTTTCTCCAGCACCAGGGTTTCTCTGTCTGTTTTCTTTATAGATGCTAATTCTGTTTTCATGTCTTGCACCATTTCCTTCATCTTTTTTAATGTGGATTCCTGTCTTTCCATGACGGCATCTATTTTTTATTCATTTCCTCTTTATGTGCCTCTATTTGTGTGGCAATATTTGCCTCTATTTCTTGGAGAGCTTTGTTTATTTCCTCTTTGTGTGCCTCTAGTAACTCAGTAAGCATAGCTTTAAAATCATTTTCCTGTATTTCTGATGAATTTTAGTATACATTGATTTGGGGGGTTGCTTTTGACACCATGATGTACTAATTTTTGTTGGATATGTTCTTTAGCCTGCCTTTAGTCATCTGATGGTCAGTAGTCTTTGCTGCTTTTTCCTTGATCCTGTACTATCAACTGGGTCAGTCTGTCTCTGGAGTCTGGAGTATTCTTTAGGAAGATGAAAGAGGTCCCCCGGTTTGAGAGTGGGTTTTGGTGTTTCAGATGCATCTAAAGGAGGAAGGTCACAGGCACAAGTGCACAAGCACAGGAGAGTGTGTGTAAGTTTGTCTGCCTGGAAGGGTGAAGTATGAAGGAGGATCACAAGCTTGGGTTGGGATGCTGGCACATTTCTAGGGAGCAGTGCACAAGTGCAGGTGCCCTGAATGGCTCAGTGGACCACAGGCCTGCCTCAGTATTGTGTTCCAGTTGCTCAGATCTGCCTGAGCACACTGCCTTAGTTCTAGGAGTTGTTTGGCTGGGCTCCATTGGAAACCCCACAGGACATGGACTTCAATATTAAGAATGCTGTACCAGAAATTCCTATGTTGCCCACAGCAGGCGTGTGGGTTGGAGGAATCCAACATCTGGCTGCTAGTCCAGCGGACCCATACCTGGGGTTTTTTATTCTCCCTCTTGCAGAAACACTCACTAGAAGACCTGTCTAGAAAGTGCAGAGAGGCTCTGAGCACTCACTAGCAAGCATGTGTGGAAAGTGCTGAGGTCTGGTCAACTCAGTTGCTGGCAGGTGTGCAAAGAGCAGAGGGCCTGTGAACTCAATTCCAGGGATATGCAGTAAGCTCAGAAAGCCCAAAGTTTTTTGTTTGTTTGTTTGTTTGTTTGTTTGTTTTTACTTTCAGATTTGGGTCCCCTCTTTGGCTTTTAGCCTGAGCCTGCCATTGCTGAGCTGCCAGGGCAAGCTGAGCAAGGGAAGGCACATATGGGAGTGCAATGGGTAGACAGCTCGCCACTCTCAGACCCCGGAGAAAAACACGGGGTGCCTGGATCCAATCTGGCCCAGCTCAGTGGTTGTCCTGTCTAGTGTGGGAAGCCTCATAGTCTATGCTCTGGCTTGAGTTGCTCATCCAGTCACTAGTTTTGGGTTTTCAGAGCTTCTGCCATTCAGATATGGTGCACTCTGGCCTCTGCCATCTTGGAACTCCACATATCCTTAATTATATTTTTAATTAACATACAAAGGACTGGGCTTATAAAAAGACTTCTTAGGTAATTTTTGTTTAGTTAACCTTCTTTCTACCTTACTTTCCTCAACCACACAGTGTCAAGCCCCTATAAACTTCTCTACCCTCAATACTTCCTACTTCTGTTTACTTACCATGTGTGTTCTACTAGCTCTTTTTCCTTTAAAGTATCTTATCCTATACACTCTAAGGGTCATTTCTACATTTGTGTCTATGGAGACTAACTTTTGAGGACACAATCACAAAAATCCAAGGATAGATTTAATATAAGAAAAAACACGGCAGCGAGCTACAGATTGCTGCCTCCTGTCTGCGGGCCCCCCAAGGCCTCCAGCTTATGCCAGGTGAGCCAGCCTGGGGCTCAGGAGTAGCCTCAGTCCCCATCCTGGGGACACCGGAGTCCAAGGCCTAGGAGCAGCCACTGCCCTGGCCTAGCAGCTGCCCTGCTGGGACCGTTTCCCTACCAAAGGAAGCGCCACAATGGCAGCGGCCTCCAGGACTCCATTGGGAAACCCCACGAAGAAGCCCCGGCCAGGCCTTTGAGGACATCTTGGGGTGGCAGCAGGCATGACATGGCAGAAAGGATGGTGGCCACCCGTAGATCAGGGTCAGCCCTTCCAGCCCTCTGCAGCCTGAGTTGGCTGGGCTGCACAGCAGCATCAGGACCACTCGGCCATTGCTGAGAGGGCACCACCCCACAGAAGAGCCCTCAGGCCTGGGTGAATGGAGGCCTCGGCGGCCAGGAGGAAGGTGAGCTGAGACCCACAGAACAGAGGGAGGAAAGATTGATTGGAGGGCCACAGGGTGGGATTCTACAACTGCGTGTGGCCAGTGGGAAACCCTTGAGAAGATTTACCCACCGCCGGAGAAAGCCTGTGTATATAATATAAAAAAGCTGCTCTCAACCTTCCCCGACCCTTTTACAGAGACTTTTGGCTAAATCTGGACATCTAGCTGTGCAGATTGCCGACACAGGGTAAATTAGAATTAGGAAATCACGTGTGTATCCAGTCGTCTAGTCATCTCTAAAAAGAAAGAAAGAAAGAAAGAAAGAAAGAAAGAAAGAAAGAAAGAAAGAAAGAAAGAAAGAAAGAAAGAAAATTGTAGACATGTCTTCCAGAAGTGACTCTGAATGACTTTGAAATGGAATTGCTTAGGCAGCCTCTACTAAGACCACAGGAGCAACGCTTGGCCTTTTTCCGTTTTGTCCTTACTTTAGAGGACTCAGCAGGAGGAGGAAGAGGTCCTGAGCCAGATTGGTCGCCTGAAGACTTTTTTTTTAATTCTAACTATTGTATTGTGTATGCATTTTATTTTCCCTTTCTTACCACACTCTGTGTTGTGTTTGAAACGTCAAGCTTTTTTTTTTTTTGGAAATGTCTTTCTAGATGCTCTGAGGTGCCTGACATTTTATAAGTAGTAGTGAAACATGTAAATACGGTTTTTTGGTAGGATTCTTTTGAAATACTGTTTGGGGAGGAATTAGCTAAACCTCTCCTGAGTTGACCACATTGTGTTTGTGCCCTGGTTCCCAGAAAAAGGAAATGCAGAGCTCTAAGCCACTGTACTCTATGTGTGGAAAACGTACCATTTCCCATTTTGTTTGACTTTGCTCTGTACATAGTACATATATAGGACAAAGAGTCCTAATTTACAGCATCTGGTCACCCTAGAGGTAAAGAGGTTGCCAGTGTCTGACAAAGTAGAGTCAGTAGAACAAAACATTTTGTACTCTTTATGTTAATTTTTTTAATTGCTCTTGTTCCATGTGTGCCATTTACTGGACTGCTGTGTACGTAATGGACAACCGTCCTTACTTGAAACATCTGGTCTATCTAGATGTTTAGAAGTGCCCAACGTATGTTAAATGTAGAGGTAGTGACTATCACTTTGTAAATATCTTTTTGCTAAAATTCATGAAGCGCTGCCTTTTGGGAGTAGAATTATGAGCCCTCTGAGCACTGTTTTGGAGAAGGTGCTGGGAGGTAGCAAAGGTCATGTAGCAGCGTTCTTATATGGGTACTTGTCAGATGCCATTTCAATATATTTTCATTTTGTTTTGCTGTGTGTGCACTGTATATAATGGACAGATATGTCTAAATTTTTCAACATCTAGACCCTAGATATTAAAGAGGTTGCCAATGTATGACAAAGTAGTAAAATTAGCACATAGTGTCCACTGATAAAATTCATAGAAAAGATTATTCTGTAAATGACTTGGGGATAGGAATTTGTTCAGCTATTTCTAAGCATTATATATACCTATATTTGTCTACGGGTTTGATGGCAGAGAGAAGGGAAGAAAGTGGGTCAGAGCCCAAATGGTTATATTTAGAAGATATCTCAGATAATAACCATCGCTTTGCATACAGTTTTATTTACAAGTGCCGTGTTAAAAGTTCTTAACATGAAATTTCTAGATATTTGGAAGTGCTTGATACATTTAAAGGTAGAAGTAGTAGAATAATATTTTGTGTAAATAGTTTTTTTTTAATTAGAGAAATACTGTGTTTGGAAATAGAATTGTTATCCCGCCTCTGAGAACACTGTACTGGCTGTACTTGTTCAGTGGATTGAGAGGAGGTGGGTGGGAAGAAACTGCAAAAGAGTCCATTAGTGTGCTAGACCTGTTTAGCTTACCCAACACCCTGTATGCTGTATGCTTCTCATTTAACTTTGCTGTTCTGTATATATTATACATACTGGACAGAGTCCTCTGATATACAGTGTCTAGGTATTATAAGGGTTGTCAATATATGATAAAAATAGAGCTAGTAAACTCAAAAAAAGAAAAAAAACACATTTGTCTTTTTGCCTCATGCTTACCTCACTAATAAATTTTCTATCGAGTTTCCTATGAATTTCATAATTTTATTTCTTTAAGGCTGAGTAAAACTCCATTGTGTATATAAAGACCAAGCTCATTACCTAGATATTGTGAATAGAGCAGAGATGAGCATGCATATACAATTATCTTTATAACTTGGATATAAAATCTTTGTGAACATATCTAGAAAGAGCATACCTAGGTATAAGTTAGATATATTGAAGTTTTAAAATTTCACACTTATTTCCAGACTGAATGCACTAGTAAACACTTCTACTAACAGTGGGTAAAATTTTCTCACCTCCATTTGTCATTTGTACTCACTTTTGCTTTATTTTTGATATTGTGTTATAATTACATGATTTCTTCCTTCCATTTCCTCCCTCCAACCCCCCACATATATTCCCCATTGCTCTTTTTATATTATGGTCTCTTTTTAAATAAACTGTTGTTACATACATACATTTGTGTGTGTGTGTGTGTGTGTGTGTATGTGTGTGTGTATGTGTGTGTATCTAGGCAGACGCGTGCCTGTGTCTGATTGTCTATGTGTCTGTGCACATATAAATTTATATGTATAACCAGCTTCATTTGCAAAATGTTACTTGTATGTAATTTTTCTTGAGAGTGGCCATTATTGATGAAGTTAAATAAAATTTTAAAGTGTTTTAAAGCATTAAAAATGTTTTATTATTTTCTATGTATGGGAGTTTTACGTGGATACATGTCTGTGTACCACATGCATTTCTACTAACTAATGAGGCTAGAAGAGAGAATTAGAACTAGAACTAGTTTCAGATACAGTTGTAAGTTGTTTTGTATGCATTTGGATCCAGGGTTATCTGGAAGAGCAGTAAATAATCTTAAGCACTCAAACCCTATACAGAATCTTAAAGTATTTTAAAACTACAGTATCATTATAGTTAAGGATGTTGATACTAATAGTTCACCAAGTGTAACTGTATAAACATCAAACACTCCAATGGAGATTATCAGAATTCATTCTCGTTTTTTCCCCCACAAGCTAAATATGACATGCTTTTACTCATATTTCCAACATTGTTTAAGAAAAAAATCTCATTAATAATATAGAAATCATGAAACATGTTTATTTTTCTAGGTGATGCTTAAAAAGTCAACATTTAACAAAATAGTGGTCTGTAGATAAAAACAGCCACAGGAAAAAACTCAAAGGATGGAATAGGTATTGGTTTTCTCTTATTAAGTAGATAAGCAAAGCTTCTTCCTCTAGTACCTCAAGAGGAAATGCCCAATTTATCACTTTAACAAGAGCTTTAGAATTAGGAAAATCAGTATTTATATAGATTTCAAGAATAATTTTCTAGTTCTAGACATTCATGATTCTGTAGTGTGTGTGTGTGTGTGTGTGTGTGTGCGACAGAGACAGAGAAGAGCAACAAAGAATGAGAGAGAGAGAGAGAGAATGAGCAAGAGATTAAATAGGAAGAATTGTTCTCTTAGTTCATTGGGCTGTAAAATTTATCATAGATACTGTCAGGTTAACCTTACAGGTAACAGTAATGAATTATGAGAGACAATAAAAAGGCAATTCCCTTATTACACAAGGGGAAAATTATCTTATGTGTCACAAAAGCTATATTCCAGGAACCAAGAGAAAATGCCCTTATAAATGTTAGTGCAGAACTAAATTTAACTCAACTTATACAAAAGAACAGACAGAAATGGACCATCAGAAAGAATACAGTCTAACTAAAAATAGCTTTTTAATTCTAAGGAATTAAGCTTCTGTTGTTCCACATAGCCCAATAAAATTATTATGGTAATTCGTGACTCATGTCACATGGGGATTTAAAAGAACCCATTAACATTACCTCCTTTAGGTATACATGGCATTAGCAAAAGAAAAGACTAAAATCTATGACATAAAAAATGAATATCAAAGCAGATGCTGAGACTTATGACCAACTGTTGGGCAGAGTGCATGTAATTTCACAAAAGATGTGGGAAATAATAAGATAGGGAGCGGAAAGGAGATCCACAAGGAGAGCAACAGAACCAAAAATCTGAGCACAGGGGTCTTTCCTGAGACTGATACTCCAAACAAGTACCATGCAAGGAGAAAACCTAGAACCCCTGAACAGATGTTGCCCATGGCAGTTCAGTATCCAAGTGGGTTCCATAGTAATGGGAAGAGGGACTGCCTCTGACATGAACCAATTGGCCTGCTCTTTAATCACCTCACCGGGATGTGGGGGGGCAACCTTAAGAGGCAACAGAGGAAGACAATGCAGCCACTCCTGATGAGAACTGATAAACTAGGATCAGAAAGAAGGAGAGGAAAACCTCCTCTATCAGTAGACTTGGGGAGGGGCATGCATGGAGAAGAGGGAGGGAAGGTGGGATTGGGAGGGGAGGAGGGTGGGGTTTATGGGGGATATAAAGTGAATAAAGTATAATAAATAAATAATAAAAATAATAAATTGTGTGTAAATTTCATAATTTCCTTGTTTTTAATTGATGGGAAGTATCTCCTTGTGTAAATGTACCACAATTTCTGTAGCCATTCCTCCTTTGAGGGACATCTGGGCTGTTTCCAGATTCTGGATATTACAAATAAAGCTGCTACAAACATAGTTGAGCAAATGTCCTTGTTGTATACTTAAGCATCTTTTGGCTATATCCCTAGGAGTGGTATAGCTGGATCATGAGGTAGCACTATTCTCAATTTTCTCAAAAAGTGCCAGATTGATTTCCAAATTGATTCTACAAAGTTACATTCCTACCAGCAATGGAGAAGGGTGCCATTTTCTCCACACCCTCTCCAGCATGTATCATCCCTTGAGGTTTAGCCATTCTGATAGGTATGAGGTGAAATCTCAGGGTCATTTTTTTTTTTAATTTCACTGATAACTAGGAAAATTGAGCATTTCTTTATGTTTCTCTGTCATTCGTTATTCCTGTATTGAAAATTCTGTTTAGCACTTTCCCCATTTTTAAATTGGATTTCTTTTTTTTAAGTTATTTATTTTTATATTAATCACAGGTAATGTACTTTATATTCCAGCTGTAGCCCCCTCCCTCATCCCCTCTAACTCTCCCCATCTCTCCCTCATCTCCTCCCTGCCCCCCTCCAAGTCCACTGATAGAAGAGGACTTCCTCCCCTTCCATCTGACCCTAGCTTATCATGTATCTTCAGGGCTGGCTGAAATTTCCTCTTCTGGGATCTAGCTAGGATGCTCCTCCCTCAGGGTGGGGGGGGGGAGGGTCGAAGAGTCAGCCATTTAGTTCATGACAGAAATAGTGCCTGTTCCCCTTACTGGAGTACCCAGTTGGATACTGAACTACCATGGGCCATATCCAAGCAGGGGTTCTAGGTTATATCCTTACATGGTCCTTGGTTGGAGAAACAGCATCATAAAAGAACCCTGGGCCCTGATCTATTTGGTCTTTGTGGAGCTCTTGTCCTCTTCAAGTTTTACTACCTCCCACTTTTTTTCATATGATTCCCTGCACTCTGCCGAAGGCTTGGTTGTGAGTCTTAATATCTGCTTTGATACATTGCTATTTAGAGTCTTTCAGAGGCCCTCTGTGGTAGGCTCCTGTCCTTTTGCTTGTTTTCTCCTACATTCAATGTCCATGCTGTTTGTCCATCTAAGCAAGAATCGATCATCCCACCCTGGGTCCTCCTTCTCGCTTATCTTCCCTAGGTGTATAGATTTCAGCATGTCCATCCTATCCTATAGGTCTATATAAGTGAGTATATACCATGTGTTTCTTTCTGCTTTTGGGATACCTCACTCAGGATGATCATTTCCAGGTCCCACCATTTGCCTGCAAATTTCATGATTTCCTTGTTTTTAATTGCTGAGTAGTATTCCATTGTGTAAATGTACCATGATTTCTGTATCCATTCCTCAACTGAGGGACATCTGGGTTGTTTCCAGGTTCTGGCTCTCACGAGTAAAGCTGCTATGAACATGGTTGAGCAAATATTCTTGTTGTGTACTTGAGCATCTTTTGGATATAAGCCTAAGAGTGCTATAGCTGGGTCTTGAGGAATCACTATTCCTAAATGTCTAAGAAAGGGCCAAATTGATTTCCAGAGTGCTTGTAAAATTTTGCATTCTCACCAGCAATGGAGAAGGGTTCCCCTTTCTCCACAACCTCTCCAGCATGTGTTGTCACTTGAGTTTTTGATCTTAGCCATTCTGGTGGTTGTAAGATGAAATCTCAGGGTTGTTTTGATTTGCATATCACTGATGGCTAAGGACGTTGAACATTTTTTAAGTGTTTTTCTGCCATTCTACAATCCTCTACATAGAGTTCTCTTTTTAGCTCTGTACCCCATTTTTAATTGGATTACTTGATTTGTTGCTTTTTAACTTCTTGAGTTCTTTATATATACTGAATATTAGCCCTCTGTCAGAAATAGGATTGGTAAAGATCGTTTCCAAGTCTGAAGGCTGTAGTTTTGTATTGATCACAGTGTCTTTTGCTTTACAGAAGCTTTTCAGTTTCATGAGGTCCCATTTATTGATTGTTGATCTTAGAGCCTGTGCTGTTTCTGTTCTGTTAAGGAAGTAGTCTCCTGTGCCAATGAGTTCTAGGGTCTTCCCCACTTTTTCTTCTAACCAGTTTAGTATGTCTGGGTTTATGTTGAGGTCTTTGATCCACCTGGAATTTAATTTAGTGCAGGGTAATAAATATGGATCTATTTGCATTTTTCTACTTGTAAATATACAGTTAGCCCAGCACTGTTTGTGGGAGATGTTTGCTTATTTCCATTGTTTGGTATTGCCTTCTTTGTCAAAAATCAAGCGTCCCTATATGTGTGGATTTGTTTATGTTTCCTCCATTACATTTCATTGATCCACCATTCTGTTTCTATGACAGTACCGTGCAGTTTTTAATACTGTTGCTCTGTAGTACACCTTGAGAGCAGGGATGGAGATACTTCCAGGTGATCTGTTATTATAAAGGATTGTTATAGCAATTCTTGGTATTTTTGTGTTTACATATGAAATTGAGAATTGTTCTTTCAAGTTACATAAAAATTATGTTATTATTTTCATAGGAATTGCATTGAATCTGTGGATTGCTTTCAGGAGGATGGACATTTTCACTATGTTAATCCTACCAATCCATGAGAATGGGAGTTGGCAGACAAATGATAGGAACTAGAAAACATTGTCCTGAGTGCGGTATCCCAGAAGCAGAAAGACACACATGGTATAATATCACTTATAATTAGATATTAGACATATAAAACAGGATAAACATACTAAAACCTGTACAGCTAAAGAGGCTTAACAGGAAGGAGTTCTCTGGTTGACATGATCACTCCTCACTCAGAAAGCCAAATGGTATGGGAGTCATAAGATCGGGAAAACAGGGAACAGGGTAGGATCCTACCACAGAGGGCATCTGAAACACGTTACCCAGCAAGGTAGCAAAGCAGATGCTGAGACTTATTACCAAACTTTTGGCAGAATGCAGGAAATTTTATGAAAGAATAAGGAGATACAAAGATGTGGAGGAGACAGGAGCTCCACAAGGAGAGCAACAGAACCAAAAATTCTGGGCAAAGAGGTCTTTTCTGAGACTGATACTCCAACCAAGTTCATGCATGCATATAACCTACAACACCTTCACAGATGTATCCCATGGCAGTGCAGTTTTCAAGTGAGTTTCCTATTAATGGGAACAAGGACTGTATTTTACCTGAACTGATTGACCTGTTCCTTGATCACCTCCCCCTCAAGGGAGTGCAGCCTTTCCAGGCCACAGAAGAAGACAATGCAGCCATTCCTTATGAAACCTGAAATACTAGGTTCAGATGGAAGGGGAGGAGGACCTTCCCTATCAGTGGACTGAGGGAGGGGCATGGAAATGAAAAAGGATAGAGTGTGGGATTGGGATGGGATGAGGGAGGGGGCTATAGCTGGGATATAGATTGAATAAACTGTAATTAATAAAAATAAATTAATTGAAAAGAAAAAATATGGTGACTCTTTACACTTTAAAAAGTCTAGGTAATAAAGTCAAGCCACTGCTTTTACTGAGCACAGTACTAAAGAGAAAAGTCACATCCCAAGATTGACAGTGACAATTTACTTATATGCCTCCATGCTGAGTATATAAATACCCTGTTTTGCCTGATAACTTTTCAAGGCAGATTGATACCTGCCAGATATATTTAAGAAAACAAAACCCAAAATACTCTGGCTGTCTTATGCACAAATATATGTATCATTTATAAGTATAACAATTATATCCTATAATATATGTTTAATTTGCAAGTGGCTGGTTTGTAGTTTTCTTTTAGGTTTTTTTTTTTGTGGACTTGAATATACTTAAATGAGCACTTACAACCTTAAATTATTTTTAAAATTTTATTTTGATACTCACTTTACATCTCAATCACACCCCCTTCTCTTATATCCTCCCAAGCCCTCCTCCATTCCTCCCTCATCTCCTTATTTCTACTCCCCCTTCCTCAGATAAGGGGAGCCTTCTTACAAACCCACCCAGCACATGCAGTCTCATCAGGCCTGTGCCCTTTCTCTTTCACAGTGTCAGTGTAAGGCAGTCCCAACAGCTGGATGTAATAAAAGAACATGCATTAGAAACCATGTCAGAGATAGACCCCATCGTTTTTAGGGAAACCACTTGGAGGCTAAACTGATCATGGGCTACATATGTGTAGAGGCCTTAGGTGTAGTCCATCCACAGTTCTCGTTTGGTGCTTCAGTTTCCACCAGCCCCTCTAGGACCCAATTACTTGGAATTGTTGGTCTTCTTGTGGTTCTGTACCTTCCAGGTAGTTTAATCTCTCCCCCCCCCCAACTCTTCTTTAAGGTTCCTTATACTCTGCCCAACATTTGTCTGCGAGCTTCAGTTTCTGTTTGGAACACTTGCTGGACAGAGCCTCATCAATAGTTTCAGGGGTTGGCTGTTTCCCATGGAGTATGTCCATGTTGGGCCAGGCATTGATTGCACATACCATCCATCTCAGCTCTAACTTGATCCCTTCATATGCTGTAGGTAGGATGAATTCTGTGTTAAAAGTTTTGTAGGTGGTTTGGTGTTATCCTTTCTCTACCAGGAGTCCTGTCTGGTTAGGAGTGGCCTCTCCAGTATCCATGACTACATATCTCAGCCAAAGTCACCCCCATATCCTCCCAAGAGTCTACGCTGTTGCATGTCTACAACTTGTCTAAGATATTTCCCCAGCCATAGTTTATCCTCTCTCTGCAATCCTTGTGTCCTCCAATCCCCACTCTCACTACATATGATGTGCATCCTTATTTCTCTAAGTGTTCTCTCTCCTATCCTTTTCCCTCTCTTCAGCCACATCCACTGACTATTATATTTTTCTTTATGAGTGAGATTCAAGCATCCTCACTTGGACCCTCCTTTCCTTCCAAACTTTTCCACAACTAAATTGTCAAATTTTTCTTATGTCTTCTCCCATAAACATAAGTCTGTTTGCTTTTACATCATTATTCTCAGGCACTTTATAAAAAGGAAGTATTCTATTTTTAGTAATAATCCTGGGATTAGGCATAACATCCTGCTGTGTGCTTTTTAAATGTGGATTGACATCTCAAGTCATTGATACATTTGTTTTCAAGTTCACATAAATTGATGATCTTCAAATTTCCAAGCTCAAGCTTTCTTATCTTCTCAATATATAGGGTATGGTGAGACTTTTGATCTTTGAGAAGGAGGATGTAAATACCTATTAAGCCTGAACAATCCTTAGAAAATGGGTATCTCATGCCAAAAGTTTCAATAACTTGGAAATCCAAATAACTAGACAATGGAAGGGTCCAAGATTTTAACTCAAATTTCTAATCCCACTTTAGTTTGTTTATGTCCATGTAGAGAAGAGGTTTAGTAAGATCAGGAAAAGGTAATACTTGATAGAATCTTAAATGTCTTCTAAGAAGTCCAATGCCTAATACTGAGAATCAAACAGTGGCTCTTTATCTGGTTCCTTCCCTGGAACATTTCATAGGAAACAAGCTGTCTGACTAAACTGACACATCCAAATTCCACAAAGTGCTTCCATATCCAAAAAGATCTCTATCCTTGAGTGACTACAAAGGATCCATGTATGAATGCCAGATATTGGACCTTTTGTTGAGTGAGATGTATGCGGAGTTGAGAATTTGTAGGAGAAAAATTACATCCATAAGACCAGTTTTGTAAGAGTTAAGACTCTATTTTGATATGTGGTGAGTTACAGATTAATAAAAAAAAATGTCTATACTGATGAAGGCAATTACAAAGGGAAATTCAAGTGAGAAGAGGCCTTTGACTAGGGCATGTCCATAAATATGGACTATTCCAGAAGTCCTGATGTAGAATAATCAGGGTAAATTGCTAAGTAACCTGAGTACAAGGTTTCTGCCGTTCGAAAGCATATAGAGACTAAGAGTCTAGAATGGTAGGGATATGAAATAATCCTTAAGTTCAAACACCAGAACCAGGAGCTTCTGCAAAAAAATGCCTGAATATTGTGTAAAGATTGGTCACTATGTTGTAGAAACAGAACATAGTGTCATTTATGGCCCTCAAATCCTAGATCATTTTTTGCAATTCACCTGACTTTTTTTTTTTTTTTACTGCCAACACGCATGTGTTTCCTGAAAAGTTACATGAAGACAGTAGCCCAATAAATAGGGATTTTTTTTATCGGTACACTTCTCACACTTTAGGCTTAAAAGGGATGAGGATTTTCAAGGCAAGTTTTATACAAGATTGTCAAAGAAACTTGTAACAGGATTAGCTGCTCAGCATACTGACTTTTAAGATGAAACTTGTGATCCATCTAGTGATTCATGGCAGGAATTATTTCTACTGTCTTTGAGCCCCCAGACAGATGTAATATATTACAGGACAGAGGAACCAGTGTGTGGAACACTGCAATAGTCTCCAGATCTGTGAAAAGTCTTAAAATGGTTGGAAGTTTAGACATAATATTTACACCTAGGAGAAGAATGGAACACATAGGCTAAAAAGAGAGAAAAAAGAGAAGAAAAGAAACAAGAAAAGGAAAGAAGTGAAAAAAATATTTGCTTTTAATACCAGCTAAGAGGAATCAGGCATAATTCAGTCTAGTTGAAGCTTATCATCATTGTTGAAAGACCAGGGGGTAGAAAGGTGGAACATGGGAACATGATTATTGCAAGATGCTACTCTTTAACAGTATAATTCACCATCTTCATCAGAGCAGTTGTGACTGCTTTAAAGAGACTCCCAAGTTAACCGTTAACAAGTTAGTCTATTAACCGTTGACATTCTATCATAAAAATTTTGAGTCAAGAATGGTAATGGACTTTTATCTGATATTTCAACTGCTTTTTTCTGTACCTCCTAGACAGTTGTATATAATACAGCATGTTAATAAATATAGGTGTGTATAGAGGAAAGATTCCATCTATGAAGCTATGAGGAAGACATCACCCATGCAGGGGTAAGATTTTCTAGTGGTGTGACTATTTCGGAGTTACCCACAGTTCTGTAAATAACCCCAACCTGTGCCCTTTAAGTAAACCAAATAAACTCATTTGTTTCCCAGGCTGAATTTTGACTTGTTGTTGGTTCTTTATAGGGAAGTGGTAGATGTTTGTTTATGTTTCCTTATGGTGGGAAATGATATCTTTACCTATGTGGATAAGAAACGTAAATTTGGTCATTTCCACATATAGGATTACTTTGGCTCTTTCATAAAGATGGGGAGTATTGAAGCCTATATAAGATCAAGGCAATATAACTATATAGAAAGAGAATTTCTTATTTTTTGGGTTATGCATAGTACAGAAACAAAGATAAGAGCATTTGACCTTGTCACATCTGTACTGAATATGAGGCCCTTGAATAGAAAGTAACTTTGCCACATATGGTGAAAGGGATATTCTCAATTCCAGTGAATCTACATTTTATTTGACATTGCCTCCAGGAAGGTTGATAGTTCAATCTTTGGCTACTCTGAGCTAAAAAAAAAAAAAAAACCCTGGCAAACTGAAATGTCAAAGAGTAATTCAAACTGACTCTGACATAGTTCTCATAGACTGAAGCCTATGATCACTAGACAGAGCTCTAGGATTTCCTGAAATAAGCAAGAAATGGTGATTGATGTAGCTGTGTACTGACCTTTCTGTTATGTGGTTTTTTTCTTTTCCCTCCACTTTGCCCTTCTGTTTTCTGAGGCCTTTCCCTAGTTATTGAAGACCTTGAAGGCCATGTCAAATAAAGTGGTGAAAGGAACCTGGGCTTCCAGATCTAGATTTTGAAGCTATAGTCTGATATCTAGATAGCCTTGGCTTACAAAATTTACAATCATTATCACAGAATTTCTCTTTCCTGAGATGAAGATTAAAGTAGTACATTTGTGCATGGTTACCACTAGCCTGGACTGAAAGGAGTGAGGCTCTAAAAATCTTTCATTGTTTTCTTCTATAATATGTTAGAAATGGTAGAACTAATAACAGCTTTTTCTTTGTTCTAATAGACAGAAAACCACACAGTGTTGGCTGGTCCCTCCATGTTGTTTCCTTCCTTAGTCACCTGATATGATCAGTGACATTCCCTCTCTGGCTTTTCAATCAAGCCTGTCTTGACTAAATCTGAGTCAAAAACATAGAATTTTCTTCAGCCTAGACATGTAATAAAGACTATACATGGAACTTCATATTCAAAGAGCAAGTGACAGTTTAAGTCACAAGCTAAAGTCAGCCTTTTAAGTACGACAATGAAAGTGGAGATATCCCTCTTAAATGTTGCTAAAGTTTGAACTGTATTTAGGACAGATCAGACATGAAGGAGGTTTGTGTGCTCAAATGGTGTTGAAGTCCCAATTAGTCACTTTATTTAGGGGATAGGATGTACTCTGGTGGAGAGCTGCTGCTTAATTGTTTCTGTGTCTATTTTAAAGACTGGGAAAGAGAATATATCTTGCTAAAGAGTGATAATCTCTAAGAGAGGTTAACCAATGAAAGAGACAAGGGAAGTAAAAATTTATAAAGGAAGATAACAGCAAAACTGCCAGATGGAGAGGCGGCTGGTATTGCAAAAGCCAGAGGTTGATGAAGAGCTTGAGCATACACAAGAGAAGAATGATAGGGATGTCATATGAGGTAGATTAGGGGTAATATTAATGTAAGATTGTGACTGGGAAGAGAGGAGGGAGGGTAATAAGGAGGGAGAGGAAAGAACAATGGAAAGATAACACTTAGGATATTTGAGAAAATCATATAAAACCCATTTTTAAGCTTATTTGAAGTGCATACATAAGGGCAAAACTAGACTCAGTATGTTATGCAACACAATCACACACACACATCTTTATGTGTATGTACATGTCTATAAATGTGAAACAAAGAAGAGATCATGAACTTATGAAGGAGTTAGAAGGGACAGAAGTCACAAAAGTAATGTTAATTTAGTATGCATGCATGAAATTCTCAAAGAATTAAAAAAATTTATGTGTTAAAGCAAGACTCTGATATAAGGAATCTCATAAACATTTTCTAAAATATAATAATAAAAATCTAATTGTAGGATTCAGTTATTTCTTGATGTGCCATGAGGTAGCAATTATTCTTGTGATAGAAAGTTACAAGAACTGAATTATACTACTAAAGTAAATAAGGATTTGTCTCTTTAGAGCATGATGATAAAATTTAGACAAGTTTTAAAAATTACATCCCAGATATAATTTAGAGAGAATAAAATGCATAATATCCATTGTCTGGAAATTACTGGAGATGCAATATTTATTAGAAGAGGTCCCTTGAGATCTATAAATTCCTCTTGTTAAAGATCAGAATATCTCACTGGACATGAAAAACTAAGGTGAATTTTAAGCTACAATTCTCCTGAAGGACTAGAAACTCACCCACATCTTAAAGGTGAAACGTGGTTTCACTCCAAACCCAAAATTGCCTGTCTGGATAAATTAGGCTAATACTGAAGCGAAGGCTGAGGTAAATATGTCTTGAGGGAAAGGAAGGGGTTCCTCAAGCTAAATATGTCAACATGTGTTTTTTTTGTTATGTCTTTCAGCTCACAAAGACTGACTTGAAGAAGAAAATGGAAGGGTACAAACATTGTCAGCCACTAGATTACATTTATTCCTTTCTGAATTTTGAAGTCAGTGCCACGGCAGGTAAAAGGAATGGGAAAGGGGAAGGAAAGAGTAACTACAGTGTGTAAGGGTTCGTAGTGGATGTCATATTGCTTCCAGTCACAATTATACATTGAGACTACGGAGTTTACCAGAGGAAAAGCAAAATGGCTCCTTAAATTCGTGAATACTGAGATCATCGTTCTTTTCCTGTTGAGTTTGGGTCATACCACAGAGTAGCCTTTGCCAGTAAGTATTTCCAAAAGTAATGGGAAGAAACACTTTGACTTGTGCCTGGAAGAGTAAAGTTGGTCAAGAGTCACACCACAGAGACCTTAGGTCTCAAGAGACTGAAAGGGAAAGAAAGAAAGAGTGAGGGGAGAGAGAGAGAGAGAGAGAGAGAGAGAGAGAGAGAGAGAGAGAGAGAGAGAGAGAGAGAGAGAGAGAGAGAGAAAGCCCAAGCTAGTGTGTTTAAATCTTTGGTGGGCTGATAAGCTAAAAACTAAAAGCATTAAATTGAAGAAAACTCAAAAAAGGAAAAGCATACAGACTACAGAAATGTCATGTCTGGTACATTGGTGGTAAGCTGGAAGTGTAAGGGTGAACTATTTACGATAATAGAATATATATAGAAAAAAATTACTACAAACATGGTTGAGAAAATATCCTTGTTGTGTACTTGAGCTTCTTTTGGATACATGCCTAGCAGTGGCATAGCTGGATCTTGAGAAACCACTATTCCTACCTGTCTGAGAAAGCACCCGATTGATTTCCAAAGTGGTTGTATTAGTTTACAATCCCACCAGCAGTGGAGGAGGGTTCCCTTTTTCCCACAACCTCTCCAGCATGTCTTGTCACTTGAGTTATTGATCTTAGCCATTCTGATGGGTGTAAGGTGAAATCTCAGGGTCATTTTGATTTGCATCTCCCTGATGGCTACGGACATTTAACATCTCTTGTTTCTCTGCCATTCTATATTCCTCTACAGAGAATTCTCTGTTTAGCTCCATACCCCACTTTTTAATTGGATTGCTTGGTTTATTTTTTTTCAAATTTCTTTAGTTCTTTATATATTCTGGATATCAGTCCTCGGTCAGACATAGGGTTGGTGAAGATCCTTTCCCAGTCTGTAGGTTGTCGTTTTGTTCTGATAACAGTGGTCCTTTTGCTTTACAGATGCTTTTCAGTTTCATGAGGTCCCATTTATTTATTGTTGTTCTTAGAACCTGTGCTGTTTGTGTTCTGTTCAGGAAGTTGTCTCCTGTGCCAATGAGTTCTAGGCGCTTCCCCACTTTTTCTTCTAACCAATTTAGAGTATCTGGTTTAATTCTGAGGTCTTTGATCCACTTCAACTTTAGTTTTGTGCACGGGAATAAATATGGATCTATTTTCAGTTTTCTGCATGTAGACATCCAGTTAGACCAGCACCATTTGTTGAAGATGCTGTCTTTTTTCCATTGAATGGTTTTGGCTTCTTTGTCAAAAATCAAGTATCCATAGGTGTGTGGTTTTATTTCTGGGTCTTCTGTTCGGTTCCATTTATCTACCTTTTTGTTTCTACACCAATATCATGCAGTTTTTATATCATGTTGTTTTAAAAATTCTGGGGTTTTTTTCTCCATATGAAGTGGAGAATTTTTTTCAAGGTCTGTAAAAAATTGTATTTGTCTTTTGACAGGAATTGCATTGAATCTGTAGATTGTTTTTGGCAGAATGGCTATTTACACTATGTTAATCCTACTGATTCATGAGCATAGGAGATCTTTCCATCTTCTGATATCTTCTTCAATTTGTTTCTTCACAGACTTGAATTTTTTCAAACAGGTCTTTCACTTGCTTGGTTAGAATTACCCCAAGATGCTTCAACATTGTTTATACTATCTTTATCCATAATGGCCAGAACCTGGAAACAATCCAAATGTCCATCAACAGAGGGATGGATACAGAAATTGTGGTACTTTTAAACAATGGAATACTATGCAGCAATTAAAAACAAAGAAATCATGAAATTTTCAAGCAAATGGTGTGATCTAGAAATTATGTTCCTGAGTGAAGTATCCCAGAAGCAGAAAGACAAACACGGTATGTACTCACTTATAAGTGGGTACTAGACTTCGAAGATAGGAGATACATACTAAAATCTGTACACCTAAAGAAAATAAACAAGAAAGAGGACCCAGCTTAAGATGATCAATCCCTCAGTTAGAAAGACAAATGGGATGCACATTAGACGTAGGAGAAAACAAGTAACAAGACAGGAGCCTAACACAAAGGGCCTCTGAAAGACTCTACCTAGTAATGTATCAAAGCAGATGGTGACACTCATAATCAAACCTTGGGCAAAGTTCAGGGAATCATATGAAAGAAGGTGGAGTTAGTATGACCTGGTGAGGACAGAAGCTCCACAAGGATCAAATGAATCAGGGCACAGGAGTCTTTTATGAGACTGTATCTCCAACCAAAGACAATGTATGGATATGACCTAGAACCCCTGCTCAGATGTAGCCCATGGTTGATCAGTATCCAAGTGGTCACCCTAGTAAGGGGAACATTGCCTATTTCTGACATGAACTCAATGGCTGGCTCTTTGACTCCTCCTCCCAACCCCCAAGGGAGGAGCAGCCTTGCTAGGCCACAGATGAAGACATTGCAGCCAGTCCTGAAGAAACCTGATAAGCTAGGTTCATATCGAAGGGGAGGAGGATATCCCTTATCAGTGGACTTGGAAAGGGGCAGGGAGGAGATGAGGGAGGGAAGGTGGGATTGGGGGGGGTGAGGTAGTATGAGGGATACAAAATTAATAAACTGTAACTAATTTTAAAAAATAAAAATTTAAATAAAAAAGAAAAACTTACTAAGAAAAATTTATTATTATAAACACTGCAAAGATTCTCACAGGTGCAGTGGGGCAATCATTACTCGCTAAGAAAATTGTTCATTCTCTAGGAATTGCAGTCTTTTATGGCAGCTAAAGGGAGTTAAAGGGTCCTAACTCTCATATTATTTCTATGGATTCTACATCATAATAGTTAGTGGCATTTAACTGTTCTCTTGAATAGTATATTTTATAGCATCAATTATTCTTGAGTTATTGGTCATTTGGGTTAAGGCCTCCTAGATAGTTAGAGGTTAGGCTTTAAATGTTTACAGAAGACATTACAAGGTAGTGAAGTCAGACTCAAATTAGTAAGGTTGTTACTGTTAAAGTGTGAAAAACTTTTTTTGTTGTTTTTTAATCTATTTGACTCCTTACTATTCTTCTTTGATCCTTAAATCTAAATAATCTACCTCTTAAAATCACCTTGAAATTTCACTTACAAAAGAGGAGTAAATGAGCTCATTTATTTTATTTTATTTTTAAACCTAAATCATTAAAAATTGTTTGAAAAATGCATTTAATTTGACTAATGTAATGTGGAGAACCAAAGGAAAAAAAAATACACACACACACACACACACACACACACACACACATGCTCATAGAGAAAGACACATAAAGACATCTAAGTCACCTTTGTGATATTGTCTTACAGAGTTCATGCCCATGTCTAGGAAGCTAATGTGTCTCTCAAAATTCTTTCTTAAGGGCAGAAAATTGCTGTCTCTGAGAGATAATACAATGTTCCTAGCTGACAATATTCATAGTCCAGAATGAATGACAGTGCACTCCGAGTCCAGAAAAAATTTCCCAGCTTAGATTAGTCTTCAGGTTCCTTCACAAGCCCTAAAATCCTTTCCTAATCCTTTCAAATTCCATG
The DNA here is from genome assembly GCA_028658305.1 of Pachyuromys duprasi. Classification (NCBI taxonomy): domain Eukaryota; kingdom Metazoa; phylum Chordata; class Mammalia; order Rodentia; family Muridae; genus Pachyuromys; species Pachyuromys duprasi. Next base: position 65,649,769 of record CM053742.1, read on the forward strand.
ACTTTCCCACTTTATAATATTTCTTAAAAAGGATATACAAATATCTAAATCCAACTGGTTTATTGAATACTGTAATAATAATTCTTTTCACATAATAATATTTTTCTTTCCTTTTGTTAGTCTTCATATCAATAATTTATGTTAAAAGTTTCAATTACTGAAATATCTGAGGGATTTTTTTACCCTTCAGGTACAAGAAAAAATATTTTAACTCCTTAAATTTTACTATTCAAAGGTAAGCATTTTTCATATATTGGCAAAATTTCACTTAATTCTTGCTGTGTTGTTATTTTGCTTTGGGATCCAGGGTCCTATCCTGTAGCTTAGCCTATGTTCATTTTCATATATTCCAGGCTCATTTCAAATTTGGACAATGTTCCAAAATGTTGAAATTATAATCATGAGCAATCATGCCTTGTATTCTAATCTTTCTCGTTGTAAACTTGTACTGTACTAAAATTAAGCCTACATATATAGAACTTAAGATTTTAAGTATATTTTGTTGTAGCCCTATATTCCTCAAAATTTATAATCTTTTATTATAAACACATCTGTTCTACATCTATGTGGAATTCAACCAATTAAGGATTATACATTCAGAAAAAAATTACATTATATTGAACATGTATGAGCATTTTTGTCGTTAAGAACAAAATACAATATAGAAACCATTTTCATACAATTCCATTGTATTTTGTACTATAAATATTCTAGAGATCCTTTAAACTAAGATAAACACGTACATACGTATAAGCTTCATGCTTTTACTACATTGTAATGAGATGTACTGGAAACATATTTCTCATTTTACAATGTGAAATATATAGAAAAATAATAAATCCACAAGTTACATTTGTTTTGTTGGCTTTACTTTACAAAGTAGTAGCAATTTCCATTCAGAGCTGGCCATTGCCAAACATTTTTTATTCCAATATTAGTTAGTAATTTTTACTGTCAGATCACACATATCAATGAGTAATTATATTTATATACATATAGGTTCTAGTTCTAGAGATTTCAGAAAAGATAGAAGTAAGAAGGAAGAGAAACATAAGAGGATATCATGACAGAGTTTTGACATTAACAAACCCATTTGGAAAAACAGTGACGATGATCCAAGGACCCAGCACCAGGGATTGTATGGTTGAATCAGGTGTCAGAATTAATTCAAGATGTATAGGTAAGATGTAGGACATAGGTGAGGAGCAGAGCCCTTGTGGCAAGGTACAGGATCAGGTCTTGATAGGTATATAGATGGAGAACAATTATAGCAGTTATACAAGCAGTGGAGGTCAAGCAGAGTTTAAGCCTGAAAGTCATAAACTTTTGGCCTGTCAGTCCCTCAGCATGGACTGATTAATCAGATGATGGGTCAGTTGAGGCTGTTGGTATCCTGTTCTTTATGGAGTCCAAATGAGAATGTTGTACCCTTCCTCAGAATTAAGTGTTCAGTCGTTCCTCCAACTTAGGCTTTCTGAAATAGTTTTAACAAACCCCTGTGCTTATAGGATCCCAGTCTTTTTGTGTGTTTATTTGCTTGTTTGAGACATGGTTTCTTTTTGTAGCTTTGGCATCTGGACTTCCTTTGTAAACCAGGCTATCCTCAGACTCACATCTATCTATCTACCTCTGCCTCCATGAGTTTTGGGATTAAAGTTTGTGTGCCACTACATCTAGAAGGTTCTAGTCTTTTAAATATATATTTTTTAGAATAGTGACTTTAGTTTTAGGAATATGTTCTTAATCAATGGCAATGCCAAATGTTACTCATAAAGTAGTCAACAACAAGCCAAGCCTTGAAATAATATATACCAAAGCTGGTTATTTAGAATAAGGTACATTTTAGTCTCAATATATAGTATATTATAAAATAGACTCCAACAGAAATATATTTCAGCCTGCCACCTTTTATCCCAGGACCTGGGGAGGTAGAAGTAGGCTAAACTCTGTGAGTTTGAAGACAGCCTGGTTTACAAAACAAGTCTAGGTCAGCCAAGGCTACACATAAAAACAAACACTACAGCATGAACATACTTATTAGTGGACAGGCTTTCATCAAGCATGACTGCAGGAGCCAAGATTGTTGTGGCTTTGCCATTCCCATGTAAAGTTCTCCAGTTTAAGCTAAGCATTATTATCCCAATCAAAAGAAGGGGGAAATACATTGGAGGAAAAATACTTAAGTTAGCTAAAACAATCCTTTGAAAGTATCTAAACAATGTACATATAAGATTAAATGCTGTCACGAATAAGTGACTCCTGTTAGTCACTGTATGTTTGTATCTGAAAGGGGATGGACACATTCCATAGAAGAGATCTTAGTCAGTTGCATAGCTAGAGCAAATTTTAGAAGATGGCAGAAACGTCATCTTGCTTTGCACCTTATAAAAATAGGTGAAAGCATGCTGGTAAAGAACTAGCAATATTTGTTAAAAGTGACATAAGACATTTTCTTATGTATCTGAAAGTTGAACTGGAACTCCTGATAATTTGACCTTCTGAGTGCCTTGATTACAAACTTTGTTTAAGGTGTTTGTGCTTTGTTATTATTAGTAGCATTAGCATTGTGTGTGTGTGTGTGTGTGTATGTGTGTGTGTGTGTGTGTGTGTGAAGGAGAGAAAGAAAGAGAGAGAGCAAGAGAGAGAAAAAGAGCTCAGGTATGTAGCGGTAAGCAGACAACTTTCAAGGGTTGGTTCTCTCGTTCCACCATGAGATCTAGAATCAAAATTAGGTCTCATGCTAATGTCTTTACCCAAGCTTTGTTCCAGTATTTTAAAGTTTTATTGTTTTTAATTTGTAGATTAATAACAAATCTTAACAATTAAAACTATCAGCCATTTTTTCTCTGTGCTAGAATATAAAAGTATGCTCATTTTCCCTCTACAATGCTGGAGTCTGAAATTAGGGTTTTTTTTGTAAATGCTATGTAAGCATTCTACCCTCAAACTACTTCTCCACAGTCACAAATTATTTTATTCAGGTAAGAGAAAAATGAAATAAATGAAATGTGTGTTTAGTCTGAGGATTGTCACATGTGAGACAGAGTAGAAGGGCACCTTTGTTTAACAGTATCTAGTAAATTGTAACATTTTGACCTGGAAGGGGGTGAAAGGCTTACAAGCTTTCAAGAAACCCCTTCCTGAGATTATATAAGTAGTAATGAATTGCTAGAAGAGAGCAGTGACAAAGGAGATTCTTTGGTAAAGTGTCTAAAAGTTGTATAGGTAACCCATAGCATGCAACTTTCACGAAATGATATTGTGTGGACTTTTTGTGATAAACATAACCCAATACTCTTCTAAGTAACTCTCCCTAAACCTAACTCATTCATTCACATTGACTTGGGTGAATTTATATGTGGTGAGTTGACACTTGATCATATTTTCTGAGTAAAAGTCACAAAACAAATACAATTAAAGAAATTTAAAAACATAAAAAGATTGCATTTGTTATAAAAGATTACTTCAACTATTTTATATAGAATAAGTCAAATTATCTTTAAAAATCTTATAAGTTACTATAAAGTTTTCAATTCTATGTGTAATTATGGACCAGAGTAGAAGTTATAAGTACGGTTGTGGATGCCAATCAGGTTAGCTGGTGGTAGTTGAAAACATAAAGCTCCTAAGATTTTCTAGACACCATATGTACAGGTGAATAATAATGACCCCTTTAATTTATACTGGAACAACAACAAAAGTTGAGTAATTGAGACTGGGAAATAACATAGAAATTAATTGGAAAATATGGCCAGAATGATGAATGGGAAAAAAAACACAAAGATAATAGTATCTATAAAAAGTGAGAGAAGAATGTCACGAATAAAATGGAATCGACTGTGTCAAATGATGTAGGCATCAAGTTAAATAAAGAGTGAAAATAAGGAATTTTATTTGACTAGTAACAGGCACTGGTGTCCTTTGTTTTTTTTTTTCTTTTTCTTTTTCTTTTCTTCTTTTTTTGCTTTGTTTTTTGTTTTTCTTTTCCTTTTAATATTTTCTTCATTATTATTTATTACAATGTATTTACTTTGTATCCCAGCTGTAACACCCACCCATCTCCTCCCATTCTCTCCATCCTACCCATTTAATCCCTATGTCTCTTTCCTAGTCAACTGATAGAGGAGGTCCTCCCTCACTACTACCTAACCCTAGCCTATCAGGTCCCATCAAGACTCTCTGGATCCAAATTGATTTCCAGAGTGGTTGGACAAGTTTGCATTCCCACCAGCAATGGAGGAGGGTTCCTCTTTCTCCACAACCTCTCCAGCATGCGTTGTCACTTGAGTTTTTTATTTTAGCCATTCTGGTGGGTGTAAGGTGAAATATCAGTGTGGTTTTGATTTGCATCTCCCTGATGGCTAAGGACGTTGAGCATTTCTTTAAGTGTTTTTCTGCCATTCTATAATCCTCTAATTAGGAATAGTGATTCCTCAAGACCCAGCTATAGCACTCTTAGGCATATATCCAAAAGATGCTCAAGCACACAACAAGGACATTTGTTCAACTATTTTCATAGCTGCTTTATTTGTAATAGCCAGAACCTGGAAAAAACCCAGATGTTCCCTCAGTTGAGGAATGGATACAGAAATTGTGGTACTTTTACACAATGGAATACTACTCAGCAATTAAAAGCAAGGAAATCATGAAATTCGCAGGCAAATGGTGAGACCTGGAAACGATCATCCTAAGTGCGGGATCCCAAAAGCAGAAAGAAACATATGGTATATGCTCACTTATATAGACCTATAGGATAGGAAGGTCATGCTGAAATCTATACACCTAGGGAAGATATACAAGGAGGAGGACCCAGGTTGGTATGATCAATGCTCGTTTAGATGAACAAATGGGATGGACATTGAGTGGAGGAGAAAACAAGCAACAGGACAGGAGCATACCAAAGAGGACCTCTGAAAGAATCAATATAGCAATGTATCAAAGCAGATATTAAGACTCACAACCAAGCCTTCTTCAGAGGGCAGGAAATAATAATAAAAATAGGGAAAGTTAGTAAGACTTGGGGAGAATAAGAGCTCCACAAAGACCAAACCGAGCAGGGCACAGGGGTCTTTTATGAGACAGTTTCTCCAACCAAGGACCATGTATGGATATGGCCTAAAACCCCAGCTCAAATGGGGCCCATGATAGTTCAGTGTCCAACTGAAGATTCTAGTAAGGGGAACGGGGACTCTTTCAGTCATGAACCTGATGGCTGGCTATTTGACCCTCCCCCATACATGCCAGGGAGTAACAGCCTAGCTAGATCCCAGCGGAGGACATTGCAGCCAGCCCTGAGGAGACAAGATGAACTGGGGTCAGATGGAAGGGGGGAGATCCTCCCCTGTTTGTGGACTTGGAGGGGACGGGAGGAGATGAGGGAGGGATGGGGAGACGGGAGGGAATGAGGGAGGGGGCTACACCTGGGATGCAAAGTACCTAACCTGTGACTGATATAAAAATAAATTACATTAAAAAAAAAGACTCTCTGGATCCTTTTTCTCTTGCCATCTCGCCAGCGGGAGTTGATCAAAGAGCAGGCAAGTGAATGCCAGTGACTGCCTCTCTTCCCCTTACTCGGGAACCCCCATGGAGACTGAGCTACCCAAGGGCTACATCTGAACAAGGGTTCTAGGTCCTCTCAATGCATGGTCCTTGGTTAATTCATCAGTTTTGGCAGGACCCCCTGGGCTCATATTTTTTAGCTTTGTTGGTCTCCTTGTGGAGCTCCTGAACTCTCCATATCTTCCTCCATAAGATTCCCTGTATTCTGCCTAAAGTTTAGGTATGAGTCTCAGAATCTGCTTCAATACCCTGAGGGGTAGAGTCATTCAGAGGCCCTCTGTAGAAGGCTCCTGTCATGTTCCCTGTCTTCTCCCACTTCGATGTCTATCCTGTTGGCCCTTCTGAATGAAGATTAAGCTTCTTCCTAGGATCCTCCTTGCTGTGATCCAGCTATACCACTCCTGGGTATACATCTGAAAGACACCCAAGCATAGAACAAGGGCATTTGCTCAACTATGTTTATAGCAGCTTTATTCATAATAGCTAGAATCTGGAAACAACCTAGATGCCCCTCAACTGAGGAAAGGATATAGAAATTGTGGTATAGTAACAGAATGAAATACTACTCAGCTATTAAAAACAAAGAAATCATGAAATTTTCAGGCAAATGGATGGAACTAGAAAAGATCACCCTGAGTGAGATAACGCAGGAACAAAAAGACACACATGATATATATTCACTTATAAGTGGATATTAGACTTATAATATAGGATAAACTAAAATATATGGTTTTAAAGAAACTAAACTGGTACCCTTCATAAGAATAATTAAACAGTGATCAAGGAAGTGCTTGTGTTTTCATTAGTTGTGAATGCTAACAAAAGTCTCTTATGTCAGTTGCCTGAAAAATCCCCTTCCCTGCTTAATACATACTCATTATAAATGAAATATAGTACTAATATCACTTAATAGATATTAAAATCAGCAAAAGAAAGGTTAAAGTCATACAAGGATGCTCTCTTTGAAGTACTAGGGCCAAAATATATTTCTTATTAAGAAATTATTGTTTGCATCAATGAATATAAGTCCGTTATTATGCTTCAGGTAAAAATATAAGACATGTATTTGGACTTTTTCACTTGCAGTCTTTCATTATTGTTCCAAAAATTATGGTTTTTAAATTTAACTGCTTTGCATTTCTGATAAACTGATTCTTGGGTAGTCTTTATTCATACTAATGAGAATAGAAAGGCAATATCTTGATAGTAATGTAAGCACTTGGGAAAGTCTTATATGAAAGAGATGTAATAACTGGTAAATTGGTGACAAAGAACCAATAGATACATCTGAATGAAAAAGGGCAAAGAAGTGATAGAGAATGTATGGAGCTTTGGGATAATGAGCACTTATGGGGAAAAAATGAAGCACTTCTACACAAAAGAGTGCATATTTGTTTATCCTCTTTGATGCCAGAAATACAAAGACCAGATACAAGTATATCGAAGTTATAATAGAACTTGCAGGTGTAGTGGAGAGAAGTTACTGGGCTTCTCACCCAAGCCTTTTTTTTTTCTTTCTGCCATTGTAGGTTTTCTGTAGTTTGTTACAAGTAAGACACTGGAAAAAGTATTGAAGGGAAATAATACAGTTTTGTGTCAGTTGGTATGGAGTGTGTAGACAGTAACTGCATAGGAACAAACAAACAAACAAACAAACAAAAATACAGTTACATGTATTTTTTCAGCAGGGAAAAACTAAATTTAGATAACACCCTTTTAAGGTGGTTATAATTTTCATTATTCTAAGTAAAAAACTGACATCAGTCCCCCACCTATCCACTCCTCTAAGAATCTGACATTACAATAGGGATGGCTGTAATCAAAGTACAATATATACATGTATTTTACTGTCAATAAATGAATGAGTGAATAAATGAATAAATTAATGAGTAACTGAAATGCCACTGACTATGATTCAGAATCACATCTTTTTCACAGTCTCTAAACTATACCCATATGTGTGCATATTTATTTATTTATGTTGGCAAATATGTACATTTTTCTAAATCTTGCATAAGTTTGTGCAATATACTCAGACATAAACTCATATTTCTATGTCTGGTTCTTTACCTAATTAGCTTCTTCGTTCTTTATCAAAATTCACAAATTTACAGGCTTCTTTATCCACAAATGTTAAAGATAAGATGTAATGATATGATTTCTAAGGTCTTTTGTCACCTTAAAATAACCTTACTACTATTCTTCTGAGAAATGGAAAGTACACTTGGATTATATTGTATGCATATGGTGATTATGAAACATGTTCATAAATTCATAGTAATGCTGAGACAGTGAAAGTTCATCTTCACTAACATATGAAAAATTTGCCTTACATCCTGTTACCCTTCACACATGGTCAAAAACTGTCAAATTCAACTTCCCTAAAATATGTCAGTCCATTCATCTGTTTCAGAATGCATCACTATTCTGATGTCTACTGCGCACTTTGTGCTTTTTTTTATAAATTTATTTATTTTTATATCAATCACAGTTTAGGTAATTTGCATCCCGGGCTTAGCCCCCTCCTTCATTCCCTCCCACCCTCCCACTCCCTCCCTCATCTCCCTCCTCCCCGCCCCCTCCAAGTCCACCAACAGGGGAAGGACCTCCTCCCCTTCCATCCAAACCCAGCTCATCCTGTCTCCTCAGGGCTGGCTGCAATGTCCTCCCCTGGGATCTAGCCAGTCTGTCACACCCCGGCATGTATGGAGAAGGGTCAAAGAGTCAGCCATCAAGTTCATGACTGAAACAGTCCCTGCTTCCCTCACTAGGGTTTTCAGTCCGACACCAAGCTATCATGGACCCCATCTGAGTGGGGGTTCCAGGCCACATCCACACATGGTCCTTGATTGTAGAAACCATCTCATACAAGACCCCTGTGCCCTGCTCAGTTTAGTCTTTGTGGAGCTCTTGTTCTCCCCAAGTCTCACCAACTTCCCCGAGATCTATCATTACTTTCGCCCTCTGCCAAAGGCTTGATCACAAGTCTTAATATCTGCTCTGATACATCGCTACATTGACCCCCCCAAGGTCCTCCTTGGCATGCTCCTGTCCTGTTGATTGTTTTCTCCTCCACTCAATGTCCATCCCATTTGTTCATCCAAACAAGCATTGATCATACCAACCTGGGTCCTCCTTCCTGTATATCCTCTGTAGGTGCGTAGTTTTCAGCTTGACCTTCCTATCCAATAGGTCTAAATAAGTGAGTATGTATCATATGCTTCTTTCTGGTTTTGGGATACCTCACTCAGGATGATCGTTTCCAGGTCCCACCATTTGC
>CM053742.1:65659110-65694107 GCA_028658305.1 Pachyuromys duprasi
ATTCTTCCATTTAGGGACAGCTGCGTTGCTTCAAAATTCTGGCTATTATGAATAAACCTGCTACAAACATGGTTGAGCAAATGAAATTGTTGTATGCTTGAGCATATTTTGGATATATTCCAATGGGTGGTATAAATGGATCTTCAGGTAGCACTATTCCAATTGTCTGAGAAAACGCCAGACTGATTTTCAAAGTGGTTGTACATGTTTACATTCCCACCAGCAATGGAAGAGGGTTCCCCTTTCCAGCATGTATTGTCACTTAGATTTTGAACTTAGCCCATTCTGATGGATGTAAGGTGAAATCTCAGGGTCATTTAATTTGCATTTTCCTGATGAGTAAGATTGTTGATCATTTCTTTAAGTGTTTCTCTGCCATTCCTGTATTGAGAAATCTCTGTTTAGCTCTGTATCCCATTTTTTAATTGGCTTGCTTGATTTGTTGCTGTTTAACATTTTGAGTCCTTTATATATTCTGGATATTAGCCCTCTGTCAGATAAAAATAAAAACTGAGAAGGAAAAAAAACAAAACAAAAATTAAAAACAATATGAACCTGAATCAACAAAACAAACAAGCTGGAAAAGGGGGAAAAAACGGTTCTACTCATTTTTCAAGTTGATCAGTTCTGAATATCTTAGGCATTTAAATCCAGACATGTTGCTTTTCTCTATTGGTTTCTCTAGTGTGGTCAAGCTACTACCACCAAAGAAACTGAATTGTGACCCAACTTACATTTTACACCTTATGCTCCACAAAAGGTGAATAGATGTTTTTATTTAAAGACTGCACATTAATCATATGCTTTCTAATTCAAGAAGTTTTGTACTTGTGGAGTGAAATAACCCTTGTTTTCATTTTGTTTGTTTTGTATTAATTTTTATTATTTTTCAAAATTTAGTCCTTATATATCCCAAATGAATTCCCTTTTTCAAACCCTCTCATTTCAACCTTCACTCTGTCTTCCTCCTCCCCTTCTGCTAGTCCACTGAAATGGACAGTGCTCCTCCTTTACCATCTGCCCATAGCTTATCCAGTTTCATGAGGACTTCATGGATCCTCTTTCTCTGTAATGGTAAGACCTCACCTCCAGGGGCAAGTGATTAAGAGGAGGCAACTGAGATTATAACATAAGGAGCCATTGCTTCCCTTACTCATGGACTCACATGGAGACTGAGATGCCAGTTGGCTATATCTAAGCAGGGGTCTAAGTCCTTTCCGTGCATCCAAACTCATTGGTATAGGAGAAAAATTCCCTAAACAGAGCAACAACAGCTCAGGCACTAATATCTACAATTAAGAAATAAGACCTTATGAAACTGAAAAGCTTCTGTAAAGCAAAGGACTCTGTCAACAGAATAAAATGACAGCCTATAGACTGGGAAAATAGTTTCACCAACTTTACATCTGACAGAGAGATGACATCCAGAGTATATAAGGAAGTCAAGAAGTTTTACAACAACAAACTAAATAATCCAACAAGAAACCAAATAAAATATGGGGTACAAACTGAGAGACCAGAGCTGCTGTTGCCACCCATCACAAGTAGTATCCAATAAGTGAAACACCAAAAAACTAAGTAATCAAATTTTTAAAATGTGGTTCAGAGCTAAACAGAGAATGTTCAACAAAGGAATACTGAATGGCAGAGAAATATTTAAAGAAATGCTCAGCATCCATAGTCATCCAGAAAATGCAAATCCAAAGGATCCTGAGAGTCTACCTCATACACATCAGAATGGCTAAGTTCAAAAACACAATGGTGGAGAAACGCATGCTGGAGAGGTTGTGGAGAAAGGGAAATCCTCCTGCATTGCTGGTGGGAATGCAACTATGTATAACCACTTTGGAAATCAATCTGGCACTTTCTTAGAAAATTAAAAATAGTGTTACCTCAAGATCCAGCTATATTATCCCTGGGCATATATGTGAAAGATTCTAAACAATGCAACAAGGGCATATGCTCAACTATATTCATACAAGTTTTATTTATAATATCCAGAATCTGAAAGCAACCTAGAAGTCCCTCTACTGAAGAGTGGATAAGGAGAGTGTGGTACATTTACACAATGGAATGCTACTCATCAATTAAAAATAAGGAACTCCTGAAATTTGCAGGGAAATGGATGGAACTAGAAAAGATCATCATGAGTGAGGTAGCTCCAGAAGCAGAAAGACACTCCTGGTATATACTCAGTTATAAATAGATATTAGCCATAAAATATAGGATAAACATACTAAAATCTATAGTCTAAAAGAATCTAAACAACAAGGAGGACCCTAGGGAAGAGGCTTGATATTAATACAGAAGGACAAACAGGATAGACATTGGAAGTAGGAGAAGACAGGGAACAGGAAAGGAGCATTCTATAGGGTTCTCTGAAAGACTTAAAAAATAAACTTGAAAACAGGGAGTCTGGAGAGACCAACACTCCAACCAAGGACCATGAATGGAGGGGACCTAGATCCCTGCTAAGATGGAACCCATAAACTTAAAAAAGTTTGTGGGTCCTAGAAATCCAAACAGACTCCTATGCTAGAGTGGCCAGTGCTGTTAATTTTTAAGCCATCTCTTCAGATCCCAAATGTTTTTTAAAGTTTTTTTTAATTTTATTTTTATTTTTATTATTAATTACAATTTATTAACTCTGTATCCCAGGTGAATCCCACTCCCTTATTTCCTCCCAATCCCACCCTCCCTCCCTCCTCTACTCCCTGCCCAATTCCAAGTCCACTGATAGGGAAGGACCTCCTCCCCTTAAATCTGGCCCTGGTTTATCAGGTCTCTTCAGGACTGGCTGCAAAGTACTCTGTGTCCTAGGAGGGCTGCTCCACCCTTGCTGGGTGGGGAGGTCAAAGCGTCCTCCATTGAGTTCATGTCAGGAATAGTCCCTATTTCCCTTACTAGGGTACCCACTTGAGTACTGGGCTACCATGGGGTACAGGTAAGCAGAGGTCCTTGGTTGGAGAAACAGTCTCATATAGGAACCCTGTGCCCAGATATATTTGGTCCTTTTGGAGCTGCTATCCTCTCCAGATCGTATTAACTCCCCCATCTTTCATATGATTCCCTGCCATCTGCCGAAGGTTTGGTTATGAGTCTCAGTTTCTGCTTTAATACACTGCTAGGTAGAATCTTTCAGGGGCCCTCTGGGGTAGGACCCTGTCCTGTTACTTATTTTCACCTACATCCCATTTGTCTTTCTAAGTAAGGATTGATCACCTTACCCCGGTCCTCTTTTTTGTTAATCTTCTTTAGGTGTATAGATTTCAGTATGTTTATCATATCTTATAGGTCTAAATAAGTGAGTATATACCATATATATCTTTCTCCTTCTGGGAAACCTCACTCAGAATGATATTTTCTAGATCCCACCACCTGCCTGCAAATTTGATGATATCCTTGTTTTTAATTGCTGAGTAGTATTCCATTGTTTAAAAATATCACAATCAGATGTTTTAAAATATGAGGGGCCTGCCCTGCAGAATACCAAAGCAGATGCTGAGACTTATGTTGGGCAGAGTACATGGAATCTTACAAAAGATGTGGGAAATAGTAAGATAGGGAAAGGACAGGAGCTCCACAAGAGGAACAACAGAAACAAAAAAATCTGAGCACAGGAGTCTTTTCTGAGACTGGTACTCCAACCAAGTAGCATGCATGGAGAACACCTAGAACCCCTGCACAGATGTAGCCCATGGCAGTTCAGTATCCAAGTGGTTTCCATAATAATGGGGACAGGGACTGACCCTGACATGAACTGATTGGCCTGCTCTTTGATCACCTCACTCTGATGGGGAAGCAGCCTAACCAGGCCACATAGGAAGACAATGCAACCACTCCTGATGAAAGCTGATAGACTAGGATCAAAAGGAAGGAAAGGAAGACCTCCTCTATGAGTGTACTTGGGGAGGGTCATGTGTGGAAAAGGGGAGGATGTGGGATTGGGAGAGGAGGAGGGAGGGTTTTATGGGGGTATACAAAGACAATAAATTGTAATTAATAAAAATTAAAAAATATTACAAAATGAGAATTAATTCAGAAAATATACTTTTGTGTTTTTTTCTAGACCAATAATACTTAATAATAACAACAATACTTAATAGGGAATAATGTTTATAAAACATTTAATAATTTACCCTTTTAATATTTGCCTTATTATAGACTATATCATTTCATTAAAATGTCACAATGGTTAAAAAAAGTCGCATGGGTTTTGTTTCATGACAATTAGCTTCATTAGGAAATGAAGGTTTATCTGTTATATGTCAGTCAACTCTCAACTCATTGCTCTCTTCAAATCAAAGTTTATGCAAGAATGCACTCCCTCCAGCAAAAGAGGGACACATCCTGTCCCGGATGTGTTGACACTTGAGTTTTTTATCTTAACCATGCTGACCAGTGTAAGATGAAATCTCGGGGTGGTTTTAGTTTGCATTTCCTTGATGACTAAGGACGCTGAGAATTTTTAAAGTGTTTCTCTGCCATTCTATATTCCTTAGTTGAGGATTCTCTGTTTATCTCTGTACCCCATTTTTAAAGTGTTATTTATTATTTATCACTTTGCATCCCAGCTGTAGCCCCACCCCTCATCTTCTCCCTGTCCCAACCATCCTCCCTCTGCTTACCCTCTGCCCCTCCTCTAGACCATTGATAGGGAGGTCCTACTGCACTTCTTTTATTGTCACATGATATTTATTTTCATATTTTTAAATTTTACATTTTAATTGTTTATTGAATTTACAAATTTGATTGGCATTCTTTTTTAATTTTATAGTATATTATTTTTGTTTATTTATTTACTCATTACAATTTATTAACTTTGTATCCTGGCTGTAGCCCCCTTCATTCTTCCCAGTCTTACCCACCATCCATCTTCTTCTTCAATGCCCCTTCCCTAGTGTACTAATAAGGGAGGACCTCCTCCCTTTCTATGTGATTCTAGCCTATCAGGTCTCATCAGGGATGGCTGCATCATACTCCTTGTTCTGGCAGTGCTGCACCCTCCAGGGTGAGGTGATTAAAGAGCCAGCCACTGAGTTCATGTCAGACACAGCCCCTGATCCTCTTACTAGGAAACCCACTTGAAAACTGACACTCACTTCTGGACTCTGTGGTTTTCAGGCATGCATGTGATAAAGATAAACATGAAACCAAAGTACCCACACACAGCACTATATGATGGTTCTCTGCTAACACGATTGGATACTTAAAATAAGCATTTACCTGTGAGTGGGTATATTATTAAGCTTAAGAAGCACAAAAACTAAATTGTAAATTTATATTAGCCCTCCTGCTCTAGAATCAGTTTTCTAAATCACTGGGAAAAGAAATGAGTACGATATCGATTTGAATGAGAAATGGATACATAAACCACAAAAAGTAATCTTTTTAAAAAGTATTGTGGTGCTCCTATCCTCTCCCTATCTTACTATCACACATCTTTCATATGATTCCATGTACTCTGCCCAACAGTTGGCCATAAGTCTCAGCATCTGCTTTGATATTGTGCAGGGCAGAGAAGAGCCAAAAAATCTGAGCACAGAGGTCTTTCCTGAGACGGATACTCCAAACAACTACCATGCATGGAGAAAACTTAGAACCCCTGCACAGATGTAGCCCATGGCAGTTCAGTATCCAAATGGGTTCCATAATAATGGAAGCAGGGACTGCCTCTGACATGAACTGATTGGCCTGCTCTTTGATCCTCTCACCCTGATGGGGAAGCAACCTTACCAGGCCACAAAGGAAGACAATGCAATCACTCCTGATGAGAGCTGATAGACTAGGATAAGAAGGAAAGAAAGGAAGACTTCCCCTATCAGTAGATTTGGGGAGGGTCATGTGTGGAGAAGTGGGGGGGTAGGAATGGGAGGGGAAGAGGGAGCAGTTTATGGGGGGATACATAGTGAATAAAGTGTAATTAACAGAAAAAATTTAAAAATAAAAGAGTCAGTTTCTCATCATAAAAAAAAAAGTCTTAGCCATTCTGGAAGGTATAAGGTAGAATCTCAGGGTCATTTTGATTTGCAATTCCCAGATGACTAAGAACATTGAACATTTCTTTAAGTGTTTTTCTGCTATTAGAAATTCCTCTGTTGAAAACTCTCCTTTTAGCTCTGTATCCCAATTTTAATTGGATTAATTGATTTTTGGTATTTAACTTCTTGAGTTCTTTGTATATTCAGGCTATTAGCCCTTTCTCATAAGTAGGGTTTCTGAAGAACTTTTCCCTGTTGTTTTGCTGTTCCTTCTTGCTGTTGTTTTGTTCTGTTGACAATGTTCTTTACTTTACAGAAGGATTTTCAATTTCATGAAATCCATTTATTGATTTTTGATCTAAAATGATGAGACTCAGATGAACTTTGAGCAGAGTTAAGGTAATCTTATAGAAGAAGGGGGGAAATAGAAAGACCCGGAGAGGACAGGAGCTCCACAAGGAGACCAACAGAGCCTAAAATTAGACCAAGGGGAACTTTCAGAGTCTGATGAATCAACAAAGGACCATTCATGGAGAGGACCTAGAACCCCTGTTCAGATGTAGCCCATGAGTATCTTAGGCTAAATTGGGGTCTTCTAGTAAGGGAAAGAGGCAGTCTCCTAAATGAACTGGGTTGCCTGCCTGCTCTTTGATCACCTCCCAAAAGTAGGGTAGCCTTACTAGTCCAAAGAGAAAGAGGATCCAGACAGTCCTGATGATATCTGATAGGCTAGGTGAGGTGGAACGTCCCTATCAGCAGATAAGGGGAGTTATATAGAGCAGTGAAGAGGGAGGGAGTGTGTGACATGGATTATATGTGGTACTGTACTACAGCAGGGATACAAAGTGAATAAATTGTAATAAAGAAGAAGAAGAAGAAGAAGAAGAAGAAGAAGAAAACAAGAAAAATAATCAGAACAAAAGAAAATAGGTCAGTGCTTCTATCACAGCATCTCTAGCCTTAAATTAACCTGTAAAATATTTTTAATATTAGTTACAATTTATTAACTTTGTATTCCTGCTGCGAATCCCCCTCCCTCATTCTCTCCCAATCTCACTCTCCCTGGTCTACTCCCTGCCCCTTTCCAAGTCCATTAACAGGGGAGGATCTCCTCCCCTTTCATCTGACGCTGGTTTATCAGGTATCTTCAGCACTGGCTGCAAAGTCTTCCTCTGTGGCTTGGCAGGACTGCTCCTCCCTTGGGGGTGGGGGGCAAGAGGGTGTCAAAGAGCCCACTATTGAGTTCATGTCAGAAATAGTTCCTGTTCCCCTCAATAGGGTACCCACTTGGCTACTGAGCTACCATGGGCTACAGATAAGCAGAGGTTCCAGGTTATATCAATACATGGTCCTTGGTTGGAGAAACAGTCTCATAAAACACCCCTGTGCCCAGATATATTTGGTCCTTTTGGAGCTCCTATCCTCTCCAGGTCATATTAACTCCCCCTTCTTTCTTATGATTCCCTGCACTCTCCCGAAAGTTTGCTTATGAATCTCAGTGTCTGCTTTGATACACTGCTAGGTAGAGCCTACCACAAAGGGCCTCTGAAAGACTCAACTGTAAAATCTAACACAAAGTTTATTCAGCTTTGTTGAGCTTCTAGGACTTGCTTTAAAATACTCTGGCCTACTTTAGTCCCACTGGACATTGAAGGGACAATTGTAAATTATGTGAAACTATAAAAGGCAAATTCCCCTTGAGCTCACACCCCCACCCACCCAGGAAGAGTTGCACTGTCACCATATTGTTAAGGCTGCCATTGTCTAAATCTTTATTTTTTTATTAACCAAACAAAATAGTTAGTAAGCATATTCAAGTGAGAACAATAAGGTAATAGTAAGTCAATGGAACCTTTGTGATTTTTTGCAGTCTTCTCTGTTCCCCCTAGGCTACATCAAATCATTGAACAACTAAGTGGGATGTATTGAGGGTAAAGCCTCAATTTGCATTTCCCCAAAGTTTTCCACTTCCAGAGGCTCTTTTGGTCAAAGAACTCTGCCTGAATATTCCCACCATGGCTTGGCATGAAATGTTAATGGATATTTACTAACAAAATGATTCTGTAACTCAGTCAGTTGGAAATATTTTATTTGACTTGGTGCAAGTATCATTAACATAATTTTTCAGAGCAAGTAAAGAAAAAATGTAGGTTGAGGCTAAAACCCTTCAAGTATGACTTTATCCCATTATCTAGGTAAGATTTTAAGAAACTGTCAACCTGAATGACAGCATTTCATCACCCATGTGCCTTTCCAACTTGCTTACCTTATTCTCTAGAGAGCTATATACTGATTCCATGCCAAATAGTGATTGTGCTTGATAATACCTTTTGTGCTTGAGAAAACATGCATAGCTTAGCATGGCATGAAACACTAGATAGTATGAAGTCAGATAGAGGTTAGGAGCATAAATCTTAGAATCTGAAAAAAAATGGTTTAATTTCTGTCTATTTATTTTATTAATATTATTACTTTGACCCTGAGGGAACATAACCCCTCTGAGCTTTTATTTCATCTTGTGCACCATGGTGAAGAGAGTTACACATCTCAAGAAATGATATATACAAACAACAAATCTTCACTTTTTCTCTTAACAGATAGACAGAATTGTCACACTATGAACAAAAAAAATGTAAATAATTCAATCATATATCATCTTAAGGAATGAAAAATGAGTTGTCAAGTCGTGAATGGAGTAGCTCATGCATCAGTGACAGCTGGGAGAAAGGTGTTGCTATGTTAAGTATTATGGTGGGGGAGGTTAAATACCATAGCTCACTTATGTAATTCTGGCACTAGAAAGGCTGAGCCAGAAAGATTTGCATTAGTTTTAGGCCAGATGAGATTCATAATGAGTGTTTAGACCAGCTTGGGCTTCAGAGTGAGACCCTGTACCAAAAAACCAAAGCAAAAAGAAGATGTTCACTGTGAGCATACAGATAGTGGGACATTGACTCAATGTAAAATATTCAGTAGCAAAGTGGCATGCTAAATTTTATATTTTAAAGGATAACTCAACTGATATATTGAAGATTATCAATCACAAAGAAGGGCAAGAAGGGAAATATAATCAGTGAGATAAACTGATACGAGATGTTAGTGGATCAGAATAGGTTTACAGGAATAGATATGAAGTAATGAAACTGTAGATAATTTTGTATGTGGAGGACATACTCAGAATATTTAATTGTAAAAAATAAGCAGGGAAATATTCAATGATAGTTTATATTCAATGAAATGGACTATTTGTAGATACACTGTATGTGTGCAAGGAACAAGAAATATTCAAGAGCTCACTTTTTGAGTATTGAGATGTTTATTGGGCATCCAAAAACTGATGATTACATTTAAATTTCTTTTAAGTTTGTATTTATTTTTTTATTACTTCAATTTATTCGCTTTGTATCCAAGGTATAACCCCCTCCTTCTTCACCTATTATATTCTTTCTCTAGTTCACATGTATGGAAGGTCCTCCTCCTCTTCTACTTGAATCTAGCCTATCAGGTCTCATCAGGACGGGCTGCATTGTCTTCCTCTGTGGCTTGGTAAGGTTGTCCCAACATCTGGGAGGCTTGATAAAAGACCTAGCCACTGAGTTCATGTCTGAGACAACACCTAATCCCCTTACAAGGGGACGCATATGGATACTGAGCTGCCACAGGCTACATCTAAGGAGGGGTTCTAGATTATCCCCATGTATGATCCTTGGTAGGAGCAACTGTCTCTGCAAAGACCCTTGGGCACAGATGCTTTTTGGTTCTGTTTGTCTCCTTGCAGAGCTTCTGTCCCCTAAAGATCCATATCACCAGCTTCTCCAGAAGCAGAAAGACACACATGGCATATACTCACATATAAGTGGATATTAGACATATAAAATAGGATAAACAAGCTAAAATATGTACAACTAAAGAAGCTAAGCAAGGAGGACTCTGGGGAATTTGCTCAATACTCATTCAGAAAGGCAAAAGGGAAAATCATCAGAAACAAGAGAAAACAGGGAATAGTACAGGAGCCTGCCAGAGAGGGCCTCAGAAAGACACTGCCTAGTAGGGTACATAAGCAGATGCTGAGCCTCACAGTCAAACTTGGAGCAGAGTGCAGGAAATCTGTTGATTACTTTTAATTTCACAAATGTTTTCTCTCAAGTTTTCAGAGGATTATTTATTTATTACATTTTATTCATTTGCTTTTTTCTTTTTTCAATTAAACTTACATTTTGTATTAATTACTCTTTATTCATTTTGTATCACAGCTGTAGGCCCCTCACTCATTCCCTACCAATCTCATACTCCCTCCTTTATCTCCTCCCATACCCCTCTCCAAGTCCAATGATAGGGGAGGTCTTCCTCCCCTTCCATCTGGCCTAGCTTATCAGGTCTCAACAGGAGTGGCTGCATTGTCCTCTTCTGTGGCCTGGCAAGGCTACTCCCCACTCAGAGGGAGATGGATCAAAGAGACTTCCACTGAGTCCATATAAGAGAGAGTACCTGTTCCCCTTACTAGAGTACCCACTTGGACACTGAGCTGCCATGGGTTATATCTGAGCAGGGGTTCTAGGTTATATCCATGAATGATCCTTGTTTGGAGTACCAGTCTCAGAAGAGACCCCTATGCCCAGATATTTTGGATGTGTAGCTCTCCTTGTAGAGCTCCTGTCCTATCCAAGCCATACTTTCTCTCTCTCCTTTCATAGAAGTCCTTGCACTCTGCCTAAAATTTGGTGATGAGTCTCAGCATCTGCTTTTACACAATGCTGGGTAGAGTCATTCAGAGGCCCTCTGACGTAGCCTCCTGCCCTGTTCACTGTTTTCTCCTTCTTCCAATCTCCATCCTGTTTGTCTTTCTAAGTAAGGACTGGTCATCTTACCGAAGGACCTCCTACTTACTTAAGTTCTTTAGGTATACAGATTTTAGTATGTTTTCCTATATTATAGGTCTACTATCCACATATAAGTGAGTATATACCCTGTGTGTCTTTCTGCTCCTGGGATACCTTACTCAGTATGATCTTTTCCAGATCCCACCATTTGCCTGCAAATTTCATGATTTCTTTGTTTTTAATTGCTGAGTAGCATTTCATTGTGTAAATGTACCACACTATCTGTATACATTACTCTGTTGAGGGACATCTGGGTTGCTTCCAGGTTCTAACTATTCCAAATAAAGATGCTAAAAACGTGGTTGAACAAATTTCCTTATATACTTGAGCATATTTTGGATATATGCCTAGGAGTGGTATAGCTGGATCTTTAGGAAGTGCTATTCCTAGTTGTCTGAAGAAGCGCCAGATTGATTTCCAAAGTGGTTGTACAAGTTTAGATTCCCACCATCAATGGAGGAGGGTACCCCTTTCTTCACATCCTATCCAGCATGTATTGTCACTTGAGATTTTGAACTTAGCCAGTCTATGAGTGTAAGGTAAAATCTCTGGGATGTTTTGATTTGCATCTCCCTGATGACTAAGGACGTTGAGCATTTCTTTAAGTGTTTCTCTGCCAATTTGTATTCCTTTACAGAGAATTCTCTTTTTAGCTCTGTACCCCATATTTTAATTATATTACTTGATTTGTTGCTGTTTAACTTCTTGAGTCATTTATATATACTGGATGTTAGCCCTCTATCAAATACAGGGTTGATGAATATCCTTTCCCAGTCTGTAGGCTGTCGTTTTGTTCTGACAACGGTGTCCTTTGCTTTACAGAAGTTTGTCAGTTTTATGAGGTCCCATTTATTGATTCTTGATCTTAGAACCTATGTTCCTGGCCTTCTGTTCAGAAAGCTGTCTCCTGTGCCAGTGAGTTCTAGGCTCATCCTCACTTTTTTTTCTAACTGATTTAGTGTGTCTGATTTTATGTTGAGTTATCTGATACACTTGGACTTCAGTTTTAGCAGGGTGATAAGTATGGAACTATTTGCATTTTTCTACATGTAGACATCCAGTTAGACCAGCACCATTTTTCGAAGATGCTTTTATTTTCCATTGTATGGGTTTGGCTTCTTTGTCAAAAATCAAGTAACTGGTGTGTGGATTTATTTCTGGATGTTCGGTTTGGTTCCATTGATCCACCATTATGTTTTTATGTCAATACCATGAAGTTTTTTTATTATTGTTTTGTAGTTCAGCTTGACATCATGCATGGAGATACCTTCAGACAATCTGATGTTGTACAGGATAGTTTTGGCAATTCTGGGTTTTTGTTTTTCAATATGAAGTTGAGAATTTTTCTTTCAATGTCTTTGAAGAATTGTGTGGGTATTTTAATAGGAATTGCATTCAATCTATAAATGCTTTGGGCAGGATGGCCATTTTCCCTATATTAATCCTACTGATTCATGAGCACTGGAGATCTTTCCATCTTCTGATATTTTCTTCAATTTCTTTCTTAAGAGACTTGAAGTTTTTGGTTTGTTTTTTCAAACTAATTTCCTTGTGTACTTGAGCATATTTTGGACAGTACCACTTGCTTGGTACAGTCACACCAAAGTACTTTATATTATTAGTAGCTATTGTGAAAGGTGTTGTTTCCCTAATTTCTCTCTTGGCCCTTTTGACTTTGGTATGCATGAGGACTTCAGATTTTTTTGAGTTAACTTTGTATCTAACCACTTTGCAGAAGGTGTTAATCAGCTGAAAAAGTTCTCTGGTTGAATTTGGTGGGTTGCTCATGTATATTATCATATCCTCTATGAATAGTGATACTTTGACTTCTTCATTTCTGATTTGTATCCCCTTGATCTCCTTTATTTGTCTTGCTGCTCTACCTAGGACTTTAAGTACTATGTTGAGGAGATATGGAGAGAGTGCACAGTTTTGCCTTGTCCCTGATTTCAGTAGGATTCATTTAAGTTTCGCTCCATTTAGTTTCATGTTGGCTATAGGCTGGCTCTATATTGCCTTTACTATGTTTAGGTATGTGCCTTGTATCCCTGATTTCTCCAAGATTTTAAACATGAATGCATGGTGGGTTTTGTCAAATGCTTTTTCAGCATCTAACTGATGATCATGTGTTTTTTGGGTGTTTTTTGTTTTTTTTTTTTGTTTTTTTTTACCTTCAGCTTTTATATATGGTGGGTTACATTGATGGATTTCTGTATATTGAACCACCCCTGCATACATCCCCAATGTAGCCACTTTCCTCATCTCCTACTAGTCCTACCAACCCTCATTCTTCTCCCCATATACCCTTTCCCTAGTCCACTGATAGAGGATGATCTCCTCCCCTTCTATATGACTGTAGTTCATCATGTCTCATCATTTCTGGCTGCATAATCTTCTTCTGTGCCCTGACAAGGCTGTATGCCCCAGGGTGAGGTGATCAAAGAGCCAACCACTGAGTTCATGTCAGAGACACACCCTGCACCTCTTACTTGGGAATCCACTTGGAAACTGATCAGCCTGTGTGCATCCTCTGAGCAGGGTGTCTAGGTCCTCGGGATGCATGACCCTGCGTTGCTGTATCAGTCTCTGTAGACTACCCTGGGCCTATTATTTTGGTTCTATTGGTCTCCTTGTAGAATTCCAGCCCCCTTGGAGTCTTCCTATCTCCCTCTTCTTCCATAAGGTTTCAGACATTGAGCCGAAAGTTTGGCTATGTGTCTAAGTATCTCTTCCCATACCCTGGTGGGTAGAGTCTTCCCAAGGTCCTCTGTGAAGGGTCCTATCCTGTTCCTTGTTTTCGCCTGCTTCCAATGTTATCCTGTTTGTCCTTCTGAGTGAGGTTTCAGTGTTTTTCCTAGAGTCCTCCCTCTTGTTTAGCTTCAAGGAAGACCCGAGGGAAGATGTTCAATCCTCATTCAGAAAGACAAATGTGATAGACATTGGAAGCAGTAGAAGACAGAGAAAGGAAGGAGCCTACCATAGACTGCTTGTGAAAGTCTCTACTGATCAAGGTATGTAAGTAGAGACTGAGACTCATAGCCAAACTTTGAGCAGAGTACAGGAATTCTTATGAAAGAAGAGGATAATAGAAAGACCTGGAGGGACAGGAGCTCCAAAAGGAGACCAAAAGGGACTGATACCCCAACCAAGAACCATGCATGGAGCAGACATGAAAATCCAGGCTCTGATGTAACAAACAGACTCAGTAACCAAGTGGGGTACCTAATTAGGGGAGCAGGGGCTTTCCCTGGCATGAATTCAGTGACAGTCTCCCCTAGGGAGTGCAGCCTGCCAGGCCACAGAGGAAGACAATGCAACCAGTCTTGATGAGACCTGGTAGGCTAGATCAAATAGAAGGGGAGTCGGACCTCCCTATTAGTGGACTAGGATAAGGGTATAGGGGGAGAACAGGAAGGTAAGGTGGTATAGGGAGGTGACAATGGAGGGGAGAATCACTGCAGGGATAGAAATTGAATAAATTTTAATAAATGATAATAAAAAATAAAATTTTAAAATTCATGAATAGATTGAGAGAAGATAGAGGCAATATGAAATCTGGAACAAAATATGCTGAAAGAAGGAAGAGTAAATTAATTCCTTTAACTATGCCAGAAAATGTCCGAAAAGAGGGAAATAAAAAAAATGTTAGACAGCCTTTCATCAACTGGACTTGTTAGTTTGATTAGTTTTGATTGCTCTAAATATGACAAGAAGCAACAGAAGGGTTAACTGTTGGTAGATTTATGATCTGACTTTTGTTTAAAAGTATCTCAATGGCTGCTGATGGATAATTCACATGGGAACAAGGGTAGAAGCAAGGATATCAATTAGCAGATTGTTGCTGGTATCATGGGCAAGAGGTGAAAGATATCATGATCTCCTTCCTATTCTGCCTCACTCATGCTGTTTGTTCTACCTGGCTAACTCAAATCCTCAATGCAAACATCAACTCATCCATAACTTCAGTGAGGAAGCCTCTTCCAATCCACACTTACTGGCCAATGGACAAAATTAATTGGTCCCTTTTGGAGGTGGGAGGTGCCAGTATTTTTTAAGGCTTCTTGAAATATCACTTACCTAATGAAGTAATACAGAACATTTACTCTGGAACTTGCTATACGTTGAATTGTGTCACCTTGAATTTTTTATGTTCCATCAGCAATCTCCAGAATTTTCGAATAATAATGCTTTTAGAAACAATAATGACATACAGTGAGAATCTAACAAAATACAACTAAAGACCTGATTTATTTTAATTTGCTGAAACAATGGGTTTTCTTTTTCTTTTTCCTTTTTTAAAACTATGGTTACTTACAGAACTTTGAGTGAGGAGATATTAATAGTGAAATAAGGTATGAGTCAAACGTAAATGCATCACTGGAAAGTCCACCCCTGAGAGATGACTCTGAAAAATATAACTATGAGACTCTGAATTCTTGACATTAACACAGGGAAATTTGAATGTAAGATGCACATGGATAAAATTCCATGAGAAAAAAAAAAGAAAGCTGACATTAGATGATGCTTTTACAATGTAAAAATTACCAAAGAAGATAAAATGTGTGAGGAGCAGAAGCAAGGAGAGAGGCATGAATTATACATTTATTTTTACTGCACTGGGAAGAAACTTGCCTTGCTAACAACTTAATGTTAGACTTCTAGCCTTGAGAAGGCAGACAATGATATTCTGCTATTCCAAGCTAACTCTTTTGTGGTACTTAATGGTATTAACTCTATCAAACCAAGAAAACTCCTTGCTTAAACAATTTAAGGCAAGGTACATAACTTCTATTTGCTTCAGTATGTTCAGATGTAAAAACGATTAGGGTGTTTGACACAAAGTGACTATAATTATTATTATTAGTAGTAGTATTTGTGTAATAAATGATTTAGAATCATGCTTGGCATGTACACTCTTTGTCAACCACTTATGTGTTCCTAAAGGGCAGGCATTACCTTTTCGTTGTCTCTACATTTTTAGCATTAGGTATGGTGCAGAAACTTAACACTTTCTATGTTGATAGTTTCAGGATACCAAAGGTTCATCCTGACAAATAAACTGTTTCTCAGTTTCATGGTCTAGAAATCCTGGACTTTTACTTCTAATACCTTGCCCAAAACATATTGCCAGTGCTGTTCAGACTGTGATGATTATGTTCATAGTTCATCTAAAGTTAAGCTGTTGGTTAGTCTTTCCAAGTCTCAGTTTGTTCATCTGCTAGATGAGATTATTGAGCCAGATGTTCTCTAAGTTCCTATCTGATTTCAAACTTTTGCAAACCCAGGTCCTTGACTATAATTAAGGAAGGCAGGACACTTGAAAAATTAGTTTATTTTATCATTAAAGTAATAACAAAATATCGCACAAGTCAACTGAAGGCACTCAAAGGGAATGAAGACTGTATTTGGTAGGGCTCACAGTGTGCTTTTGCTAGGTCATTAAAGTGAATAAGACCTATGTGCATATCAAAGTAATTTATTGGTTCCATACTTTCACAAACCATTCAAGGAATCATAGGTCTTCCCCCTGTCATGAGCGTCCCAGAATTATTCTTATTTTTCATATATCAAGTAATTATTAATGACCTTTCAAAGCCTCATAACTTCTATACCTAATCAAGCATTTCTTCTTTACAAAATTTTGCTTGCTGCTTCAATTTTAAGTTGTGTTCACATCAAAGTAATTGCAACTGCACTTCATTTAAAATGAAGAAATAGTTGTAGTCATTAGTGCTAATCTGAACTACAGCAGAAAACATAACAACAGTAATTTAAAAATGTTTAATTACTATTATTCACTACAATTTATTCACTTTGTATCCCTGCAGTTGCCCCCTCCCTTGTCTCCTGGCAATCTTACCCTCCTGCCTCTTTTCTCCCTATGCCCCTCCCTAGCCTATCAGGTCTTAACAGGACTAGTTGCACTGTCTTCCTCTGTGGCCTGACAAGGGGGCACCAGCCAGGGGGAGGTAATTGGAGAGACAGTCACTGAGTTCATACCAGAAAGATCCACTGATCTCCTTAATGGGGAACCCACTTGGAGAATGAGTTTATGGACTACATTTTTGAGCAGGGGGTTTAGGTCCTCTCTATGCATGGTCCCTTGTTGTGGTATCAGTCTCTGCAGGACGCCCCCAAGGGCCCTGTTGTTTTGGCTCAGTTGGTCTCCATTGGAGCTCCTGTCCCCTTCAGGTCTTTCTATATTCCCCTTGTTTCATAAGACTTCCTGCGTTCTGCCCAAAGTTTGGCTATGAGTCTCAGATTCTGCTTTGATACCTTGATCAATAGACTTTCAGAGGTTTTCTGTGGTAGGCTCCTGTCTTGTTCCCTCTCTTCTGCTTCTGATGTCTATTACATTTGCCCTTCTGAATGAGGATTCATCAAGACTTTCTGAATCGCTAATTTAGGCTCTACTTTCCTGTCTACTTGTTGGCAGATTCTGGTTTAAACAATCTGAGGGGAGGAAATGGTGTTGCTATGGTTTGGGTATACTTCCCAAGGGATAAGAATTTGAAATCTTCAGTCCTTAGTGCAGATAGTTCCTGTAATACATTTAAGAAATGGATCTTAGAGAATTATAATTAGATAACTGAGAAAATGTATCTTCATAAGGTATTAAAGCAATTCTTGTGAGACTTCAATTCTTATGACAGTTTGATATTAAATAAAAACAAAAATGATCCTTTTATATGGGAAGCTTCCTGCTTAAACACATGATTACATCCTCTTGAATGCCTTCCTACCAGGATGATATTTGCCTTAAGGCTCTCATTACAGGCTAAATACCTGACTTATAATAATATTTCAATATATTTTTGACTTTTGGAAATTAAAGCATAGTCACAATTTTTTTCTTGTAACATTTTCTTTCTCTAAGCCCTCCCGTCTATCCTCCTGCCTCATTTTGTACTCTGTCTCATATTCAGGGTCCATTGTCACTTTTTCTTTATTTGTTGGTGTGTGTGTGTGTGTGTGTGTGTGTGTGTAATTTTAGGGCTGACCACTTGCTATTAGATAATCATTAGGGGGCTTTTTAATGGGGAAGACTATTTCTTTTCCTTTCAGCATTCTGTTTTTGCCTTGTACTTCTTTGTTTAGGGTTGGGGCCCAATACGATTTCCTCCTTCCATGTTAGCATATCGAATGGCCTCATTGTTTTCAGGTCCTGCTTAGAAAGCCATTATAAATTTTTATTACATTTATTTATCTTTTGGCAGAGGAGGAATATGCATGTGTACCTGCAGTAGTAAGTAGAAAGTTCCCAGGAATCAGTTTTCTCCTTCCATTGAAATGAATTTTTAGGGATCACACCTGGCAACAAATATCACTTTGCTGGCCATTACCATGATGGGTTGGCTTACTAATCAAACTGTTTAAGGGGGGAAAAGATTTGTGTTATAATTGGGAAAGGTGAAAAGTCAGTAATTACCTTTTATTTCTGTTAATAATCTCATTCAAATACTTCAATTAGCATATTTCACGTTAATTTTCAATTTTCTGGTCTTGTAATTCTGTTAGACAATGAATGAGATTTCTGTCGTCCTTACTTCTACTTTAGTGTATTGTGTTCCAAAAACACAGTAGTTTAGGCTAAGTGCAATTAAAGGAAAAGTTAATATTACTCAGTTTTACTGTGATAATATATCCTTTCAAATAACTTTGGCTTACCAATATAAATATGTATTTCTTGCTCAAGTTATGTAGTACTTAGAGCTTAGTTCTGGATTTGCTTCAGTCTGAAGCTCGGCCTCACATTGCTGTGCATTTCTTATTCTTAAATCTCAGTGAAAAGAGCAGCCCCTATTTGATGTGCATTATTCTCATAACAAGGAAGTAGAGACATTTATGATTAAATCCTCTACTGAGGTACAGCATAAATCATGTTTACATATTCAACGCATCCAACCAACTTCTATATCCAATGCCAAGAATTTAATCAGGATGTACACTTCACTTACAAGGAATGTGAGGACAGAGAACTCTAACAGTGGAGGAAAATCTGGGTGTGAACAATTTGATTATCTAAGATTTGATTCAATTAACAACTGATTTCAACTGCAAAATGTATCTTTTTAATGAAACTATCCATTTTCACTGACAACATTTCAAGTGGCATTGATTCTGACAATAAAATAAAGTTTTAAAATTGAAATGCAAAAGTTTTATGGTCAATGGTTACTAATTACTTTTAGACATCAATGGTGCTTTGGTTTTGGAACATTGCCATCAATATCTTTCTCATTGTTTTGCTCTCCTCTCTCTCTTTTCATTGCTCTACAAGCTCCATTAAGATTCTCATTGATTACTCTGTATGTGAGTCATTGAATACTTTGTATGTGGTATAATGCCTGCCCACAATGATGGACCTGCAGAGATAATTATGGTGTAAATAATTTAAGGCTAACGGTTATTTAGATTAA
Source organism: Pachyuromys duprasi (assembly GCA_028658305.1). Lineage (NCBI taxonomy): Eukaryota > Metazoa > Chordata > Mammalia > Rodentia > Muridae > Pachyuromys > Pachyuromys duprasi. The sequence goes on from CM053742.1 coordinate 65,678,392, forward strand.
CCTTTTCAGGATATATATTAAATTATGCTGTACTAATATAATTTGGATATATTTTTCAAACTTCCTGAAAGATTAGTGGCTTCATTAACTATTTGCTAAATAATTTTTCCTGGTGTGCACAAGAGTTAAAACATGTTAGAAAAAGATTAACAGGACTAGATTGTTCATATCTATCTTTATTGCATTTTTCTTCTGGAAAGTAATGATAAATATGTTCTGTAGGACAAATTCAGGGCTATGTTTTGTTGATTTTGTCATACAGAGCACCCTGCAAGACGCTTAGTATACAGTAGCCATTCAGTAAATACACCCTATAGCTTGTAGTTTTCTTATGATGGCAAAAGTGATCAATTTCCTTTTCTATTACTTTTGAAAATAACTCTTCACATTCTCTAGTCACTGACAAGGCACCTCTGTGGACAATAAAATATTCTGTTTAGAGATAAAGTTTTGCATTTTGATACTTTCTGCCAATTGCAAAAATTCCTGGCCTATTAACTATCCTGAGAAGAAGACAAGATGGTTTCAAGGAGGAAAATGGAGTTAATATTACCTAAGAGATATTCCAGACCACAGTTCTGATGAAAAGACTCTCTGTTTCAACAATCATAGGCATTCTTCCTCCAATGAAACTCATGTTTTATCCCACTGACTTATAGAGAACCATAAAAGGTAGACTTTTGGGTTAGAAACTCATAATATATCAGAAATTACAGCAAACTCACAGTTTACACTCCTCTAGTCAGTTTCCTAGTTTTCTACATAATACCAAAATTTTTAAAAAGTCCTAAACATTATCTCCTCCTAATTCAATAATTATGCTAAAGTACCTTTTTTATATCAGAAACGGAAGGCTTGCAATCCATTTATAGTATAGTTCCTATAGCCCCCCCCCACCCTTAGTCTGCTGATAGAGAAGGTCCTCCTCTCCTTTTATTTGAAATGCTCACCAACCTTACTCATCAGGGAAATGCAAATCAAAACCAACCTGAGATTTCAACTTACACCCATCCCAATGGCTAAGATCAATACCTCAAGTGACAACACATGCTGGAGAGGTTGTGGAGAAAAGGGAACTCTCCTCCACTGCTGGTGAATGTAAACTTGTACAACCACTCTGGAAATCAATCTGACACTTTTTCAGACAACTAGGAATAGTGCTTCCTCAAGATCCAGCTATAACACTCCTAGGCATATATCCAAAAGAGGCTCAAGTACACAATAAGGACATTTGCTCAACCATGTATGTAGCAGCTTTATTTGTAATAGCTAGAAGCTGGAAACAACCCAGATGCTCCTCAACTGAGGAATGGATACAGAAATTGTGGTACATCTACACAATGGAATACTACTCAGCAATTAAAAGCAAGGACATCATGAAATTTGCAGGTAAATGGTGGGAACTGGAAAAGATCATCCTGAGTGAACTATCCCAGAAGCAGAAAGATACACACACCATATACTCCTATAGACATATAATATAGGATAAACCTACTAAAATCTGTACAACAAAGAATGTAATCAAGAGGGAAGTCTCTGGCTGAAATGCTCAATCCCCATCCAGAAATGCAAAGAGGATGGACATCAGAAGAAGGAGAAAACAAGGAACAAATGATCCAAATAAGAAATGTGGCACAGAGCTAAACAGTGAATTCCCAATAGAGTAATATAGAATGAAAGAGGAACACTTAAAGAAATGCTCAATGTACTTAGTCATCAGGAAGTGCAAATCAAAATGAACCTGAAATTTCACCTTACACCCATCAGAATGGCTAAGATCAAACATTCAAGTGACAATGCATGCTAGAGAGGATGTGGAGAAAGTGGAACCCTCCTCCATTGCTGATGGGAATGTAAACTTTACAACCACTTTGGAAATCAATCTGGTGCTTTCTCTGACAATTAGGAATAGTGCTTCCTCAAGATCCACTTATAACACTCGAGCCGTTTATCCAAAATATGCTCAAGAATAAAGTGACTACATTGGCTAAATCATGTTTGTAGCAGCTGTATTCGTAATACCCAGAAGCTGGAAAAAAACAGGTGTCCCTCTATTGAGGATCAGATACAAAAATTGTGGTACATTTACATAATGGAATACTACTCAACAATAAAAAACAAGGAAATTTGCAGGCAAATGGTGGAACTAGAAAAAATCATCTTGAATGAGGTATCCCAGAAGCAGAAAGACACACATGGTGTATATGATAAACATACTAAAATCTGTACACCTAAAGAAGATAAACAAGAAGGAGGACTCTCACTAAGATGATCAATCTTCAATGACAAAGGCAAATGAGACAGACATCAGAAGAGGAAGAAAGCAGGAATGTAGTTTTATTTCGTAGTGAGTTTATACTTTTGTAAGTTTTGATCTCTAGTTGGTAATTGAGTAATTACGGCTTATTCTGTTTATGCACCAACAGGCTTGAAGATTGAGTGGCATTGCTGCAAGGGAGCTTTCCTTAATGTCTATATTATCAGCTGATGTCATTGCAAGGATGCAGAGTAAAGGTCATCCCCTTGATGGTTAGCTTGGTTTGGACCTCCCAGTTTGTAGAGCTATGAACTACTATACCTGTATTCTTTATAAATTAAAAAGTCTATGCTTAAGGTGTAAAATTTTCTGAGGAACAGAAAGACATGAAGAACTGGGCCAGAATGGTGTCCAAGGGATGACTCAAAAGGAATATCTATTAAAAGTGCAATGAAGATAATACAAATACATGATCGATGTATCTATCATTGCCTCTATCATCCATCTACCTATAATATATCTTGAACTATACAATTCATAATGCCTTGTGATGAATTAGAAAGGTACTTGGGCTGAAAGTTAGAAGGGATAATTTTGTGTTACATTTTATTTTCTATGTGACTATATGTTAATAAATGTTTCTCTGGATTTCTTTTTTTTTGTTAATAGCTAAATAAAACTAAGCTAAACTAAATAAGATCATTAAACTACTAAAAAACAATAAAACCTTTGCCTTAGAAAAACACATATTCTAAATCCTTCTGTCATAGATTTACTTTATTCTTTCTTTAATTTCAAATTACAAAAGGAACTTTTATTTGCCTGATTCTGAATTAAAATTCCTGTACATCAAATAGATGTGTAAATATAGCATAAGTGCTATCTTTGCAAATCATTGTCTCTCAAGGCTTTTGTGTTTGTATTTTTTTATATACTAGAATATGGTATAATAATGTTTGGCTTATTTTCTGAAGTGCAGTATCTACAAGAGTCCCTGCCCACTTGACCTCACTCAATTCTTTTTACTGTATGAATATAAAATTGTTTTTAAACATTTTCATACATATGTATATTTGAGTTGTACTTAGTTTTGCAGCATTATGAAGATATCTACTTTGAACATGTTTTTTTTTAAATTCTTATTAAAAAATAGAATCAAAGTAAAAGTTAATGAAATGGTTTTACTCCAGAAATTTTAGAAATCTAAATATAATAGACAATTTTCTTGATAGATTTCATTTACCAAAGTTAGACCAAGATGAGGTAAATAGATTACACAGTACTATATCTCCCAAAGAAATAGAAACAGTAATCAAACATCTCCTCTGCCAATAAAATTGGAGGGCCTGATCGTTTCAGGGCATAATTCTACCAGACCTACAAAGAGGAGATAACACCAATCCTCTTCAAACTATACCGCAAAATAGAAACAAAAGGAACATTACCTAACTCATTGAAGGCAGAAAAAAATAACCTTGATACCTAAACCACACAAACACCAAACAAAAAGAGAACTTCATACCTATCTCTCTTGTGAACATTGACACAAAAATACTCAATAAAATACTCACAAACCAAATCCAAGAACACATAAAAGACTTCATCCACCGTGAACAAGAAAGCTTCATCCCAGGCATGCAGGGGTGGTTCAATATACAGAAATCCATCGATGTAATCCACCATATTAACAAACTTAAAGAAAGCAAAATACATGCTCATCTCTTTAGATACTGAAAAATCTTTTGACAAAATCCAAAACCCATTCATCTTCAAAGTTTTGAAGAGATCAGGGATATAAGGCACATACCTAAACATAATAAAAGCAATATATAGCAAGCCTCCCTCTACTCAATATTGAACTAAGTGAAAAGAAACTTAAATCAATTTTACTGAAATCAGGGACAAGGTTAGGCTGCCCACTCTCCACATATCTTTTCAAGATAGTTCTTGAAGTCCTCACTAGAGCAATATGACAGCTAAAAGAGATCAAGGGGATACAAATTGGAAAGGAAGAAGTCAAAGTATCACTATTCTCAGATGATATACGAGTATACATTAGCGACCCCCAACATTCTACCAGATAAACACTTTCAGCAAAGAGGCTGGATACAAAGTTAACTCAAATAAAATAAAATAAAATAAAATAAAATTCAGTAGCTCTCTTGTATATAAAAGACCAAAGGGCTGAGAAGGAAATTAGGAAAACAACCTTTACAATAGCCAAAAATAACATAAACTACCTTGTTGTGACTTTAACCAAGCAAGTGAATGACCTGTATTAAAAAACCTTCAAGTCTCTGAAGAAATAAAGTGAAGAAGATATCAGAAGATGTAAAGATCTCCCATGCTCATGAATCGGTAGGATTTACATAGCAAAAATGTCCATCCTACCCTACCAAAAGCAACATACAAATTCAATGCAATTCCCATCAAAATACCACAACAATTCATTACAAAACTTGAAAGAACAGTTCTCAATTTCTTATGGAAAAACAAACAAGAATTGCTAAAACAATCCTGTACAATAACGCCTTAGCTAAGCAATGATTCATATCTCCATCAAAGAAAGAAAAGCATAGCTAGGATTTCATCATTTTACTCCAAATTATACACAGTATAAAATAAGATAATGTAATTGTGGAAATTTTTATTTTTTATTGTCAAATTTCAGGTGAGCATGGGTGGGTAAAATCATGGAATACAAATCCTCAAGTAATAGGGTATTTCTGCAGTTTTATGCCAACATCATTATAAATATTTTTTCACGATACAAGATTAACATACAATTTTACTCCAAGCTGATGAATTAGAAGACATTGGGGGGAAAACTGTTTGGGTAAAGTAAAAAGCAATAATATACATTCCCCACTTTTGTAGACTATTTTATTTCCCTTAAAGGAAGGAGACTATATGGAATAATTTGTGTTGGATTATATAGTATATGTATCAATAGTCTGTATTTTATTGGGTAACAAACTAAGAGAGAAACAACCGAGTTGTGCTAATTAAAAGTGTTTTGAGAAATTCTTCTTGAGGTGGGTCAGAAGGCAGAGGGGACAACAGTGCAGAAAGAAGATTAAAGAAAACAATGCATAATGACTCATATATATGAAAATGACATAATGAAACCATTGGTTTGTATGCTGAAATAAAACTTAATTTAAAAAGAAACCCTTCTTAATTATGTTGAACCAAAATGAAAAAATGGTATCAGAGGCAAAATGAGTATCTAAGAAATAGGGAAGGCTTCCCAGGAAAAAGCAACACCAAAGAATTCTCTCACAAAGGGGATTGTTATTCACACCTAAACTTAGATAAGGACTAGTAGATAAGGACTGTTGTCACAATTATAGTGAAAGACCAATGATTTGCTTGCTAAATCAAGGTGACTAGCTATAGATTTATTTTTAAGCTACCTTTTCAGTTCCTCTTCCATTCCAACTGTGACTGTGACTGCCAAATTCAATCTCTTACCAGACAGTTGCAATCAATTTTTGAACACTTGTGGTATAACTGGGAGTGATCTCTCCCCCATTTTTTAAGCCACACTTCAGATAATCTTGTTCCTAGCAGGAGGACAGTTTATTTTCAAAATAAACTGAGTAGGGGGTGTTTATTATTTGGAACATGTTTCTATCATGGCTTTCCCCATGCTGTATTTCTGAAAGCCTTGGTTGTAATTCCTGCCTTTTGTGTGCTGAAAATAAACCCTGCTGTGCAAGAAAGTCTGGGCAGGATTGCAAGAAAGTCTGGCCCATTGAGGAGTGGGGATTACTTTAGCTATAACCCCATATTTCTTAGAGTAAAAGAAACATTTCACAAAATTTGCAGACTGGACAAAAAGTTATAAAATATTTCTGTCCATACAAATGACAACTTCTCAAAAATTTGGCATGTGTTTTGCTAAATTCTATCCACTTATAAAATTTACTAATAATAAATTTCACATGTAATACAAATTTATTGTTCTACCTATCTCAAATCAAGGTGTGTGGCATAGTTTATTTTATTCTATAATCAGCAAAGAGTCATTTGTATTAATACTGTATGGCAATAATGATAAAGAAAGCTATATAAGCTTTAATTAAATGAGCAGTTAACTTCCATAAACAAATATATTTCCTTATGTTTTCTATCTAAGACTCAGATATTCTTTTTAGTCAGGCAAAGTGTCTTGTGCAGACTACATTTTGCATGTATTACATAGGTGGTGATGATTAACATCTAATCCCTTGCAAAATTACTAAGAGATCAACTGGGTATTATGTGCCTTACCTGAGATGGTTTTTAGATACTGTGTTCTGGATATCTGTGTAATCATAAGTTTCTGAATAGTTGATACTCCAGGATTGTCTTTCCTCCCCTACACTTTCCATAGAAAACAAAAACAATCTTTATTTTAATTTTCTTATTAATTGCACTTTCTTAACTTGATATGCCCCCTGTAGCTCCCTCCTCCCCTCCCAAACCCCTCCTCCTTCCCCCTTCTCCACACATGCCCCTCCCCAAGTCCACTGATAGGGGAGGTCTTCTTTTCCTTCCTTCTGAACTTAGTCTATTAGATCTCACCAGGAGTGGCTGCATTGTCTTCCTCTGTGGCCTGTTAAGGCCGCTTCCCCCTCAGAGGGAGGTGATCAAAGAACAGGCCAATCAGTTCATGTCAGAGACAGTCCCTATTCCCATTACTATGGAATCAACTTGGAGGCTGAACTGCCATGGGCTACATCTGTGCAGGGGTTCTAGGTTATCTCCATGCATGCTACTTGGTTGGAGTATCAATCTCAGGGAAGATCTCTGTGCTCAGATACTTTGGTTCTGTTACTCTCCTTGTGGAGCTTGTGTCCTCTCCAGATATTTCTATTTCCCCCTTCTTTGATAAGATTCTCTGCATTCTGCCCAAAGGTTGGATATAAATATGAGCATATGCTTTGATAGTCTGAAGGGTAGAGCCTTTCAGAGGCCCTCTCTGGCAGGCTCCTGACTTGTTCCCTGTTTTCTCTTTCTTCTGGTGTCCATCCTCTTTGCATTTCTGAATGGGGATTGAGCATTTTAGCCAGAGACTTCCCTCTTGATTACATTCTTTGTTGTGCAGATTTTAGTAGGTTTATCCTATATTACATGTTTGTATGAGTGAGTATACACTGTGTGTGTCTTTCTGCTTCTGTGATAGTTCACTCAGGATGATCTTTTCCAGTTCCCATAATTTACCTGCAAATTTCATGATGTCCTTGCTTTTAATTGCTGATTAGTTTTCCATTGTGTAGATGTACCACAGTTTCTGTATCCATTCCTCAGTTGAGGGGCATCTGGGTTGTTTCCAGCTTCCAGCTATTACAAATAAAGCTGCTACATACATGGTTGAACAAATGTCCTTATTGTGTACCTGAGCCTCTTTTGGATATATGCCTAAGAGTGTTATAGCTGGATCTTGAGGAAGTGCTACTCCTACTTGTCTGAAAAAGTCCCAGACTGATTTCCAGAGTGGTTGTACAAGTTTACATTCACCACCAGTGGAGGAGGGTTCCCTTTTTTCCACAACCTCTACAGCATGTGTTGTCACTTGAGGTATTGCCCTTAGCCATTCGGATGGGTGTAAGGTGAAATCTCACATTCGTTTCAATTTGCATTTGCTTGATGAGTAAGGTTGTTGAGCATTTCTTTAAGTGTTTTTCTGCCATTCGATATTCCTCTGTCAATAATTCTGTTTAGCTCTGTTCCCCATTTTTTAATTGGATTACTTGATTTGTTGCTTTTCAAATTATTTAGTTCTTTATATATATACTGGATATTAGCCCTCTATTAAATATAGGGTTGGTGAATATCCTTTCCCAATCTGTAGGTAATCGTTTTGTTCTGATGGGTGTCCTTTGCTTTACACAACCTTTTCGGTTTCATGAGGTCTCATTTTTTGATTGTTGATCTTAGAGCCTGTGCTGTTAGTGTTTTGTAAAGGAAGTAGTCTCCTGTGTCAATGAGTTCCAGGCTCTTCTCTACTTTTCTTCTAACACATTGTTTGTCTGGTTTTATATTGAGGTCTTTAATCCACTTGGAAAACTTTCTTCCAGCCCTTTACTCTCAGGTAATGTCTATCTTTGTGACTTACATGTCTTTCTTGTATGCAACAGATTGTTGGGTCTTGTTTACCTATCCATTTTGTTAGTCTGTGTCTTTTTATTGGAAATTGATTCCATTGATGTTAAGGGAGGTTAATGACCAGTGGCTATTAGATGCTTTGATTTTGCTATTGGCTATAGTAGTGTGTTTGTGTGCTTGGCTACTTTTAGTTTCGAAGTGTTGAGGTTAATTTTTTTCCTGTGTTTTCCTGAATGTAATCAGTTTTCCTGGGTTCTATTTTTCCTTCTAGTATCTTCTTTAATGCTGGATTTGTGGGTAAGTATTGTTTGAATTTGCATTTGTCATTGAATATCTTGCTTTCTCCATCTATGATGACTGAGAGTGTTGCTGGATATATTAGCCTGAATTGACATCTGTGTTCTCTTAGGGTCTGCATTATATCCATCCAGGCCCTTCTTGCTTTCATAATCTCTGGTGTTTTTCTGATTCGTTGGCCTTTTTCCCTTGCAGCTTTTAGTACCTTTTCTTTGTTCTGTATACTTACTGTTTTGATTATTATGTAGCAGGAGGGTTTTCTTTTCTGGTCTAGTTTATTAGGTGTTCTATAGGCCTCTTGTATTCTTATAGGCCTCTCCTTTAAGTTGGGGTAATTTTCTTCTATGATTTTGTTGAAGATATTTTCTTGGTATTGGAGGAGGGAATCTTCTTTTTCCTCTATTCCTATTATTCTTAGGTTTTGTCTCTTCATGTTGTCTTGGAGTTTTTGAATGGTCTGTGTCAGGAACTTTTTGGATTTAACATTTTCTTTATGGATAAATCGATTTCTTCCATTGTATCTTCTACACCTCAGATTCTTTCTTCCATCTCGTGTAGTCTGTTGGTTATGCTTGCCTCTGTAGTTCCTGTTTTCTTCTCTAAATTCTTCCTCTCCATGATTTCCTTTTTTTGTGTTTTCTTTAATTTTGCCAATTCTATCATCAAATCTTGAGTTGTTTTGTTTATTTCCTTCACCTGTCTGATTGTATTTTCCTGTTTTTCTTTTAGTTCCTTCAACTGTTTGTTTGAACATTCCTCTGTTTCTTTTATTTCTTTCAGTGATTTAATTATTTCTTCTCAGAAGGTCACAAACTGTTTGCTTGCATCTTCCTGCATTTCTTTACGGATGGCCATAATCTGTTTGATTTTATCTTCCTCTAATTCTTTATGGATTTTATTTGTTTCCTCTGTTATCCTCTTCATCAGCATAAATGTAAGGTCATCTTCTTGAAATTCAAATATGCTGGGGTATCCAGGGCTGCTCACCCCTGGATGACTGTGTTCTGGAGATGTCATATTGCTCTTTTGTTGGTTGAGCTTTTATGCTGAACTCTAAACATTGGACTATTTTAGGTGTTGGCTGTTAGTTTCTGGCGATTCCTGGAATTCTGGGGTAGGGAGAATCTCCTTGGCAGGAAGACGATTTTTCCTGAAGGAGGCCTCCTCTGCTTTTTGGGTATGGTCACTTAATGGCAGGTATTTCTCAGGAATTGCCACTGCCCGCCTCAGGCGTATAGACCTGAGTGGTAACTGTGGTCTTTGTTAGTCAGGGGGTTTTCCTCTCACCTGTAGAAGTCCTGGAGACAGCTTCCCTGCTGCTGGGTTTCTCGTTCTGAATTTCGTGAGTTGCTACTGTTGTTACACTGTTTTCCAGGTACAGCTCTCTTGAAGAATGTGCTGATTCCCTAGCTGTTGGGTTTTCTCTCAACAGTGAAACTCAGTCTGGTACCCTGGGGCTCCCAGTTCTGTCTGGGAAGGTGAGTCGAGTGCACAGCATGTCTCTGGGCCAGAGGCTGTGTGCTCTGCTCTGGGCTGGAGACTGTGTGCTCAGGTCTGGGATAGCAGCTGGGAGCATCCCTCTGGTCTGGGAGCTCTGAGCTGGGATCTGTGCTCGCAGCTGTGTGTCCCCTACTGGGCTAGAGGCTGTGTGTTCCTCTCTGGGCCTGCAACTGAAGTCTCTGCTCTGACCCAGAGGCTGGGCTCCTTACTCTGGGCCAGAAGCTGTGTGTCCCAGTCAGGGATAGAGGCTGTGGGTGCCACGGGAGGCTGCATGGTCAGATCTAGGCTGGGAGATATGTACCCGCAGGTCCCCAGGACCTTTTCCAGGGATTGACTTGGTGACCTGAGGTCTGTCCCAATGTATTTCCACACCATAAGATTACCTCTCACCTGGCAATCACAAACGCTGGTGTTTTAGGTCCCAGAGTTGTCTCCTGGTCACTGTGCCGACACTGCTGTCCAGCTCCTCAGACACAGTGTCCTCCCAGGGCTGCCATCTTGGATCTCAACAAACAAAATACTTTTGTGTTTATTGAGATTCTGTCACAGACTCTATCTCTGTCTCTGTCTTGGTCTCAGTCTCTGTCTGTCTGTCTGTCTGTCTGTTTGTCCATCTCTTTCCCAATCTCTTCCCCTTCTACATAAATGACAGACACAAAAATTATACTCTTCAAAAGTCACAATAAAATCATTGCTACAACTACTTAGATATTGCAGACTTTTGAGTTGTAGTGATTATGTTTGGGTTTCAATTTACATTTTGTAATTCATCTTTTTTTTATTGTTGTTCCGACAAAAGTAAGCTGTTAATAAAGAAGTAAAAGAATTATTTTAAGTAGCCATTTATACTTATGCCATTTGAAATTCAAAATTAAGCTGATTACTTACTTTCCCAAGTGTAACATCTTTTTTAAATTATATGATAACCATCTTATAGCTGTAATTCTTTGCTGCAACATAGGGTTATGGTAGGAAAATAATAATAGAGTTCTTGGTAGTGAACTTATCAGAAGGATTATGCTGCCTCGATTTATTTTGACCATTGTCCAGGCTTTGAATGTACCATTTTCTCACTTGGATTTTTTCTCAACTTAGAAAAGAGGAAGTAAAGATCACTAATCCTTGAAGAAAAGGGAATGTTTAAATGACTATTCAGTGTTCTGTATGTAGGTTTAAAAATGGAAAGGGACAAAGGCAGTCTGTATGCTGGCTTACTAAAGCTATCAACATACTAAAAAAAAAGCATAAGTAACACAATAAAGGTCACATTTAAAATTTTGATGAGGAAAAAAAAGCTACTTTACAGGGAAATAAATGTAAATTGAGTGGAAGCAAGTAGTGTTTGCAAGAAAGGCTGACCTAAATGTCAATGGATATGTAGTATGCTCTGAAATCTAAGTCATATTTTCTAGTTCTCTTTGACAGCATTGTGGAGTGGAAAGAGCATGGATAGTGATTGAAATAAAGTGTTCTTCCTTACAATGTAATGAGTTTTTGGACAATCTATTTAATATACAGAATCTCATATTTGACCTCTAAAATGGGATTTTTATTTTTATACACAAAGCACCTATAAAACACAGAACTTGCTTTCCGGCCTGCAGATTATAAAATAGTTTACACTATGATTTCAGTTGAATCTAAAAACAAGACCTATTCAGTATGAAATAGAATTTTTGTTTTATTTCTCCAAAATGTTGTTCATTATTTTGTGTTGTGATAAAGAGCAAAAAAAGAGGGGTTGCTAATATGCAGAATATATGAAGAACTCAAGAAGTTAAACACCAACAAATGAAGTAATGCAATTTTTTAAAAAATGGGGTACAGAGCTAAACAGAGAATTCACAATGGAGGAATATAGAATAGCAGAGAAACATCTAACAAATGCTTAACATCCTTAGTCATCAGAGAAATTCAAATCAAAACGACCCTGAGATTTCACCTTACCCCCATAAGAATGCCTAAGATCAAAAGCTCAAGTGATGATACATGCTGGAAAGGATGTGGAGAAACAGGGACCCTCCTCCATTGCTAATGGGAATGTAAGCTTGTACAACCATTTACGAAATCAATATGATGCTTTCTCAGACAATTAGGAACAGTGCTTCTTCAAGATCCAGGAACTCCTAGGCATATATTCAGAACATGCTCAAATATACAACAAGGACATTTGCTCAACCATGTTTGTAGCAGCTTCATTTGTTGTAGCCAGAATCTGGAAACAACACAGATGAACCTCAACTGAGGAATAGATACAGAAATAGTAGTACATTTACACAGTGGAATACTACTCAGCAATTAAAAACAAGAAAATCATGTAATTTTCAAGGAAATAGTGGGAACAAGAAAAGATCATTCTGAGTGAGGTAACCCATAAGCAGAAAGACACACACAGTATATACTCACTTATAAGTGGATATTAGACATATAATGTAGGATAAACATACTAAAAACTGTACACCTAAAGAAGCTAAGCAAGAAGGAACACCCACGGTAGGATGATCAATCCACACTCAGAAAGGCAAACATAATGTACATCACAAGAGGGAGAAAACAGGTAACAGGATAGAAACCTACTAAAAAGGGCCATTGAAGATCCTACACAGCAAGGTATAGAAGGAGATAGTGAGACTCATAGTCAAACTTTGGGCAGACTACATGGAATCTTATGAAAGAAGGGGGGCGGGGGTAGGAAGACCTGGATGCGTCAGGAGCTCCACAAAGAGAGCAAGAAAACCAATGAATCTGAGCACAAGGTTTATTTTTTTTTATTTTTTTTTCTGAGACTGATACTCCAACCAAGGACCATGCATGGAGATAACCTAGAACCCCTAGAGCCCCTGCACAGATGTAGCCGATGGCAGCTCAGTATCCAAGTTAGTTCCCTAGTAATGGGAACAGGGACTGTCTCTGATATGAACTCAGGGGCTGGCTTTTTGATCACCTTGCCCTGATGGGGGAGTAGCTGTACTAGGCCATAGAGGAAGACAATGCCATCAGTCCTGATTAGAGATGATAGGCCAGAGTCAGAGGGAAGGAGAGGAGGACCTCCCCTATCTGTGAACTTGGGGAGGAGCATGGGAAAAGATGAGAGAAGGTGGGATTGTGAGGTGTGGGGGAGCAGGCTACACCAGGGATACCAATTGAATAAACTGTAATTTATTAAAAAATAAATAAATATTTTAAAAGGAAAAATACCATCAATAAAGCAAACAACCAACCAAAAAGCAAAACAAACAACCAACCAAAAATACACACCCATTATCAAACTCTGTATATTCCTCATATTTTGGCTCTGCCTACCACTTGAATGAGCTTTAACAATAGAAACATAAATACAACTGTTGTTTCTACATAGACACTATTTCTGACACTTGTTGTATACAGATTAAATTTTACTTGTGTTTTAACATAAATATTAAACTCTATCAGCTAATGTTTAGATTCCCATAGCATTAAATGTCAGGACTAAGTCCAACTTCCTGGGCAAAATCAAACTCATGGTTTTGAATTCATAGAAATAACTGAGAAGTTTGAGGAAAAAAATAAGAACTAATCAAATGGGAATGTTGTAACTCATATTCTCATTAACAAATTCAACTAATGACTGTATTTTCATAGGAAAATATATGCAAATAATTTAAATTTTATGTAAATAAATATCAGAAAGGTTTGAAGAAGAACTAACACTTGGTAATGATTTTTACCATAAAAAGAACTCTGTTTCAATAACAGAATCATTCAGAGGCCCTCTGTGGTAGGCTGCTGTCTTGATCAGTCTTCTCTCACTTCAGATCTATATCCTGTTTGCCTTTCTGAATGAGGATTTAGCATCCTTCTTAGGGACCTCTTTGTTGTTTAGCTTCCTTAGGACTATAGATTTAGGTATGTTTATCCAATATTATATGTCTAACAACCACTTATGAGCGAATATATACCATGTGTGTCTTTCTGCTTCTAGGTTACCTCTTCTGGGTGATATTTTCTAGTTCATTTGCCTGAAAATTTCATTAAATTCCTTGCTTTTAATTGCAGAGTAGTATTCCATCGTGTAAATGTACCACACTTTCTAGGGGGATATAAGAAAAGGCTGCTAAAGTACATTCCACATTTTGGATGGAACTGATCCCAAGTTCCATCAATCTAATTCATTTTATGTTCTTCACTTAACTCTAATTTTCACAGCCTCTTTGATCATTATTGATACATACATGCACACACACACGTGTGTGTGTGTGTGTGTGTGTGTGTGTGTAATAGATAACCTTTGTAATCGATAACCAATTCTGGGGGCTCAGGCCTGAAATAAGCAAATTCTCCCTCCACTAGTTACCTGTAGCTCTTTTTATGAGTTGGACCCTATGAAAAATTTCCCTTTCTGTGTTAGTATGTGTATTGATGTTAGCATTGTTCATATAATGTTAATGCAATATCTGTGAGAAAATTTTATAATTTCTATGACAGACAGTTTTCATCATTATTAACACTCACAGAAATATAAAGTTGATATTTCATCCTACCCAGCTAAATTGGATAGAATCAACAAAACAACTGTCCACAAAATCAGCAAATCAAACTGAGCATGGTAGCTCATGTCTGAAAGCTCATGCCCAAAATATCATCATTTGGGAAGCTAAGGAAAGGGGAAAACAAGTTTGAGATCAAACTTTATTTAACAATGAGGTATATTTAAAAAAAAAAGTCTGAAGTCATAAAACACTCAAAAAGAGCCAAAACACAAAATAAGAAAAACAAAGAAAACAAACAAACAAACAAAAAATGCAATAGTGGAAGAGCATGAAGCTCTCCAAGCTGAAAGTACATTTCAGCAATTTTAGTCCCTGAGACACCTTTCCCACTTTTTCTTCTAAACGGTTTAGTGTGTCTGGTTTTATGTTGAGGTCTTTGATCCACTTGGACTTTAGCTTTGTGCAAGGTGATAAATATGGATCTATTTTCATTTTTCTGCATACAGATTTCCAGTTGGACCACCACCATTTGTTGAAGATACTGTCTTTTTTCTATTGAATGGTTTTGGATTTGTTGTCAAAAATCAAGTTTCCATAGGTGTGTGGATTCATTTCTGGGTCTTCTATTCATTTCCATTGATCCACTATTCTGTTTCTATGCCAATACCATGCAGTTTTTATTACTATTGATCTGTAGTCCAGCTTGAGTTCAGGGATGGAGACACCTCCAGATGATCTGTTGTTGTAGAGGATTGTTTTGGAGATTATAGGTTTTTTGTTTCTCCATATAAAGAACTCAAGAAGTTAAAAAGCAAGAAATCAAGTAATCCAATTAAAAAATGGGGTATGGAGATAAAAAGAGAACTGACTGTAGAGGATTATTGAATGGCAGAAAAACACTTAAAGAAATGCTCAACGTCCTTAGCCATCAGGGAGATGCAAATCAAAATGACCCTGAGATTTCACCTTACACCCACCAGAATGGCTAAGATCAAAAACTCTAGTGACAACGCATGCTGGAGAGGTTGTGGAGAAAGAGGAACCATCCTCCATTGCTGGTAGGAATGCAAACTTGTACAACCACTCTGGAAATCAATTTG
>CM053742.1:65694607-65717998 GCA_028658305.1 Pachyuromys duprasi
TTTGGCAGAGGGTGAGACATGATGATAGAAATGGAGTTTGGTGAGACTTGGGGAGAACAAGAGCTCCACACAGACCAAAATGAGCAGGGCACAGGGGTCTTGTATGAAACGGTTTCTACAACCAAGGACCATGTGTGGATATGGCCTGGAACTCCATCTCAGATGTGGCCCATGATAGCTCGGTGTAGGACTGAAGACTTTAGTGAGGGAAACTGGGACTGTTTCAGTCATGAACTTGATGGCTGACTGTTTGAGCCTCCCCCATACATGCTGGGGAGTGAACAGACTGGCTAGATCCCAGGGGAGGACATTGCAGTCAGCCCTGAGGAGACAGGATGAGTTGGGGTTGGATGGAAGGGGAGGAGGTCCTCTCCCATTGGTGGACTTGGAGGGGGCAGGGAAGAGGGAGATGAGGGAGGAAGGGGGAGGATGGGAGGAAATGAAGGAGGGGGCTATGCCTAGGATGCAAATTACCTAACCTGTGATTGATATAAAAATAAATAAATTAATAAAAAAGAGTAGAGAACAGGAGAAAACGCTGTACATTCAGATTAGGCCTGCAAACTAATGAGTGCTCTTTCAAGTAAGTGTGTGCAGAGCCCCAGATCCAGGGTCCTTCTATGCCAGCAGCAAGACATCTGATCCCTCTCACCCACATCACCACTCTGGGCAACATAGGGATCCTTGGGACAGCATTCTCTACATTTAAGTACCTGTTCTGTGGGTCTACGAGTGGAGTCCAGGCAAACAAGACCTAAAGCCTACAGAGATCTAAATTCCAGAAGGAGAGCCCAAAAGGCCCATAGGCCACTGAGGTATTCTGTGCACCTGCACTTGTGCATTGCTTCTGTGAACAGGGCCAGCACCTGCACTTGACACCCCCTCCCTCAGCCCATTTAAGGGCTACTCTTCAGGCATCTACACACTCGAATACCTTCTCCCTCAAGGCACTCTGCCACTCTGCCACACACAACAGTTTTCAGGTATGTGCCTTGTATCCCTAATCTCTCCAAGACTTTACACATTAATGTTTATTGGATTTTGTCAAATGCTTTCTTGGCATCTAAGGAGATGATCATGTGGCTTTTCTCCTTCAGTTTTTTTTATGGTGGATTACTTTTATGGATTTTCATATACTGAACTACCCCTGCATGCCTGGGATGAAGCTTGTTTGGGTATGATGGATGATATTTTTTATATGTTCTTGCATTCAGTTTTCAAGTATTTTGTTGAATATTTTTTGCATCAATGTTTATAAGAGTGATAGGCCTGATGTTCTCTTTTTTTCTGTTGCACTTTTGTGTGATTTAGGAATCACAGTGACTGTGGCTTCATAGAATGAGTTTGGTAATGTTCCTTCTGTTTCTATTTTGTGGAATAGTTTGAAGAGAATTGGATTTAGACTTTCTTTGAAGGTCTGGTAGAATTTTGCACTGAAACCATCGGGCCCTGGGTTAATTTTGGAAGGGAGAATTTTGGTAACTCCTTCTGTGTCATTGGTGGCTATAGGAATATTTAATCTATTTACCTGATTTTGATTTTATTCTGGTAAAGTGAATATATCAAGAAAATTTTCCATTTCTTTTAGATTTTCAAGTTTCATAGCATATAGGCCTTTGTAGTAAGACTTAATGATTGTTTGGATTTCAATGTCTGTCATTTTGTCCCCTTTTCTTTTCTGATTTTCCTCATTTGGACAGTTTCTTTCTGCCTTTTAGTTAGTTTGACTAAGGCTTTGTCTATCTTTTTGATTTTCTGAAAGAACCAGCTCTTGGTTTCATTGATTTTTTGAATTATTTTCTTTGTTTGTAATTCATTGATTTTTTAGCTCTGAGTTTGATTATTTTCACCTGTCTACCCCTCTTGAGTGTGTCTGTTTTTTTTTTATTTTTTCCTTTTTATTTTTATTATTAGTTACATTTTATTAACTCCATATTGCAGCTGTATCCCGCTGCCTCATTCACTCCTTCCCTCATCTACTCCCTGCACCTTTCCAAGTCCAAGTTCTTTTTTTCATCTATTCCTATTATTCATAGATTTTGTCTTTTCATTGTGTCCTTGCTTTCATGGATGTCTGGTGTTTGTAACTTTTCTTTTACTTTGAGAGATGTATCAATTTCTGCAATTGTATCTTCAGCACCTGAGATTCTCTCTTCCATCTCTTGTATTGTGTTGGTGATGCTTACCTTTGTGGTTCCTAAGTTCTCTAGCTGCAGGATTTTCTCTGTTTGTGTTTTCTTTCTTGATTTTAATTTTGATTTTATGTCTTGCATCATATCCTTCATCTGTTTGAATGTGGACTCCTGTTTTCTCGTGATGGCCTCTATGATTTTATTCATTTCCTCTTTGTGTGCCTCTATTTCTGTGGTTATATTTGTCTGTATTTCTTTGGGAGCTTTATTCATTTCTTCTTTATGTGCTTCTATTTGTGTGGCTATTTCTTTGAGATTTTTGTTTGTTTTCTATTTATGTGCCTCTAAGAACTAGATAAGTGTAGATTTGAGATAATTTTCCTGTGTTTCTGATGAATAAGTACATCCATTGATTTTGGAGTTTGCGGGTAAAGTCATGATGTCCTGATATTTCTTTGCATGTGTCTTTACACCAACCTCTATTCATCTGTTTATCCATAAACTTCTCTGTTTGTTCCTGGAGTATGTACTTCAGACTGGGTCTGTTTCTCTCTGGTGTCTGGAGTATATTTCAAGAAGATTAGAGAGATCCACTAGTCCAGAGTGGATGTTGATGTTTTTATTGTAGCTAAGGGAGGAAGGTCACAGGCTCATGTGTACAAGTGCTGGAGTGTTCATAGAAGTGTTCCTTGAAGGATAAAGTGCTAGAGTCTGTATATGCCTGGAAGGGTGGAGCTTAAGGGTAGTAGTGAGTGCTGGTGCTGTTTGCAGGCACAATGCACATGTACAGGTGCCCTGAATACCTAATTGGCATACAGGCCTTTTGTACTGTCCTCTTCGTATTCAGATCTGTCTGGGGGCCAGGAATTGTTTGCCTGTACTTCAATGGTAGACCCACAGAACAGGGGCTTCAATGTGGAGAATGCTGTCGTCGTGTTCCCTATGTTGCCCACAGTGGCACTGTGGGTAGGAGGGATCCAATGTTTGGCTGCTAGCATACATGGATCCTGGATCTGGGGCTCTGCATACACTTACCTGAATGCACCCTCACACACTTGCAAGCCTAATTGGAAAGCACATAGGTCCCCTACTCTCATATTTGGGACCACAGATGCAAATGAGAGTGTAGGAGATTCGTCAGCTCTGGGGTGTCCACTGTTTGGCCACTGGGTAGGGAGACCTGTACTCGGGGATGCCGCCTCTCCTGTCTCAGTCATCAAGCAAGGAAGCTCCTTCTTGGGCTAGCTGCTACCATGTCACAGCCATGGACCTAGGAGGCCAATACAGCTGCCTATTACAGCTGCAAAGGAGGCTGGGAGCCCAGTACTGCTGCTGCCTCTGCTGTCACAGTCACCTAGCATGGAGGCTCATGCCTGGAGCAGCAGCCACTGCCTGCTGCCTCCACCAAGCAGGGAGGCTTGTGCTTGGGGCAAGGGGATGTGCAGGGGAGTTGAATATTTGCCACTCTCAGTCCTCGGAAATGTCCATGACTGACCTGGATGCAAAATGTCGCACCTCACTGATTGTCCCTTCTTTCCCAGGAAGCCTTAATAGCAATGTTCTGGTTTCTGCTGCCCCTCCACTCACGAATTTTGGAGTTTAGGATCCTGTGTCCCTCAGATATGGTGCTTACTGGTTGCTTCCATCTTGACCTCGTCAATAGTTTATTTCTTAAAGTAAAGTACATTTTGTGTTTTTTTTTTATCTGTTTGTTTTGAGACAGTCTTTCTCTGTGAAGCCTTGGTAGTCCTGGACTTTATTTGTAGACCTGGCTGGCTTTGACCTCACAGAGATGAGCTTACTTCTGTCTCCCATTTGCCGGCATTATAGGCACTTGTCACTATGCATAGCTTGTCATTTTGTTTTAAATCTTTACATTTTCTACTCCACCCTCTGAGATTAATGCATATAACACATTCACATTATACATATGCTTACATATAATATGATTAGAAAGCCTATATTTTCTACCCCTTTTGTCCCATATTCTCTATTTATTTGTTACATTATAGGGAATCAATTATCACAAACTATATACCAATGTATTGATATGCTTTTATTATTAAATACTACAGTGCATATTAGGATTCACACTTCATGTCATACATACTATGTATTTTATTTATGAATAGCATGTATGTATGTTTATTGTCATACAATATTTTATAATACTAACAATCCCCTGTAATCAATGTGTTCACCTTCCCTTTCTTCTTTCCCTTCTTCATCCATCCCTGAAAAACACTGATCTCATATTTTTCTAGACTAGGATATATTTGATATCACGCTCTATAGCTTCTTCAGATTTTCCTTTCATGCCCCAAGTTATGACAACAATGAATAGAGGTGGTCCATTTGTGCATTTGAATGTTTTTTTTTTTTTTGGTATATGACTTTCCAGTTCATTGATGAAGTATTCAGCAGTGTGTTTGCTGGATATAACAATAAGTGTAGTTTTAGATTTGTCACACTGTCTTCCAATTTTATCGGTATATTTTCTATTCCAATCAGTAATTAATATGTATTCCTATATTTTGTTCTACATTCTCTCTCACCAGTGGTTGGAGTTATCAGTGATTTAAATTTTATTCTTAATAAGAGGTCTAAAGAGAGGGATCATATTGTTGTTTCAATAATAAATGATAAAATGACCTACGATCTTGAACAATTGTTCATGTTTTTATGCATCATCTACTTTCTTTAGTGAAATAGCCAAGTTGTTTAATATTTTGTTTTATTCTTTCTCTTTCTCTCTCTCTTCCTCTGTTTGTGTCTCTCTTTCTCACTCTAGCACATACAAGATTATTTTAGTTTTTGTACTAATTTCCTCCACTAAATTCAGGATTAATTTAAGTCACTTATTATTTTTCTTTTGTTTCTGTACCATTTAGTACCCCTCCCATAAGTGTCAGTTGAGAAGGAAAACAATGTCATCACCATTCCTGCAAACTAACACCAATAAAGACATTTTATTTGTTATACTTGGTTTTGTACTAATGAATTTTATTTTTCTCTGGTATTTGTTTCACCTTGACTACTAAATGCCAATTGGAAATACTTGAAGCCAAGGTCAAATAATTATGGTTTTTCATGGGTGCAAGTTATGAAGCAGAATTATGTCATATGATATTTTTAAAAGACTGCAACTGAAGCTTCAAGGATAACACCATGAAATAATTATAACAAAACTACTTGAGTACAAAGATGTATTTAACACCTGGTTATATTGATACAGCTTTGGAACGACCCATCTGAATATATATATGTATGAAAAGTTTTTGAATGAGTAAACATAAGCACTGACATTCAGGAACTACTCGTCCATAACCTTTATGATTTTAGAAAAAGGATGAATTGGAAATATGTGTTTATTACCATATCAACTTTAACATATCTATTCACAAATATGGACTTACTAAGAACATCACAATGATGGTAATATCTTTGAGGGGAAAAAACACATGTCTCAGATAATACACCACTATACTGGCTTCCCCCTAACCCCACCAAAAAAAAAAAAAAACTGATGGGATTAAAGGTGTTAGGAATTTTAATAAAAACATTTCCTGAATTGCTATTTAAATGAAGTCCCGTTTAAAAACTATGAGAGGTGTTTCTATATCTTTACCAATAAAAAGGAGTAAATTTAAAGTATGTGGTGAATAAATGTTAGTTCCATGACATAAATCATTAGAAAACTAATAAAACGCAATAAATATGTTGTACTATCATATTAACAATTCCAAAAGCATATGAAGCCCCAGAAAAGAAAAACAGGTAGTATAATTTATGCTTTGTAAGATTTAATTTTTTTACTGTGTATGAGTGTATTTCTTCCATTCATGTATGGGGACTACAGACACATAGTACCCATGGAGGTTGGAAGTGGGCCTCAGACTCTGTGGAACTGAAGTTATATATGGTTGTGATTAATCTTTTGTTAATAGGAAAATAAATTTGAATCTTTTATAATAGTACGATGTGCTTTTAACCAAGGAACACTCTCTCAAGCCCCCAGGTGTGCTATTTCAGGATGCTTAATTTTCACTGTCAATTTCTCAAAATTGCTTTTGATTTTACTGTACTCAGCTCATATTTATATCAGTCATTGGGGTTATGTCACAAATAATCCTGACCCCTTACTAGGGAACCCATTTGGGTACTGAGTTACCATGGGCTAAATCTGAACAGGGGTTTTAGGTTATATACATGCATAGTCCTTGGGTAGAGAAACAGTCTCATGGAAGATTCCTGTGCCCTGATATATTTGGTCCTTGAGGGGTTCCTGTCCTCTCCAGGTCATACTAACTCCCCCTTCTTTCATATGATTACCTGTACTCTGACCAAGGTTTGGTTATAAGTCTCAGCATCTGTTTTGATACTCTGAACTCCCATTTCTTTACTTACTATCTACATATATAGAATCAAAGGTAATTGGATAATATGTGCCAAGATCACAGTTTTGCTGGCTTAGTTTCCTTTGGTACTTTCTTTAAAACATGACTATTTTTGTGGTTTTATGTATGGGTTTTCCTCCCATCTGTTCATTCTTTTACAAATACATCAATCACACTTCTTTGATTGCTGTAAATTTGTGTTAAGTATATGAGTCAGATTATGTCAATTTGTATATTGTTTCTTCAAAATATTTTTGAACATTTTAAGTTTTTCTGATTTCCATATAAGTTTAGAATGAGCATTATTTTCTAAATTGTTGGGAGTGTTCTATGGATGTATTCATTATACGCTGCAAATTGAATATACTGGATATTTCAATGTTGATACCCAATGTTCACAAGTTCATGGAGTAGCTCTCCACTTTTATTTGTCTTACTTCTTGATTAATCTCTAAGAGACTTTTTTGGATTAAAATTACTATGATGCTGAAAAAAAGTTCTTAAATGAAACTATAGTTCAATTTTCCATAATCATTATTTGAAATATTTTTATTTAATATTTTTAAAAGCCATGTGGAACCCTACTTTATAATCTCTCTCTCTCTCTCTTTGTGTGTGTGTGTGTCTGTTTGTATCCAAGATTTTGACTACCTTATTGACTCTTTTTCTTGCCTCCCTACAAGACACCTGTCCCTTCCAACCTGTAACACTAGTTTGGAGAGAAAAAAGGTTACTTCCTGCTTCCTGATGATTAGGGGCATC
Source organism: Pachyuromys duprasi (assembly GCA_028658305.1). Lineage (NCBI taxonomy): Eukaryota > Metazoa > Chordata > Mammalia > Rodentia > Muridae > Pachyuromys > Pachyuromys duprasi. The sequence continues at coordinate 65,701,899 of CM053742.1, forward strand.
AAGTTTCTTGGGGCAAATTTGACCTTTATCATCTGTATATCTCAAACCAACAACCAGCAATCCAACAACCAACAACAGCAGCAGAAGCAAACATCAAAGAGCAACAGGAGCAACAACAGCAGCAGCAGGGAGAACAGAAGCCTCTGCCTCTCTTGATGCTATGGCATTGATATACCCTTTGCAGAGTCCCCAGAATTCCAAATATAAACAATCTTCAGATAGCAAAATCATACCTCATCCAGAGTATGAGATAAATTATAGTTAGTTGCTGTGGACAATGTGAAGCAGCCCCATATCACATACCTGGGATTAATACAAAAACACATTTCCAACATAACAGGGTTTTTAAAGAAACCACGATTTTCACTACAGTATGTGTGTTTAATTGGAATTATACTACACAGGGCATGGAGGTTTATGCTTATCCAAGAAGCCACAGGATTCTAAATGAAAAGCTTATTGGCAGGTAGAAGATTATATCTCCTTTAGTTGTAGGTCAAAGGTGTCAATGGGGACCCAAAAACAGCACAGAGTTTTGTATATTACCTTTGCTCTTGGTTGCTAACTAGGACTTGAAGTTAAGATTCTATTAGTGGGTTGAGCATGCTCCAGTAGATGCCCCCCAAACAAAAATATAAGGACTACACAAACTGGAGAAAAATGTGTTATTGAAGTATAAAAAGATATGGATTTGGGAAGGTAGAGAGGAATGCGGTATATCCGTGATGAGTTAAGGTGAGGAATTAGGGTGAATATGTTCAACATACATTGTATGATACTCTTAAATAATTAATAAAATCTTATTAAATATAAATAAGTTTTATAAAGGTAGCTTTGTGTATATCTATGTGGCAGAGTGCTTGCCTGGCCTTTTGAGGTCTGGCACTCTTAATAACCACTATAAGAAAAAAAAAATATATATATATAGTATTCTTAATTTTTTGTTTTTTATTTTTATAAATTATTTCCTTTAGATCCTGATTGTAGTCCCTTCCCTCTTCTCCTTGCAGTCCTACCCTCTCCCCCTCTTCCACTTATCCCCCTCCTATAGTTCACAGAAAGAGGGAATTTCCTTTCATACCATGGACCTTAGCCTATCAAATCCCATTAGGACTTCCTGCATCGTCTTCCTATGTGACCTGACAAGGCCACTACAACAGGTGGAAGTGATAAAAAATCTGGCAACAGAGTCCATGACACAGATAGCCCCTGTTTTCCTTACTAGGGAACACACATGGAGACTGAGCTGCCTATGGGTTACATTTGATCATGGAGCCTATGTCTTCTTGTTGCATGGTCATTGGTTGGTAAATCAGTCTCTGCAGACTCCCCTTTAGCTGAGATTTTTGGTTTTGTAGGTTTCCTTGTAAAACTCCTCTTGCACGCTTTCATAAGAATCTCAGTGTTGTGCCCAAAGCTGGGCTGTTGATTCTCAACTCAAGAAGTTAAACACCAACACACTGAGTAATTTAATTAAGAAATGGCATACAGAGCTAAAGAGAGAATTCTCAACAGAGGAATATAGAATGGCAGAGAAACATTTAAAGAGCTGCTCAACATCTTTAGCCATCTGGGAAATGCAAATGAAAATGACTCTGAGACTCCACCCTACACTCACCAGAATGGGTAAGATCAAAAATTCAAGAGACAACATATGCTGGAGAGGTTGAGGAAAAAGAGAATCCCTCCTTCGTTGCTGGTGAGAATGTAACATTGTAAAACCGTTTTGGAAATCAACCTGGCCCTTTCTCAGGAAACTAGGAATAGTGCAACCTCTAGATTAAGCTATACCACTCCTATGAATAACCAAAATGTGCCCCATCATTCAATAAAGACGTTTGCTCAACTATGTTCATAGCAGCTTTATACACTATAGCCAGAACCTAGAAAGAACCTAGATGTCCCTCAAAAGAATTGATATAGAAATCATGGTACATTTACACAATCAGGATACTACTTAGCAATTAACAGCAAAGAAATCATGAAATTTTCAGGCACATGGATGGAACTAGAAAAGATTGTCCTAAGTGAGGTAACCTAGAAGAAGAAAGACACACTTGGTATATACTGACTTATAAATGGATATTAGTCATACAATATAGGATAAAATACTAAAAATCTGTAGTCTTAAAGAAGCTAAACAATAAGGAGGACCCTAGGGAAAAGACTTAATCTTCATTCAGAAAGGCAAACAGGATAGATAACAGAAGTAGGAGAAGGCAAGGAACAGGACAGGAGCCTTCCACAGAGGGCCTCTGAAAGACTCTACTGATCAGGGTATCAAAGCAGATCCTGAGACTCAAAGCCAAACTTTGGGAAGAGTGCCTGTAAATCCTATGGAAGAAGGGGTAGTTAGAAAGACCTGGAGAGGACAGGAGCTCCACCAGGAGAACAACATATCCAAAATTATCTGAGCTCAGGACCTCATGCAGAAGTTGATGAATCAACCAAGGAATGTACATGGAAAGGACTTAGACCCCCTGCTTAGAGGTATCAGAGTCTCCATGAGGGTTCCTTAGTAAGGAGAGCAGGGCCCTTTCTGAACTGGAGTCAGTGGCAGGCTCTTTGATCACTTCCACCTGGTGAGGTCCACTAAATATGTCATAGAGAAACAGGATCCTACAGTCTTTTGCTTTGTTTTTTGTTTTTTAAAAATTTTTATTAATTACAATTTATTCACTTTGTATCCCCTCTGTAGCTACCTCCCTCCTCCCCTCCCAATCCCACCCTGCCTCTGCCTTCTTCATCCAAACCCTTCCCCCAGTCCACTGATAGGGGAGGTCTTCCTCCCCCTCCTTCTGAATCTAGTCTATCAGGTCTCATGAGGAGGGGCTGCATTGCTTTCTTGTGTGGCCTGGTAAGGCTGCTCCCCCCTCAGGGGGAGGTGATCAAAGAGCAGACCAATCAGTTCATTTCAAAGACAGTCCCAGTACCCATTACTATGGGATCCACTTGGACATTGAACTTCCATGGGCTACATCTGTGCAGGGGTTCTAGGTTATCTCTATGAATGGTCCTTGATTGGAGTATCAGTCTCAGAAAAGACCCCTGTGCCCAGAATTTTTGGTTCTGTTGTTGTCTTTGTGGAGCTCCTGTCCTCTCCAGGTTTACTATTTCCCACTTTTTTCATAAGATTCCCTGCACTCTGCCCAAAGGTTGGCCATAAATCTCAGCATCTGCTTTGATACAGTGCAGGGAAGAGCCTTTCAGAGGCTCTCTGTGGCAGGTTCCTATCATGTTCCATTTTCTTCCTCTTCTGATGTCCATCCTCTTTGCCTTTCTGAATTGGGATTGAGCATATTAGCCAGAGTTCACTTTCTTAATTAGTTTCCTTAGATATACAGATTTTAATATGTTTATGTTATATTATATGTCTAATATCCACTTATGAATGAGTATATACTCTGTGTCTCTTTCTGCTTCTGGGATACCTCATTCAGGATGATCTTTTCCAGTTCCCAACATTTACCTGTAAATTTCATGATGTCCTTTTTTAATTGCTGAGTATTATTCCATTGTGTACTACAATTTCTGTATGTATTCTTCAATTGAGGGTCATCAGGGTTGTTTCCAGGTACTGGCTATTACAAATAAAGCTGCTACAAAGGTGGTTGAGCAAATGTCCTTGCTGTACACATGAGCATCATTTAGATATATGTCTAGGAGTCATAGAGCTGGATCCTGAGGAAGTGCTATTCCTAATTGTCTGAGGAAGCACCAGATTCATTTCCAGACTGGTTGTACAAATTTATATTCCCACCATCAGTGGAGGTCAGACAGTCTTGATGAGACCTGACAGGCTAGGGTCAGAGAATAGGGAAGGAGCACCTGCACTATCAGTGGATTAGGGGAGGGACATAGGGGGAGAAGAAAGAGGGATGGTGAGAAAGGAGGCGATGAGGGAGGGGGCTACAACCAGGATATAATGTGAATGTATATATGTGCACCATGTGAATGCTGAGTACCCAAAGAGTCTAGAAGATGATCTTCCTTGTAACTGAATTTACAGATGACTTTTAGCTACCTTGTGGATGCTGAGAACTGATTCTGGGTCATCCACAAAAGTGGCAAGTAATACTAACCTCTGAGCCTTCCTTTCAGTACAAGGAAGTAAAAATTCTATGTGAAAAATATAAAAAATAAAAGTAAAGTTGTAAGTGTTTTAGGGTGAGCAGAATCCTGGAAGTAAACATGCCTGTAAGCAATCATTTGCTCACTGTTTGTAGTAATTTCCACAATTTCAAATTTAATATCTCTAGAAGGACCTAAGAGTTTATGTGAATCCCTGCCCATTACTGAACTGATTCCATACATTTTCCAGTATGCAAACATGTTACTACTTTCCATCTTTAAATGCAAGAAAAAAAGACTTCCTATAATTTAAAATTATTTGTCCTAAATGCATTATTCTCCTCTTTCCATCTAACCAAGAGTTCCAATTGCAACTATCAAATGTTGAGATCACAGGGATTCTATGAATGTTTTCTTATTTATTTATTTATTTATTTATTTATTCAATCTTTTATACCCTGATCCCATCCCTCTTCCTCCTCTCCTCCCATTCTCACCTTCATTCACGAACTCAGGGAAGGGAATGCCTTCAAGTGGTATCAGCCCCCCCCCCCTCCGGTACCTCATGTTGCAGCAGGATTAAGTGCAACCTGTCCAACTAGAGCCTGACAAGGCAGTCCAACCAGGGGGAAGACATCCAGGGGCAGGCAACAAAGTCATACACAGCCCATACTTCCATTGTTGGGGAACTCACATGTTGATCATGCTGTATATCTACTACATATGTGTAGGGATTCTAAGTTCAGGTCATGCATGCTCTCTGGGTGGAGTTTCAGTCTCTGTGATCTCTTATGAGCCCAGGTTAGTTTATTTTATAGGTATTCTTGTGGTGAGGTGCATGAATTTTTAGAAACTTCATAATGACCTTAAACCTACTGCATTCCTGGGATTATTTTAAATACAAAGGAGTTAATATTAAAACTGTTTCCCTTAAGTTTATCTCTTAGGGTAAATGAAGACAGAAGAATTTTCCTTGGCAGAAGGAAAGTTTCATTGTCATTGGGCAAACCATAAGCCATAAGAAGCTATCAATATCGTTTCATGTGAGCTGAAGAAAATCTATCTATCTATATAGATAGATATAGATATAGGTATAGGTATAGATATAGATAGATATGCTTTCACTAATATACAAAGTCCTTTATATAAAATAATATCAGAAATATCTTCCCACTCAAAATACCATATCTTGGAGGCTCCAAGATGGCGGCGACCAGCATGTACCATATCAGAGAAGATCCAAACTTCTGAAACTCGCAAGGGTAGGAGCAGCTGAAGCCAGAGCATCAATATTGAGGCTTCTTGGGATAGAAGGGTCTCGTGAGCTGGACAGTTTGGATCCAGGCACGTGTCTCCTTGCTTGGCTGCTGAGGCAGAGGCTTCCACTGTGCCAAGCACTAGCTCTCTCCTCCCTGTGGGGATGGCAGAAGCAGAGACTGTACAGGCCTATGAGCTCAGTGACTGAGAGAGCAGAGGCAGCCCCAAGTAGAGCCCCTGCCCTGCAGCCAAACAGCAGACACCTATGAGCTGAAGCATCTCTTAGACTTTTATTTGCCCCTGTAACCCCAAATATGAGATTAGAGAACTTGGGGAACACCTGTGCTTTCCACATAAGCCTGCACGTAAGTAAGTGTGCCTTCAAGTGAGTGCATGCAGAGCTCCATATCCAAGGTCCCTCTATGTTAAGAGCCAAAAATCGGATCCTTCTCACCCACACCCTCACTGTGGGTAACATAGGGATCCCTAGGACAATGTTCTCAACATTCAAGCCCCTGTTCTGTGGGTCTCCCAGTGGACTCCAGGCAACAATTCCTGGAGCCAAGATGATGCAACCCAGACAGATCTAAGTGCCTGGAGAACAATACAATAGGTATGTGGACCACTGAGTCATTCAGAGCACCTGCACATGGCAATTGCACCCACCACACAGGCAGGAAACCCACCTACACTTACGCTCCACCTTTCTAGGCATCTACACATACTACCACACTGGCCTCCAAGGCACACTTCCACACTAACTCCAGCTATTGCACACATGTGCCTGCCATCTTCCTCCCTTAGCTACAGCTGAAACACCAACACCAACTCACAAACCGGTAGACCTCACTCATCATCCCAGAGAATACCCTAGACTCGAGACAGACCCAGTCTTAAGTACAGACTCCAGGAACAAACAAGAAAGTTTACATATAAGCAGATGGCTAGAGGTTGGCAAAAGAACATAGCCAACAAAAATCAGGACATCATGGCTTGACTAGGAACCCCCAAAATCAATGGATATTCAATTAATCAGAAACACAAGAAAGGGATATCAAATCTATGCTTATCCAGTCATTAGAGGCACATAAGAGAAAACAAACACAGCTCTCAAAGAAATACAGGCAAATACATCCAAACAAATAGAGGCACAAGCAGAGGCAAAAGTACTGGCATAAAGAGAGGACAGGAACAAAAAAAAAATGAGAACATTATGGAAAACCAGGAATCTACATTCAAACAGATGAAGGAAATGGTGAAAGACATGAAAGCATAGTTAGAATCAATAAGGAAAACACAAACAGAGAAAACCCTGCAGCTAGAGAACTTAGGAACCACAAAGGTAAGCATCACCAACAGAATACAAGAGATGGAAGAGACAGTTGCAGAAATAGATAAATTTCTCAAAGGAAAAAAAATACAATTGTAAAAGTTCCAAACATAAAACATCCAAGAAATCAAGGACACCATGAAAACAGGAAATCTAAGAATAATATGAACAGAAAAAAAAGAAAATTCCAGGCTCCCAAATCCAGAAAATATTTTCAAGAAAATCCTTGAAGAAAAATTGCCCAACATAAAGAAAGAGATGTCCTTAAACCTACAAGAGGCCTACAGAACACCAAATAGACTAGACCAAAAAAGAAACTCCTCATGTCACATAATAGTCAAAATACTAAATCTACAGAATAGAGAAAAAATATTAAAAGCAGCAAGGAAAAAAAAAGGAAAAGTGACATATAAAGGTAGATTTACTGAATCACACCAGGTTTCTCAACAGAAACTACGAAAGTAAAAAGGGCCTGGGCAGATGTCATGCAGACACTAAGAGACCACAGATGCCAATGCAGACTACTATACCTAACAAAGCTTTCAATCAACATAGATGAAGAAAACAAACTATTCCATGGCAAACCTAAACAATATCTACACAAAAACCCAGCCCTACAGAAGATACTAGAATAAAAGCTCCAACTGATGAAATCAACTATATCCAAGAACACAAAGGGCATAGATAACTTGACAACAAAAAATTAAAAAAATATAAGCACAGAACCACACTATCACCTCCAACTCCACAATGAAAGGAATTTATATTAATTGGTCACCATTATCTATCAACATTAAAGGACTCAGCTCTCCAATAAAGAGACACAGACTAACAGATTGGTTACAGAAACAGGATCCAACATTCTGCTGTATCCAAGAAACATACCCAACAAAAATAAACAGTATTTCAAAGTAAAGGGCTGGGAAAAGGTTTTTCAAACAAATAACCTCAGAAAACAAGCTGAAGCAACTATCTTAATGTGTAAAAAAAAATAGACTTTCAACCAAATTAATAAAAAAAGATAAGGGATACTTCATTCTCACCAGAAGAGAAATCCACCAGGAGGATATCACAATCCTGAACATCTAAGCCCAAATAGAAGAGCTCCTGCATTTGTAAGTGAAACATTATTAAAGCAAAAATCACACATGGAATCCAAAGCCTTAATAATGGAAGACTTCAACACTCCACTCTGACCAAGGGCCATATCATCTGGACAGAATCTAAATAGGGAAACAATGACAAGTGCAGAGGTTCTAAATCCAATGGACCTAACAGATGTCTACAGAACTTTTCATCTAAACTCAAAAGAGTACACATTCTTTTCAGCATCTAACTGAACGTTCTTGAAAATTGAGGATATACTCAGACACAAAGAAAGCCTCAAGATATACAAGAAGATTGGAAAATACCCCCTGTATCCTATCATACCACCTTGGCCTAAAACTAGACCTCAACAGCAATGGAAATAACAAAAAAGGCTACATACACATGGAAACTAAGCAACACTCTACTCAATGACACCAGGGTCTTTTCTGAAACTGATACTCCAACTAAGGACAGCAAGTGAAGAAAACATAGAACCTCTACACAGATCTAGCCCATGGGCACTCAGTGTCTAAGTGGATTCCATAGTAATGAGAACAGGGACTGTCTCTGACATGAACACAGTGGCTGGTTCTTTGATCACCTCCCCATGAGGGGGGAGCTCCCTTACCAGGCCAAAGAGGAAGACAATGCAGCCAATACTGATGAGATCTGATAGGCTAGGATCAGAGAGAAGGGAACAGTGCTTCCCCTATCAATAGACTGGAGGGGGGCATGGGAGGAGAAGGAAGGAGAGTTGGGTTGGGAGGAGATGAAGAAGGGGGATACAGCTGGGATACAAAGTGAATAAACTGTAATTTTAAAAAATTTAAATTAAATAGAATAAAATCACATACGGTGATTTGTTTCACATACAGTGAAACAAAAATGGCCATCCTGCCAAAATAAAAATCTACAGATTCAATGTAATTCCCCTCAAAATACCAACACAATACTTTACAGAATTTGAAAGAACAATTCTCAATTTCATATGGAAAAACAAAACAAAACAAACAAACAAACAAAAACAACCTGCTACAACAATCTTGTACAATAAAAGACCTTCTGGAGGTATCTCCATCCCTGATCTCAAGCTGTACTGTAGAGCAACAACAATAAAATCTGCATGGTACTGGCAAAGAAACAGAATCGTGGATCAGTGGAATAAAATACCTATCCACACATGATTTTTGACAAAGAACCCCAAACCATACAACGGAAAAAGGAAAGCATCATCAACAAATGTTGATGGTCTAACAGTAAGTCCACTAGTAGAAAAATGTTAATAGGTCAATATTATTATTGATCTATGTTATTTTCCTGCCCCAAACTAAAGTCCAATTGTTTCAATGACCTCAACATAGAACCAGACACACTAAACCTGTTCGAAGAAAAAGTGGGGAAGAGCTTTGAACTCCTTGTCACAGGACACAACTTCCTGAACAGAACACCAATAACACAGGCTCTAAGATGAACAATCAAAAAATGGCACCCAATGAAACTGAAAAACTTCTGTAAGCAAAGGACACTGTTGTCAGAACAAAATGACTTCCTGCAAACTGGGGAAGGATCTTCACCAACCTTATATCTGACATAAGACTAATTTCTGGAATATATAAAAAAAACTCAAAAGGTTAAACACTAACAAATCAAGTAATTCAATTTTTAAAAATGTGGTACAGAGTTAAACAGATAATTTTCTATAGAGAATTATCAAAGAGAAACAACTCAAGAAATGTTCAATGTCATTAGCCATCAGGAAAATGCAAATCAAAATGACCTGAGATCTCACTTCCTGTAAAAGAGATACTTTTTGGTACTGTGGGCGAAGTGCAGATCCATTCTGCCTGCTCCCTACCTGCCTGGCTCACTCAGGTCAGGAACAGCCAGTACAGCACAGACAGTGAATGCACCAACAGAGTCAGTGATCCCAGTGGAACTGAGCAAGAGAGGGAGTGAAATCCTATTCTCTACTATCTTATGGAAGCCTGTGAGGCACTGGAGAAACTGTGCTCCAAGATCTTTCTACCTCCACCCCAGCTACCTGGCATAAAGTGGCCACTAACAGTGAGGCAGCAGAGACAGTGAATTTAGCAGACCCTACTTGAGACTCAAGAGACAGGTGGACCCAGTCTGTAGTGCAGGCTCTAGGAACAAACAGTCAAGGATACAGACAACCAGATGGCTAGAGGCCAGCATAAGAATACAGGCAACAAAAACCAGGACTTGACAAGAATCTCCAAAATCAACATATATTTCATTGAAGCTAAAACAGAGGAAAATTATCTTAAATCTATAATTATGAAGTTATTTGAGCCACATAAAGATGAAACAAACAAAAAAATAGAGGACATCATGCAAATACATGAAGCCACGTTCAAACAGATGAAGGAAAAGGTGCAGGATATGAAAATTGTATTAGAATCAATAAAGAAAACACAAACAGAAATTCCCAAATTGATCCTAACACCTTATTAGTGGTAAACTTCAACACCTCACCCTCACCAAGGGACAGATCATTGAGACAGACCCTAAATACATAAATAATCACACTTATAGATGTCTAAAATCAAATGGACCTAACAGATGTCTCAGAAACTTTCATCCAAACACGAAACAGTATACCTTCTTAGAACCTCAAGGAACCTTCTACAAAACTGAACATATAGTCAGGCACAAAGCGAAGAAGAACAGATATGAGAATATTTAATTAATCCCTTGTATCATATCAGACCACTAGGGTCCAAAACTAGACATCAATAAAAACAGAAATAGCGAAAACCCTAATACACTTGGAAACTGCATAACTCTCTACTGAACGACAATTGGGTCAGGGAGAAAGTAAAGAAAGAAATAAAGACTTCCTAGAGTTTAATAAAAATGATTGTACAACTTACCGAAACATATGGGAAACAATGAAAGCAGTGCTAAGAGGAAAGTTCATAGCCCTAAGTGTCTTCATAAAGAAATTGGAGACATTTCATACAATAACCTTAATGGCACACCTGAAAGCACTAGCAGACACATCCAAGAAAATTAGATGTTTGGAAATAATAAAACTGAATGCTAAAATCAACAAACTAGAAAGAAGAACAATTCAAATAATCAATGAAACTAAGAGTTGGTTGTTTGCAAAAATACAAAAGATAGACACACCCTTAGCCAAACTAACTAAAAGACAAAGGGACAATATTCAAATCACAAAAATCAGAAATGAAAAGGGAACATAATGACAGACACTGAGGAAATCCAAAGAATCATTAGGACCTACTACAAAAGTACATATGAAACAAAATTCCTCCCCTATCAGTGGACTTGGAAAAGGGCAGGGAGGAGATGAGGAAGGGAGGGTGGGATCGGGAGCGAATAAGGAAGTGAGATACAGCAGGGATACAAAGTTAATAAACTATAACTAATATTTAAAAATAAAAAATATATTAAAAGGGAAAAGTAAATGAAGTAAACAATTTTTAAATATTCATTCATTTTTATTTACAATAATTTATTCACTTTGTGTACCACTATCTCATGTCACTCTCTCATTCCCTCCCAATCCTGCCCTCCCTCCCTCATTTCCTCCCATGCCTGTCCACTACCCCACCAATAGGGGAGGTCATCCTCTGCTTCCATATATTTCTAGGCTATCATCTCATCAGGACTGATTCTGTTGTTTTGCTCTGTGTCCTGGTAAAGATGCTCTCCCATTAAGGGGAGGGAATCAGTGAGCCAGCCACTAAGTTCATGTCAGAGACAATCCCTGTTCTCCTTACTAGGGCACCAACATGGAGAATGAGCTGTCATGGTCTATAACTATTCAGGCCTCTAGGTTATTTCGATGAATGGCCCCTGGTTGTAGCATCAGTTTCAGAAAAGATCCCTGGGCCCATAGTTTTGGTTCTGTTGCTCTATCCTAGGTAGTTCCCAATCTGGAACTTTCTCAGAAAATTTGGAATAGTGCTACCTCAAGATCCAGCTATACAGTTCCTAGGCATATATCCAAAAGATGTTCAAGTACACAAAAAGGACGTTTGCTAAAGCATGTTCATATCAGCTTTATTCTTAATAGCCAGAATCAGTAAACAACCTAGATATCCCACAACTGAGGAGTAGATACAGAAAGTGTCCTACATTTAACAATGGAATACTACTCAACAATTAAAAACAAGGAAATCATGAAGTTTGAAGACAAATGGTGGGAACTAGAAAAGATCATCCTGAGTGATGTAAACCAAAAGCAGGAATACACACATGGTATATACTCACTTATAAGTGGATATTATACATATAATATAGGATAAACATACTAAAATCTGTACACTTAAAGAAGCTAAGCAAGAAGGAGGACCCTGGGTAAGATGATCAATCATCATTCAAAAAGGCAAATTGGATAGACATCTGAAGAAGGAGAAAACAGGAAACAGGACAGGAGCCTACTACAGAGGGACTCTGAATGACTCCACCCAGCAGGGTATCATAGCAGATGCAGAGACTCATAGCCAAACTTTGGGGAGAGTGCATGGCATATTACAGCAGAAGTGGGAGATGAAAGAAACAATTTTCTTGAGAGAATATATATACCAAAGCTGAATAAGGATCAGGTCCATAAATTAAATAGTCCTATATCCCCTAAGGAATTAGAAGTGGTCATAAAAAATCTCAATGGTAGCTGAATACCTAAGTGGGTACATCAGTAAGGGGAACAGGGACTATTTTGGACATGAAATCAATGGCGGGCTCTTCAATCTCCCCGCCCCCTGAGGAACAGCCTTGCTAGGCCACAGAAGAGGACACTGCAGCCATTCCTGAAGAGACCTGATAAACTAGACTTAGACGGAAGGGGAGGAGGTCCTTCCCCATTAGTGGACCTGGAAAGGGACAGGGAGGACATGAAGGAGGGAAGGGTGGGATAGGAAGGGATTGGAGGAGGGGACTACGGCTGGGATACAAAGTATATAACCTGTGATTAATATAAAATAAAAATGTTAAAATAAAATAAAAAACTCCCATCCAAAAAAAGAACAAGGCCAAACAGTTTCAGTGCAGAATTCTACGAGAACTTCAAAGAACTAATACTAATAATCTTTAATCACTCCACAAAGTAGAAACAGAAGGAACATTACCAACCTCATTCTGTGTGGAGACAGTCACCTTGATACCTAAACTGCACAAACACCCAAAATATTAAGAGATGTCAGACCAATCTGACATAGGAATATTGACACACAAAAAAATACTCAATAAAATGCTCCCAAACTGAACCCAAGAACACATCAGAGACATTATCCGCCATGAAAAATTATGCTTCAACCTAAGCATGTAGGGTGATTTATTAAACAGAAATACATCAATGCAATCCACTATATAATCAAACCAAACCAAACAAAAGGAACATGATCAAGCACTCAGTTGCTAAAGTATCACTTGACAAAACACAACATCCATTCTAGTTTAAAGTCTTCAAGGGATCAGGGATACAAGGTACACACCTAAACATAGTAAAGCAATATACAGCAAGCCTATAAACAGTTTATAGACTCAATGCAATTGCCATCACAATACTAACACAATTCTTTACAAACCTTGAAAGAACATTTCTCAAAATCAGTTTGACCAACAAAAAACGCAGAATATCAAAAAGAGCCCTGTACAATAAAATATCTTCTGAGGTTATCTCCATCTCTGATCTGAACTAAAGAACAACAGTACTAAGAAAGGCATGATACTGGCAGAGAAACAGACTGGTTGATCAATGGAATCAAATTGAAGATCTAGAAAGAAACTCAAACTCCTATGGATACTTGACTTTTGACAAAGAAGCCAAATGGAAAAAAGCCAATGGGAAAAAGATATCATATTCAACAAATGGTGCTGGTGCTACTGCATGTAAACATGTACAGAAATGTAAACAGATCCATATTTGACACACTGCACAAAACTAAACTCCACATGGATCAAGGACTTCAAGATAAAACTAGACACACAAAATCTATTTGAATAAAAATTGGGAAAGAGCCTTGACCTCATTAGCATAGGAGACAAGTTCTTAAACAGAACACCACCAACACAGATTCTAAGATCAATAATCAATAAAATGGACTTCATGAAACTGTAAAAAAAAATTCTACTCTAAAACAAAGGATACTAACAAGAGAGCCAAACAACAGCCTACAGACTGGGATAAGATCTTCAACAGCCCTATATCTAACACAGTGCTATTACCCAGAAAATACAAAGAACTCAAGATGTTAAACACCAACAAACCATTGTTGGGTAGAATGGAAACTTTTATAACCACTTTGGAAATCAATCTGCTGCTTTCTCGGAAAATTATTACTATTACCTCTTCAAGATCCAACTATACTATTACCAGGCATGCATCTGAAAGATGTCCAACCATACAACAAGGACATTTGCTCAACTATGTTCATAGCAGCTTTATTCATAATAACCAGAATCTTAAAACAACCTAGATGTCCTTCAACAACAACAATCAAAAAATGTATATAGTAATTGTGGTACACTTACACAATGGGATTATAAATATGGCATTAAAACAGCAATTACAAACAGGGGAATCATGAAATTTGCAGGCAAATGGGTAAAACTAGAAAAGATCACCCTGAGTGAGGTAACCCAGAGGTAGAATGACCCATATGGTATATACTCACTCTAAGTAGATGTTAGCCGTATAATATAAGGTGAACATACTAAAATCTATAGTCCTAAATAAGCTGAACAATAATGAGGGCCCTAGGGAAGAGGCTTAATGCTCATGCTGAAGGGTAAACAGGATATACATCAGAAGTAGGAGAAGACAGGAAACAGGACAGGGGCCAACCACAGAGAGTCTCTAAAAGACTCTATACATCACGGTATTGAAGCATTACAAGACTCATAGCCAAATGTTGAGCATAGTGTAGGGAATATTATAGAAGGATGGGGATATAGAAAGACCTGGAAGGGATAGGAGCTCGCCAAGGAGACCAAGAAAGCCAAAATCGTAAATTCATGCTGGTCTCCAAAGACTGATGAACTAAACAAGAAACACGCCTGGAGGGGACCTAGACTACCTGATCAGATATAGACCATTGGCACCTCAGTTCAATGCAGGTTCACTAGTAAGGGCAGCAAGGTCAGTCTCTGACATGAACTCTGTGGCTAGCTATTTGATCATCTCCCCCTGGCAAGGTGGCTGTATTAGGCCAAAGAGAAAGAGGATCCTCACATTCTTAATGAGACCTGATAGCCTAGGGTCAGATAGTAGGGGAGCAGAACCTCCCCTATTACTAGACTAGGAGAGGGACATAAGTGGAGAATAGGGTGGGGCCAGGAGGAGATGAGGGATGGGATTACAACTGGAATACGAAGTGAATAAATAATAATAATGATGAAAAAGTTTTAAAAATTTTTTAACATCAAAACAATTTACTCTATTCGATTCAACTGATCCACCATTCTGTTTCTATGCCAGTGCCATGCAGTTTTTAGTATTGTTGCTCTTTAGTACAGCTTGAGATCAGGGATGGAAATACCTCCAGAAGATCTTTTACTGTAGAAGATTGTTTTAGAAATTCTGGGCTTCTTGTTGTACCATATGAATCTGAGAATTTTTCTTTCAAGGTCTGTAAAGAATTGTGTCAGTAATTTGATGGGAATTGCATTGAATCTGTAGATTGCTTTTGGTAAGATGGCCATTTTTACTATATTAATCCTGCCAAGCCATGAACATGGGAGATCATTCCATCTTCTGATAACTTCTTCTAATTCTTTCTTTAGAGACTGAATTTTTTTTTCTTACAAGTCTTTGACTTGCTTGGTTAGGTTCACACCAAGGTCCTTTATGAACTTTGTGGAAATTGTGAAGGGTGTTGTTTCGCTAATTTGAATAGAAGACCCTGAAATAAATCCACACACTTATGGACACAAGATTGTTGACAAAGATGCTAAAACCATTCAACAGAAAAAAGACAACATCTTCAACAAATGGAGCTGGTCTAACTGGATGTTTACATGTAGAAAAATGCAAATAGATCCATACTTATCACCCTGCACAAAACTAAAGTCCAAGTGGATCAAAGACCTCAACATAAAACTAGACACATTAAGCCACTTAGAAGAAAAAGTAGGGAAAAGCCTTGAACTCATTGGCACAAGAGACACCTTCCTGAACAGAACATCAACAACACAGGCTCTAAGAGCAACAATCAATAAATGGGACCTCATGAAACTGAAAATTTTCTGTAAAGCAAAGGACACTGTCATCAGAACAAAATGACTGCCTACAGATTGGGAAAGGATCATCACCAACCTTTTATCTGACAGAGGACTAATATCCAGTATATATAAAGAACTCAAA
>CM053742.1:65718498-65743566 GCA_028658305.1 Pachyuromys duprasi
AGGTATTTCTTTTCTGGTCTAGTCTATTTGGTGTTCTGTAGGCTTCTTGTATGTTGATAAACATTTCTTTTTTTCAGTTGGGAAAATTTTCTTCTATGATTTTCTTAAAAATATTTTCCGGTCCTTGGAGCCTGGAGTCTTCTTTTTCATCTATTCCAATTATTCTTAGATTTCGTCTTTTGATGGCATCTTTATTTTCTTGGATGTTTTGTGCTTGGGATTTTTCTAATTTTCTTTTTTCCTTGAGTGAGGAATCCATTTCAGCCAGCGTATCCTCTGCTCCTGAGATTCTCTCTTCCATCTCTTGTATTCTATTGGTGAAGCTTACTTTTGTGGTTCCTGATCTTTTGGTTCCTGATCTTTTCTCTAAGTTCTCCAGTTCCAGGTTCTTCTCCCTTTGTGTCTTCTTTATATATTCTAATTCTGTTTTCATGCTTTGTACCGTTTCCTTCAACTGATTGACTGTGTTTCCTATTTTGGTTGTTTCTTCTCTGTTTATCTTTGATTGTTCCTCTATGTGGGCAGTTAAATTTTTCTCCCTTTCTTTGAGGGCCTAATTCATTTCCTCTTTTTGTCTCTCCTTTTGTTCTTCCAATATCTGCATAATCAAAGCTTTAAGTTAATTTTCCTGTGTCTCCGCTGAATTAAAATCTCCACTGCTTTTGTGTGTTTCTGTTGGGTCCTTGGTGTGCTGATTTTTGTTGGGTGAGTTCTTCTGCCAATTTCTGGGCATTTGTTTATACATAATCAAGGAGATGTTTGTGCTTTAAGTCTGAACTTCAGTCTGTAACTGTCAATCTCTTTTGTCAGGAGTATTCTTCAAGGAGATCAGGGAGTTCCGGTGGTTTGACAGTGTGTGTTGTTACCTCAGTTGAACTCTGTTGTGGGCTCTGTGTACCTGGCTTCATGCTCTGTGCTAGAAGCCGTGAGCACTGCAGGCTGGTCACCCTTCTGGTCTGGAGACTCTGTTCCTCATTCTGTGCTAGAGGCTGAGTGTCCAGGTTTGAGATGTCAGCTAGGGGCTCTGTGCTCTTCCCTGGGCTTGCTGCTAATTGCTCTGCCCTGGACTGGAGATTTGGCACCCCCTTCTGGGCAGGGGCTGTGCACCATGGTCTGGGATGATATTTGGGGCACACACAGTGGTCCTGGGTTGGTTGCAGGCTTTGCCAAGCAGTGTGCACCCGTTGTATGCAGGCCTGTCTGTAATGGTGCCCGAGGCCTTCTCTGTCTGGCCTGTGGATACACACAAGACCCAAGGTTGTTGCTGGTGGACCCAAGCAGTGTGCTCCAGCAGTGTGCAGTTTGGTCAAAATGGTCCCCCATCCCTCTCAGTCTGAGGTGGTTCCAGCAGAGGTGATTGGTGCGTGCCTGCCATATACCAGCTGGTTGAAGCAGAACCCGGGTCCTTCCCAGACTGGCCTAAGGACTCACACAAGGACTGAGGTTTTTGCTGGCGGATCCAAGCAGTGTCTGCCTGCAGTGTGCAGGTCAGTCAAAAAGGTGTCCGGGTCCTCCTCAGTCTGCCCGGGAGACTGTGTGATCCAGTATAGTATGGCGGCTGCTGGCACCCAGTGCAGCTCCTTGCTCACATCAGAGCTGTGTGCCGCCTCTCACCCGGAGATTTTTCCGGGGAATAACTGGGTGTCCCTAGGTTTTTCCCACTTGATTTCCGCACCATAGGAGTTCCGCTCACCTGGCAATCACAAATGCTGGCGTTTTAGGTCCCAGAGTTCAGTCTCCTGGTCGCTGCATTGTTTGTGCTGTCCTACTCCTCAGACACAGCATCCTCTCGTGGCAGCCATCTTGGATCTCCCTCTATTTCTAGTTTCTGTTCTCTACTCTTAGATTTGGACCCAGATGTACAAATAAGAGTGCAGGAGATCCATCATATCAGTGGTGCCCACTTTTTGGCTACAAGGCAAGGGTGCTTCTGTAGCCTCATTCACCGTGTGCACAGAGGGTCCTGCTATGACTATCTGCTGCCCTGCTCCAGCTGCAGCTCTGGGAGGCCAGCCTATGCTGTTTCAGTCACTGAGCAAGGAGATTTATACTTGGACTAGTGGCTGCCCTGCAGCAGCCCCAACTACATCGCCTCCACCCCTACCCAAGAGGCTTTCCCGTGCCTTTTCAGTCACTGAACAGGGAGTTTTCTGCTTGGGGCAATCACTGTAGTCCAGCCAAGTAAGGAGTCCAGTGGTTTGGGCAGAGGCCACTGCTGGCCACCTCTCTCTGCAGGAATACCAATGCTTGGGGAAAGGGGAAATGTAGGGAGTTGAATATTCTCCACTGTCAGTCCCTGAAGACTTCCAAAGGTGACCTGGATCCAAACTGTCCCAGCTCATGGGTTGTCCCTTCTTGCTGAGCAAGCCAAAATGTGGATGTTCTGGTTTCAGCTGCCCCTTCACTGACAAAATTCAGAGTTTCAGATCCTACGACCCTCTGATATAGTGTGCACTGGTTGCTGCGATCTCAGAAGCCTAGGTTTGCTCTTATTTTACTAATTTTTGCATCCATGTTTATAAGCAAGATTGGTCTGAAGTTCTCTTTCTTTATACCAGTAGTCTTTGTGCAGTTTAGGTATAAAGGTGACTCTGGCCTCATAGAAGGATGTTGGTAATATTCCTTCAGTTTATTTTTTTGTAGAATAATTTGAAGAGTATTGGTGTTAGCTCTTTTTGAAGATCTGGTAAAATTCTTCTCTGAAACTGTCTGACCGTAGGTATTTTTTTTTTTGAGGGAGACTTTTGATGAGAGCTTCTATTTCCTTAGGGGATATAGGATTATTTAATTTATTTACCTGATCTTGATTCAGGTTTGTTCAATGGAATCTATCAAGAAAATTATTCTCCATTTCATTTACATTTTCAAATTTTGTTGAATATACACTTTTGAAGCATGGCCTAAAATTCTTTGGATTTCCTCAGTGTCAGCTGTTATGTTCCCCTTTTCATTCCCAATTTTGTTTATTTGGAGAGTGTCCCTCTGCCTTTTAGCTAGTTTGGCTAAGGATTTGTCTATCTTGTTGGTTTTCTCAAAGAACTAGCTCTTGGTTTTGTTGATTCCTAGAACTGAGGTGCTGAGAAGTAGATATAATCTTTTTTTGTTTGGGTGAAAGTTTATGTAGACATTCGTTCAGTCTATTTGATTTAAGACCTCTGTGAGTGTTATTATTTCTCTATTTAGCCTGTTATTCTCTGTTATTATTTTTCTATTTAGTTTCAATGAGAGTGGGCTATTGAAATCTCCCACTATTAAGGTGTTGGTATCAATGTGTGAGTTATAATTTATTAATGTTTCTTTGACAAACAGAGGAGTCCTCGTATTTGTTGCATAGATGTTCAGGATTGTAATATCCTCCTGGTGGGTTTTACCCTTAATGAGAATGAAGTGTCTCACTTCATCTTTTTGTTATCAGTTTTGCTTGAAACTCTATTTTATTTGAGATTAAAATGGCTACTCTTGCTTGCTTTTTGCATCCCTTTGCTTGGAAAAACTTTTTCCAGTCCTTTACCCTCAGGTAGTGTTTCTCGTTTTTACAGAGGTGCGTTTCTTGAATGCAACAAAATGCCAGATCGTTTCTCCTCAGTCAATGTGTTAGTCTGTGTCTTTTTATTGGAGAGATGAGACCATTGATATTAATAGATTTTAGTGACCAATGACTCTTAGTTCCTTTCTTTTGTGGAGTTGTTGGTGATTTTCTGTCTACTTGTTTTCTTTTGCTTTCTTTTTATTGTGAATGTGTCTTTACCCTGTGTTTTCTAGGGTGTAGTTGATTGTATTGGATTGGAGTTTTCATTCTAGTATCTTCTGAAGTGCTTTATTTCTGTGTATATGTTGTTTAAATGTAGTTATGTCATAGAATATTTTACTTTCTCCATTTATGTTGATTGAAAGTCTGGGTTGGCATCTTTGATCTCTAAGTGTCTGCATGATATTTGCCCAGGTCCTTTTGGTTTTCATACTCTCTGTTGAGTATTCTGGTGTGTTCTGATAGGTCTGCCTTTATGTATTTCTCCATCTTTTACCCTTGCCACTTTTATTATATTTTCTTTGTTCTGTAAATTTAGTGTTTAGATCATTATGTGGATGAAGGAGTTTCTTTTCTGGTCTAGTCTATTTGGTTTTCTGTAATTGTCTTGTATGTTTAAGGGCATCACTTTCTTAAGGTTGGGTAAATTTTCTTCTACAATATTCTTGAAAATGTTTTCTGGACCTTGGAACCTGGAATCTTCTTTTCTGTCTACTCCTATTGTTCTCAGGTTTCATATTTCCATGGTATCCATGATTTCATAAATATTTGGTATTAGTAACTTTTTTGATTTTATTTTTTTCTTTGAGAGAGTTTCAATTTCTGCAATTATATCTTCAGTGTCTGAGAGTGTCTCTTCCATCTCTTGTGTTCTGTTGATGATGCTTATCTTTGTGGTTCCTGATATCTTTTCTAAGTTCACCAACTCCAGGATTTTGTCTTTTTTAGTTTTGTTTATTGATTCTAATTTTGTTTTCATGTCTTGAACCATTTCATTTATCTGTTTGAATGTGGATTTCTGTCTTTCTATGATGGCCTCTATTGCTTTGTTCATTTCCTCTTTATCTATGTATATATGTGTCTCTTTTTTATGTGCCTCGAATGAATGCATAATTATAGAATTAATATCATTTCCAGTGTTTTAGCTGTTATAGAATACCAATGATTTTTGGAAATTCTAGTGAAGCCATGATGTCCTGGTTTGTGTTGCCTGCACTATTTTTAATTAATTTATTATTAATTACAGTTTATTAACTTTGTATGCCAGCTGTAACCCCCTCCCTATTCCACCCTCCCTTCCTCATCTTGTCCCATGCTCCTCACCAAGTCTAATGAGAGGGGAGGATCTTCTCCCATTCCCTCTGACACTAGCCAATCAGGTCTCATCAGGACTGGCTGCATTGTCTTCCTCTGTGTCCTGATAAGGCTGCTCCCCCTTCAAGGGTAGCTAATCAAAGAGCCAGCCACTGAGTCCTTGTCAGAGACAGTCCCTGTTCCCATTACTACTGTTAGAGGGAAGGAGAGATGACCCTGAGATTCCACCTCACACCCATCAGAATGTTCAACACCAAAAACTCAAGGGATTACACATGCTGGAAAGGTTTTGGTGAAATGGGAACCCTCTTCCATTGCTGGAGGGAATGTTACCTTGTACAATCACTATGGAAATCAATCTGGTGCTCTCTCAGAAAATCAGTAAAAGTGTTACCTCAAGATCTAGCTATAACATTCTTAGGCATATACCCAAAATATGTCTTACCATTCAATAAAGACATTTGCTCAACTATGTTCATTCAGCTTTATTTTTAACCTCCAGAATCTGGAAACATCCTAGGTGTGCCTCAATGGAGTAATGGATATAGAAAGCGTGGTAGATTTGCACAATGGACTATTACTCATAAATTAAAAACAAGGACATTGTGAAACACAGTCAAATGGTAGGAACTAGGAAAGGTCTTCCTGAGTGAGGTAACCCAGAAGCAGAAAGACACATATAGTATATACTCACTTATAAGTGGTATCAGCCATATAATATAGGACAAACATGCCAAAATCTATAGTCTTAAAGCAGGTAAACAACAAAGAATACCCTAGGGAAGAGGCATAAACCTCACTCAGAAGGGCAAACAGGATAGACATTGGAAGTAGAAGAAGACAACTAACAGGACAGAACAGGAACTTACTATAAGAGTCTCCTAAAAGACTCTAACTATCAGGGTACTGAAGGAGATACTGAGGCTCATAGTCAAACTTTGAGCAGTGTGTGGAAAAGCTCATGGAAGTAGAGGGAGATAGAAAAACCTGGAGGGGACAGGAACTCCACAAGGAGAACAACCTAGCCAGAAAACCCATACCCAGTGGGGCCTGCAGAGATAGATATTCTAACCAAGGACCATTCTGAGAGAGGATTTAGACCCTCTGTTCATAGGAAGCCCATTGGCTGCTCAGTTTCCAAGTGTGTTCCCTAGTAAGTGGTACACGGTCTGTCTTTTAAATGAACTTGGTGGCAGGCTCTTTGATCACCTCCCCCTGGGAGTTGCATCCTTGCTACAACACAGAGGAAGATGATGTATCCAGCTTTGATGAGACCTGGCAGGCTAGGTTCAGATATAAGGGGAGGAGGTCTTCCCTATCAGGGTACTAGGGAAAGTGAATGGCAGGGAGGGAAAGTGCATGGAACTGGGAGGAGACTAGGGAGGGGGTTGCATTGGGGTTACAAAGTGAATAAACTGTAATAAAGAGAGAGACAGAGACAGAGAGAGACACAGAGAGAGAGACACAAACAAACAAACATTGAATGTAGATCAAGGCCTTTAACTAGACCTTGACAACAACAGAAATATCAAAAAGCCTACACAAGGATGGAAACTAAACAACTCTTTATTCAATGACAGCAGGATTAGGGAAGAAATAAAAACAAAAACAAACAAAAAACAAACAACAACAACAAAACCCCAAGAAATTAGACACTTCCTCAAATTCAATGAAAATGATGGCACAACTCACCAAAACTTATGGGAAACAATGAAAGCAGTGCTAAGAGGAAAATTCATAGAACTAATTGCCTTCAGTTAGAAGTTTGAGACATTTCATATAAGCAACTTAATGGCCTGAAACCAAACAAGCAACCTGAAAGCTCTAGAACAAAAATAATCAGACACACCCAAGAGGAGTAGACAGTTGGAAAGAATCAAACTCAGGGCTGAACTAAATAATTTAGAAACAAATAAAACAATTCAAAGAATCAATGAAGTCAAGACCTGGTTCTTTGAGAAAATCAACGAGATAGACAAACCCTTAGCCAAACTAATTAAAAGGCAGAGAGTAACTATCTAAAACATTTCTTTCCTTACTATCAAGACTTATCAACTCTAGCTTAATTTATGCTCCAACCTCACAAGTTGGAAGGATGCTAGAACATTTTCATACTTCTGGCAGTTAATGGAAATTATTATTAAATACTGTTCTAGAAAAAGAAAAGTAATTTGCTTTATTTCAGCAAAAGTCTTCAATGACATTTAATATCCTAGAACCTAGATGTGAAGTTCTAAGGAAAACAAGGTGCTGTCTAGACAAGCAAAATTGGTGAAATTGCAAAACCACCACTTTCTTTAAATGTTCAGTATAGTGAAACCAAAAAAACACCTTGCTCTTACATAGGGTTTCCTGTTAAGTTCTTTCTACAAGCTCAACAAGAATGTATGTGGGAAAACATTTTCATTCATGAATACCAAAATAGCACAATATATACATTAGCATCCATAATGTTTCTGAAGAGATATAAAGAGTTTATATAAACTTCTGTTCGGATAAACTTGATTTTACTATTCAAAAGATGAAAGAAGGCTAGAGTAATAGCTCAAAGATTCAGATCTCTGGTTACTTTTCAAGATGACCCAAGTTCAATTCACAGTACCCACGTAGTGGCTTACAACTACTTGTAACTCCATTTTCAGGAGAGCCAGTGCCCTCTTCTAGCTTCTGAAAGAACTAGGCATGCACATGCTGCACAAGCATATATGCAGGCAATACATTCATACACACAAATAATAAAATACAAAAAGATCATATTCATAATATGAGAACAAGGTTTATTGTTGAATTTTCAGGAATAATATATTTTACCTTGTATTTAAGTAGCAAAATGACATCACTATTGTAGTCAGAAAATTACATGAAATTATAAGGAGTGTGCCATATGCTAAAAAGATTATAACTTCTATAAATGAACTGCTGTATATTTGATACCAAAATAATGCACTGATATGCAGTCTGCACCAAAGCTTAAAGCTTTATTTTTAATTGTCACTTAGAAAAATCATAACCTATAATTAACCTGGAAATTCAATGACTGCACCATTACAATAATAATATACAATACAAATACTATAATATTCCAAGTATAATTTGGACATATTTTAAAGACGTGTTTATTTTAATTTTGTGTGTAAGAGGGTTTGCCTGTGTGGTGTGTGTGTGTGTGTGTGTGTGTGTGTGTGTGTATGCTTCGTACTCAGAAACCAGAAGAGAGCAATGCAACATTAGTCTTCTGCAAGAAGAACACAAGTTCTTTTTTTTTTCTTTTTATACTCTATTTTACTCTTATTATCATTTGGGAGTTTTATACATCCATATGATCTCCATTTCTCCTCCAATTTTTCTTTTTTTAAAACGTAATTTATTTATTTTTATATCAATCACAGGTTAGGTACTTTGCATCCCAGACATAGTCCCCTTCTTCATTCCCTCCCACTCTCTCCATCCCTCGCTCATCTCCTCCCCGGCCCCTCCAAGTCCACCGACTGGGGAGGATCTCCTCCCCTTCCATCGGACCCCAGTTCATCTTGTCTCCTCAGGGCTGGCTGCAATGTCCTCCCCTGGGATCTAGCTAGGCTGTTACTCCCTGGCGAGAACACAAGTTCTTAATTGCTAAGCTTTCTGTGTACCACAGTTGAACAAGTCTTTAAAGTTATTGTTCTTTATTCTATTCTATTTTCATAATTTTATTTTAGTTTTTAATTTTTAATTGATTTAAACAAATTAGTTCTCTTGAAAAATTAGAAAGATTCATAACATTCTTTTCTTGAATGCATTTATTTAATCTTGAGAGAGAGGGTGTATATGTAAAATATGTGGTATTTCTACTCAAATGTCATTGCATGTATGTGAGGTTCAAAGGATAACTTTCTGGAATCAGTTTTCTCCTTCCTCTCCAGTGAGATGTGGTTTCTCTTTTTTCTTCATGTTGTGTTCTCAAGAATGGCTCAACAAGCTTTATGCTATTTTCTTGTCTATAACACCCATCTACCCTAGGACTAACTGGATTAGTGGTATGTACTACATCATTCATCTTTTTTAGGTGGTTTATGATAGACAGAACTAAGGTTATCATGCTTGTAGAACAACCACTTCTTCTTGCTGAGCCATTCTGCCAGTACAATAAACACATTTTAATACTTAAATGCATTACAAATAAAAATGAATGTGTATTGTTTGATGTTGATCATAGGTGCTGTATTTAAGAAGCTCAATCACAAGCTTATCAAGATGCTAAGCCTTTAATTTCCAAATGAGCAGAGGAGTTACGCCTTCTTGGAAAAGACTGACATCTACCTACCACTCCAGTTACTTTATTCACACATACACAAAGTTAATTGGGGATGGAAATACATCCATCTACCAAAGTTATCTTGCCCTTTCTGCCCAGGAGATCAGACCAACCACACAATTCTCAGTCCCTTTTGATTATGCCTAGCCATAATAAAACTCCAGGTTTTCCAGGAGTGTCTTAAAACCAAGGCTTGTGCAGCTGCACCTGTCAAATAGAACTAAGTGAAGATTCCTTAGTGATTTAACTTTTCTTCAAGGTTAAAACAGTCTCAGAACAACGTTGTAGCTTCTGCTGATTAACCCAACATACAAAGGGTTTTTCTGAGAGATTTCATTCAGTTCCAGACACAGAAGTTTTACTATACATTTTACTTAAGGTCATACATAAAGGCTTTACTTTATATATCATCACAGATGTATTTTGGATCAAAAAGATGGCGCAATGAGTAAAGACACTTGCCACCAAGTCTGATGACCTGAGTTAGATCTCTAGGAACCTACATGGTAGAATGAAAAGAATCAATTCCCAGTTCTTGTGCTCTTATTTTCATACACGAATACTAGCATGCATTCACCTACACGCATAGACACATGCAAAAAAACCAGACAATAAGTACAGTACAAAATATTAATGAAAGTAGTTTTGTCATTAAAGCAACAATCACACAAAAAAGTGCCTGTAAAACATGGCTGACCAGCAAGGTTATGTTTGAGTGCCTGGTACATACCAAGACATGATATACCTTTTCTTTTCAGGGACCAGTTAGACTCCACTGTCATTTACCAAGTTATTATGGTGTCATTACAAACATTTTTAAATCATATCTTCACAAATAGACATGAGAAAAATAGCACAGGAATGTCCAGAACTAACATTATAATGGAAGAAAATCCTATTTCTCACATAGTTGGATCAACCCTGATAAAGTACTTTTTTCAATGAAAGAAGTACAAGCTGGATTTCTTTTTAAAATTTTCTACTTTTAAAGAGCATTGTAGGAATACTGGTACATCAAGATCCAGGTATACCACTCTTCGGCATATCCTCAACGATACAACAAGGACATTTGGTCAACTATGTTCATAGAAGTGTTATTCATAATATTCAGAATCTGGAAACAACCCAGATGTCCTTCAATTGAGGAATGGATACAGAAATTATGGTACATTTATACAACTGAATAATACTCAGCAATTACAACAAGGAAATCATGAAATTTGCAGGCAAATAGTGGGAACTAGAAAAGAACATCCTGAGCAAGATAACCCAGAAGAGAAAGACACACATGGTAAATACTCACTTATAAGTGGTTATTAGACCTACAATATAGGATAAACATACTAAAATCTTTACACCTAAAGAAGCTAAGCAAGGAGGCAGACCCTGGTTAAGATAATCAATCTTCATGCAGAAAGGCAAAGGGGATAGACATCAGAAGAGGGGAAAACATGGAACAGGACAGGAGCCTACCACAGAGGGCCTTTGAATTTATTGTAATTGCACTTATTTGAACCACTGTATCAGTTTGAGTGGGATAATATTTACCTTCAATTTTTTTATCTTATGAAAGTGCAAGGTGTCTCCTAAGCCAGGAACAACATCAGGGTATCAAACGAGATGCTAAGACTCATAGTAAAACTTTGGGGAGGGTGCAGGGAATCTTATGGAAGAATGGGGAAATAGAAAGAGCTGGAGGGCACAGGAGCTCCACAAAGACAACAACAGAGCCCAAACCTGTGCCCAAGGGGGCCTGCAGAGACCTATACATCTACTAAGACCTAGGAGATGACCTAGACCTTCTGCCAGATATAGCCCATGGGCAGCTTAATCTCCATGTGGGTTCCCTAGTAAGGGGAGCACGGGCAGTCACTGTCATGAATTTGTTTGCTTCGCCCTGGTAAGGTAGCATTACTAGGCCACAGAGAAAGAGGATCTAGACAGTCTTGATGAGACCTGATAGTTTAGGATCAGATAGTAGAGGAGTAGGACCTCTTCTATTAATGGACTAGTGGAGGACATAGATAAGATGACAGAAGGAGAGTGGAACTAGGAGAAGATGAGGGATGGGCCTAGAGTTGGGATACAATGTCAATAAATTGTAATAAACAACAATAACAATAATAATAAAAATAAAGAAAAATTTATCCTTAAAATAAATGCTTTGTGGTAGTATGTATTATTTATCGCTGCACTGAGTAAGTTTTTGCTTTAAGATAATTTCAAGTTAGTATGTACACAAGAAACCTTCATTTGTTATATATGAAAATATTTCTATACAAAAATAGTTCAGCAGAAACAAACAAAATAAAATTTTTAAAAGAATAAACAGATCTATTTCCTCCACCTTGATATTAAATATTACTATGAGGATCACAATCATCCCGTTTTTATTCAGGAACAGCATATCAGTCAGGTGCTTGCTTTCTGCCTTTCTGGCAAATAAGAAAAATACCTTTGTGATCACAGTGACTCAACTGAAGTTCTCTTTGATTCCTCCACTGACTGACAGAGGGATTTTATGGGACAAAGATTCTGAGTTCTAAGTTATATCTGTCACTGCTGTTGATACTCTTACAAATCATGGCAACAGCACTCTTAGTCCTAGATCAGTAGCCGTGTATCAAGATTTCACCAGCAAAAGTTGAAGCTTATTTGTGGTAAATAGCATCCTCTTTATTGGGCAATGCAGTATCTTTGCTCATTAAGAAATCTTAGTAATTTATTGGAGCTCTCCCTGTTCAAATTGACGCCAACTGTATTTCTATTCAGTGATTTTTACATGAATATTTTTTTAATTTTTGAATTAAATTTTTATTTTATATTAATTACTGTTTATTCACTTTGTATCCTAGTTGTAGCCCCCTCCTTCACTCCTTCCCAATCCCACCCTCTCTCTCTCACCTCCTTCCATGCCCCTCTCCAAGTCCACTGATGGGGGAGGCCTCCTCCCCTTCCATCTGTCCCTATCAATCTGGTCTCATCAGAGCTGGATATATTGTCCTCCTCATTGGCCTGGAAAGGCTGCTCCCCCCTTAATGGGGAGGTGGTTAAAGAGCTAGTTAGTTAGAGCTAGTTAGGGTTAGTGTCAAAGACAGTCCCTTAATAACCTATTCACCTGGATACTGAGCTACCATGGGCTACATCTGAGCACAGATTTAAGGTTATAACCATGAATGATCCTTGGTTGGAGTATCAGTCTCAGAAAAGACCCCTGTGCTCAGATATTTTGGTTCTGTTACTCTCCTTGTGGAGCTCCTGTCCTCTCTCGGTCTTACTATATAACTCTTCTTTCCTGAGACTCTGCCCTCTGCCCAAAGTTTGGTTATGAGTCTCAGTATCTGCTTTTTTAAAATATTTTTTTTATTTTTATATTAATTACAGTTTATTTGCTTTGTATCCCAGCTGTATCCCCCTCCCCCATTCCCTCCCAATCCTACCCTCACTCCATCATCTCCTCCCTGCCCCTTTCTAAGTCCACTGATAGGGGAGGTCCTCTTTCCCTTCCATCTAATCTTAGCTTATCATGTCTCTTCTGTACTGGCTGCAATGATCTCCTCTGTGGCTTAACAAGGCAGCTCCTCCCTTGGCGGTGGGGAGGTTTAAGAGCCAGCCACAAAGTTCATGTCAGAGACAGTCCCTGTTCCCCTTACTAGGGTACCCACTTGGATACTGAGCTGCCATGGACTACATTCAAGCAGGGGTTTTAGGTTATATCCATGCATGGTCCTTGGTTAGAGAATCAGTCTCATAAAAGACCCCTGTGCCCAGATATATTTGGTCCTTTTGGAGCTCCTGTCCTCTCCAGATTTTACTACCTCCCCCTTCTTTCATATGATTCCCTGCACTCTGCCCAAGATTTGGTTATGAGTCAAAGTATCTGCTTTGATACATTGTGAGGTAGAGTCTTTCAGAGGTTCTCTGTGGTAAGCTCCTCTCCTGTTTCCTGCTTTCTCCTTCTTCCAATGTCCATCCCGTTTGATTTTCTGAGTGAGGATTGATCATCTTACCCAGGGTCCTCCTCCTAGCTCAGCTTCTTTATGTGTACAGATTTTTGTAGGTTTATCCTATATTATATGTCTAGTATACACTTAGAAGTGATTATATATTGTGCGTGTGTTTCTGTTTCTGGGATGCCTCACTCAGAATGATCTTTTCCAGTTCCTAACATGTGCCTGCAAATTCCATGTTTTCCTTGTTTTTAATTGCTGGGTAGTATTCCATTTCTGTAAGTGTACCACAATTTCCATATCCGTTCCTCCGTTGAGTGATATCTGGGGTTTTTCCAGGTCCTGGCTATTATGAATAAAGCTGCTACAAACATGGCTGAACAAATGTCCTTGTTGTGTACTTGAACATATTTTGGATATATGACTAGGATTGGTGTACCTGACCTTGAGGAAGCACTAACCTAATTGTCTGAGAAAGAACAAGATTGATTTCCAAAGTGGTTGTACATACTTTGATTTCCACCAGCAATGGAGGAGGGTTCCCGTTTCTCTCCAGTGTGTACTGTCCATTGAGTTTTTGATCCTAGCTATTGTGAAGAATGTAAGATGAAATCTCTGTGTCGTTTTGTTTTCATCTCCCAGATAACTAAGGACATTGGGCACTTCTGTAATTGTTTATCTGTCATTCTGTATTCCTCTAGAGAGATTTCTCTGTTTAGCTCTTTACCCCATTTTTAATTGGATTAGTTTATTTGTTGCTTTTTAACTTCTTTAGTTCTTCATATATTCTGGATATTAGCCCTCTGTCAGATATAGGGTTGGTGAAGATCCTTCCCCTGTTTGTAGGCTGTCATGTTATTCTGATGACAGTATACTTTACAGAAGCTTTTCAGTTTCATGAGGTCCCATTTATTGATTATTGATGTTAGAGCCTGTGCTGATGGTGTTCTGTTCAGGAAGTTTTCTCCTGTGCCTATGAGTTCTAGGATCTTCCTCACTTTTTCTTCTAACGTATTTAGTGTGTCTGGTTTTATGTTGATGTCTTTGATCAAATTGGACTTTAATTTTTGCAGGGTGATGAGTGTGGATCTGTCTGCATTTTAATATATGTAAACACCCAGTTAGACCAGCACTGTTTGTTGTTTGTTGTTTTTTTTTTTTTCCATTATATGGCTTTGGCATTTTTGTCAAAAATCAAGTGTCCATAAGTATGTGGGTTTATTTCTGGGTCTTCAATTCTATTCCATTGATCCACCATTCAGTGTCTCTGCCAATACCATGCAGGTTTTATTACTACTTCTCTGTAGTATAGCTTGAGATCAGAGATGCAGATACCTCTAGGTGATAAGTTGTTGTGCAGGTTTTTTTTTTTTTTTTATCAATTCTGCTTTGTTTTTTGGGTTTTTTTTTTGTTGTTTTGTTTTGTTTTCTGTTTTTTAACATATGAAGTTGAGAATTTGTCTTTCAGGGTCTGTAAACACTTGTGTTGGTATTTTGATGGGAATTGCATTGAATCTGTAGATTGCTTTTGGCAGGATGGCCATTTTCACTGTTAATCCAACTGATCCATGAGCACCGGAGATTTTTTCCATCTTCTCATATCTTCTTCAAGAGACTTGAAGTTTTTTTTTTTTTTAAAAAAAAAAACAGGCTTTTCACTTGCTTGGTTAGAGTCATACCATGTTACTTTAAGTTATTAGAGGCTATTGTGAAGGGTGTTGATACCCTAATTTCTTTCTTCTGGTATACAGAATCTCTCCTCACTTTGCTGAAGGTGTTTATCAGCATAAGGAGTTCTCTGGTTGATTTTTTGGCATCACTCATGCATACTATTATATCATCTGCAAATAGTGATACTTTGACTTCTTATTTTCTGATTTGTATCTTCTTATTCTGATTTGTATCTTCTTTTGTTGCCTTATTGCTCTGGGTAGGACTTCAAGTTCTATGTTGAAGAGATATTGAGAGAGTGGGCAGCCTTGCCTTGTCTCTGATTTCAGTGGGATGGATTTAAGTTTCTTTACATTTAGTTTAATGTTGGCTATAGGCTTGCTGTATATTACCTTTACTATGTTTATGTATGTGCCTTACATCCTTGATCTCTCCAAGACTTTAAATATGAATGGGTGTTAGATTTTGTCAAATGCTGTTTTTTGGTCATCTAAGATGATCATGTGATATTTTTTCCTTCAATGTGTTTATATGGTGGAATACATTTATGGGTTTCTGTGTATTGAACCACACCTTCACACCTGGAATTAATCCTACCTAGTCATGGTGGAAGATGTTTTATATGTGTCCTTGGATTCAGTTTGAGAGCATTTTACTGAGTCTTTCAGAGGCCCTCTGAAGTAGGCTCCTGTCCTCTTCCCTGTTTTTTCACACTTCAGATGCCTTTCTTAGTGAAGATTGATCATCTTACACAGGGTCTTTCGTCTTGCTTAGCTTCTTCACAAGTACATATTTTAGTATGTTTTTCTTATATGTCTAATATCTGCTTATAAGTGAGTGTATACCATGTGTGTCTTTCAAAATGGCTGGATCTTGAGATAGCACTAATTCTAATTTTCTGAAAAAGTGCCAGATTGATTTCCAAAGGAAATTTATATTCCTCCCAGAAGTACAAGAGGATTCCCCTTTCTCCCAAACCTCTTCAGCAGGTGTTGTCACTTGAGTTTTTGATCTTAACCACTATGGTGGTTGTAACATCAAACCTCAAGATGGATTTGATTTGGATTCCCATGATGACAAAGGACACCAAGCTTTTCTTTAAGTGTTTCTTTACCATTTGATATTCCTCTATTGAGAATCCTGTTTACCTCTGTAACATTTTTAATTGGATTACTTGATTTGTTGGTGTTTAATATTCTGGATATTAACCTTCTGTCAGATATATGGTTGGTGAAAATACTTGCCCAGTCTGGAGTCTGTCATTTTCTTCTGATGACAATATCCTTTGCTTTACAGAACGTTTTTCAGTTTCAAGAAGCCTCAGTTATTGATTGCTGATCTTAGAGCCTGTGTTGTTGGTGTTCTGTTCAGGAAGTTTTCTCCTTTGCCCATGAGATCAAGTCTTTTCCCAATTTTTTCTCCTAACAGGAAGGTTTATTTTGTCTAGTGTTATGTTGAGCTCATTGATAGACTTGGAATTTAGTTTTGTGCATGGTGATTAATATGGATCTCTATGGTCAATTTTGCAGAACATTCTGTGAGGTGATGAGAAGAGAATATAGTCTTTTGAATTGGGGTTAAAAAGTTCTGTAGACATATATTATGTCCATTTGATTTAGGAACTCTTTAAGTGTCATTATTTCCCTAGTTAGCTTCTGTCTAGATGATCTGTCCCTAGGTGAGAGTTGATTGTTGAAGTCTCCCACTATTAAAGTGTTGGGATCAATGTGTGATTTAAGTTTGATAATGTTCAATTTAAGGAAACCAGGTGCACTTGTATTTGGGGCATAGGTGTTCAGGATTTTGGTGTCCTCCTGGTTGATTTTTTTCCTGTGATGAGAATGAAATATTCCTCTTCACCTTTTTTGATTAGTTTCGCTTGGAAGTATATTTTATTAGATATTAGGATGGCTACTCCAGCTTGTTTTCTGGGTCCATTTTCTTGAAAAAGTTTTCCAACCCTTTACTCTGAGGTAGTGTTTACCTTTCTTGCAGAGGTGTTTCTGTTGGATCATGTTAACCATTCTGTTAGTGTCTGTCTTTTTATTGGGAGTTGAGTCCATTGATGTTGATAAAATATATTGACCAATGAATGTTAGTTCCTTTTATCTTAGAGTTGGTCATTTTAGTGTGTTTGTGGGCTTGTATTCTTTTAGTTTTTTTTGTTTGTTTGTTTTGAAGTTATCTATATCCTACGTATTCGTGGGTGTAGTTGTTTTCATTGGATTGGAGTTCTCATTCAAGTATCTTCTATAGAGCTGGATTGCTGTGTAGATATTGTTTAAGTTTAGTTTTGTCATGGAATATCTTGTTTTCTCCATCTATGCTGATTGAAAATTTTTCCGGGTATAGTATTCTCAGTTGTCATCTGTGGTCTCTTAGAGTCTGCATGACGTCTTCCCAGGCTCTCCTCTCTTTCATAGTTTCTGATGAGAAGTCTGGTGTGATTGTGATAGGTCTACCTTTACATGTGACTTGGACCTTATTCCCTTGCTGGTTTTAATATATTTTCTTTGTTCAGTAGATTTAGTGTTTTGACTATTATGTGGCATGAGGAGTTTCTTTTCTGGACTAGTCTATTTGGTTTCCTGTAAGTCTCTTGTATGTTTATGAATATCTCTTTCTTTAAGTTGGGAGATTTTTCTTCCATAATTTTTAAAAGTACTCTCTAAGTCTTGGATCCTGGAATCTTCTTTTTCATCTATTCCTTTTATTCTTAGGTTTTGTCTTTTCTTGATGTCCTTGATTTCTGGGATATTTTTTGTCAGGAATTTTTTCTGATTTTATGTCTTTTTTTGAGTAATGTATTGATTTCTTCAATTGTGTCTTTATTGCCTCACATTGTCTCCTCCATATCTTGAATTCCCTTGCTGATGCTTACCTCTGTGGTTTCCAGTCCTTTTGCTAGATTTTATAACTCCAGGAGTTTCTCAGTGTGTTTTCTTTATTGATTCTAATTCTGTTTTCATTTCTTGCACCACTTCTTCCATCTGTTTTTATTTGTATCCTGTTCGTCCTCAATGGCCTCTATTTTTTGTTTGTTTGTTTCCTCTTCATGTAGCTTCATATTTGTTTCTTTGGGTTGTATTTTTCTGTATTTCCTTGAGAGAGATGTTTTTTTCATCTTTCTGTGCCTCTAATAAGTGGATAAGCATTGATTTGAGATAGTTTTTCTGTGTTTCTGATGAAATAAAATATACATTGATTTTTGGTGTTACTGGTCAAGTGATGACGTCCTGACTTTTGTTGGATGTGTTCTTATGCTGGCCATCTGCTTATCCATGTCCTTGGCTGTTTGTTCCTGGAGCCTGTATTGCAAACAGGGTCTGTCTGTCCCTCGATTCTGGAGTATTTTTCAGGAAGATGAGAGAGGTCCACTGGTTTAAGACTGGATGTTCTGGAGCTCCTCAAGGACCAAATATATCAGGGCACAGGGGTCTTTTATGAGACTGTTTCTCCAACCAAGGACCATGTATGGATATAACCTAGAACCCCTGCTTGAATGTAGCTAATGGTAGCTCAATATCCAAGTGGGTACCCTAGTAAGGGGAACAGGGACTATTTCGGACATTAACTCAATGGCTGGCTCTTCAACAGCCCCTGCTCCCCGAGAGAGGAGCAGTCTTGCTAGGCCACAGAAGAGGACATTGCAGCCATTCCTGAAGAGACCTGATAAGCTAGAGTGAGATGGAAAGGGAGGAAGTCCGTCCTGATTAGTGGACTTGGAAAGGGGCAGGGAGAAGATGAGGTAGGGATGGGAGGGATAAGGAGGAAATGTGGGAAGGGCTACGTCTGGGATACAAAGTACATAACCTGTGATTAATATAAAGTAAATGCTAAAAAATAAATAAAAAATAATTATTTCAATAAACATTGGCTGTAAAAAAAAAAGAC
Source organism: Pachyuromys duprasi (assembly GCA_028658305.1). Taxonomy (NCBI): domain Eukaryota; kingdom Metazoa; phylum Chordata; class Mammalia; order Rodentia; family Muridae; genus Pachyuromys; species Pachyuromys duprasi. The sequence continues at coordinate 65,737,151 of CM053742.1, forward strand.
TGGATGTTGGTGTTTCAGATGTAGCTAAGGGAGCCAGGTTGCAGGTGCATGTGTGTAAGCATGGGAGTGTGCCTGGACTTAACTTTGTGATAAAATTGAGTGGTGCAGTCTAGGAAAATGAAACCTCCCTGAGTAAACTACCTACATTACAAAACAGTCTACTTCTGTAGCCACAAAAATATTCATTGGCATAAAGACCTTCATTACATCTATCACAATTCACCTTGTGATTACACCAGTCATGTTTTTGTTTTGTTTCGTTTTTTAAATACAAATCACAAGCTCCACATAAAGGTCAGGTACAAGCCTCACAATGTGAATCTTTCTTATATCCTGACTAAGGATATAAAGTGCTAGTGCTAAAGCAGTCATTTAGAGTTTTCTGTGGTTTGTCTTTTTCAAGAATGAAACCTTCAAAGCCAGCTCATGTTGCCTACAACAGTCATAACTGCAGCAAGTAGTCCTAAATAAGTTCATGACTTCAGAAGTACTATGCTTGCAATGTCCTATTCTCTGGAGTCAGTTCATTAAGGCATCTATAAAATATTCAAAGCATTAGGATTCTACTTTGAGAGTTTAGATCATAAGCAAAAAAGGACTGATGTTTCCAAGCTGTAAAATCAAGAAACTGAGACATGAGACAAAGATAGCTGCTTGTCAGAACCAAATATTCCTATCTCCTTTCTAGTAGCTTAGTTGACATGCAAGAAATAAAAGCATTAAAGAGTTCCTAAGACAAAGATGGATAATTAACATATATGTTCCTAATAGTTAACAGTTCTTAGACAAACACACTTATAGAGACATGTTTCTCTGGTCTATCTCAGTATTCTCATGAAATTTGCGATATTATGATCATTGGTTCACCAACTTTTCTTCCCTACTTTCTCTAGACATTCTATTAATGTAGTTATTTGATTGTTCAAAATTATGTTCTATCTCATTAAGGTTCCATTAAATTTTCATATTTTCTTCCTTTCCTTTCAAATAATTTTATTGTTATGCATCTAGGTTCACTAATATTTCTTTTGAATAACTAATTTACAATCCAGATTCTTTTTATTTAGACAAGGCTTTTATCATCAGCAAATCACTTTTGGCCTTTAAAAACATGTCTTCTTTGTCTACACTTAACATGTCAGTCTCATACAAGTGAAGTCTTTCTTAGTGGTCCTTTCTTAAACATCTGGACGACAAAAGAAACACACAAGGTCAGAGCCTAGAAAGGTGTATAAGGAGGGAGAAAAAATGTGTAGTAAACATAGGAGACTCAGAAAGCAGAGGACCTTTCTCTAATAAGACAGGGGAAAAGGTAAGTAGTTTTGGTAAGCAGGGAAGGGTCTCTTCTTCTCTAATTTACAATTGTTCAATTTAGAAAATGAAGGGAAGCTGGTAGGCTCAAGGTTTGGATAAAATCTTCAGGTCTGGCATTGGTCATGTAGAGGAATTTCGATGCAACATGATGGCTGCTCTGGAAAGAGATCACATTCAAAGATTTTCTGTGTGAGCCAGCTGAAATGCAAACACACTCTAGATTATACAATGATCTGGCTGGAATACAAACACACTCTTAGCACATACCTTTAATCCTAAACACTGGAGGTAAGATTACTTCATAGAAGTAAGCAGTCATGTTTGAAAGTGACATCTAATTCAGAGGCAGACAAAGTAACAAATCAGAGAAAGATTTGAGCGAATGAATCAAGATAGGATTGATATGCCCAGCTATCACAAGAACAGGACAGGAAATAGAGGCTACTTAAGAGCAGGACAGGAAGGAGGTTGTCAATGGTTGATTAGTATGACAGTTGTACAGAGACAAGTTTCAGAGAAAGAAAAGTTAGACACAGATGAAAACAGAATGAGCCAGAAAATAAGAATAAGTTAGGAGATTAAACCATATTGCAAAAATTAGTTTGATGCAAGGCAGAAAAATTCAGTCAGAAGTCAAGGGAACCCAGTATGAGTCAATCAGTTTGGTGAGTTTAATCCAGAACAACTGAGTAGAATCAGCCATCACGAGGTCAACTGGAGCTCCACAAGGAGAGCAACAAAACTAGAAAAATCTGAGCACAGGAGTCTTTCCTGAGATTGATACTCCAACCAAGTACCATGCATGGAGAAAACCTAGAACCTCTGCACAAATGTATCCCATGGCAGTTCAGTATCCAAGTGGGTTCCATAATAATGAGAACAGGGACTGTCTCTGACATGAACTGATTGGCCTGTTCTTTGATCACTTCACCCTGATAGAGGAGCAGCCTTACCAGGCCACAGAGGAAGACAATGCAACCACTCCTGATGAGAGCTGATAGACTAAGATCAGAAGGAAGGAGAGGAAGACCACCCCTATCAGTGGACTTGAGGAGGGGCATGTGTGGAAAAGGGGGAGGGAAGGTAGGATTGAGAGGGGAGGAGGGAAGGATTTGTGGGGGATACAAAGGGAATAAAGTGTAAATAATAAAAAAAGTTTAAAAAAGAATAAAACAACAACAACAAAAAAGGTCAGAAATATCTAGAAAGGCTTGGGAATGGCTATCATTTAATCCATTTATTTTAGGAGAAAAATATTGACATTAATATGTGTGACCAGACTACTCATTTATCTGGAATAGGGACCTTACTTATGGGAGAAAAAGTGATCCAGGTCTTTCTCTCTCATTAAGATAGTGGAAATTAACCTGGAAGTTTACTATACTCATTTATCTATTTGTGACAACTTTCCTTATATGTCTGCTTGTCAGGATCTGTCAAGCTCCTAGTTTATCATATACGTATGATCCCTCAAATACTCCTGAATTTTAGTCTGAGATAGATTAAGCTACTGAGGCACATTTTTCTTCTTTCGTGTCTTGTTTCTAATCTCAATTAGACAAGAGCATAATTGTGCATACTTGCTATGAAGGAATATGTGTTCCAAATACCAGGAAAATCTCTTCTTAATACTATCGTTTCCCATGAATTACATTTTTTTCTCTGATGGCTGACAAAAACAGGCACAACACCATGCTTTGTGGAAACTGCTCATTTTTCTAGATAATCCTTTACACTCCATATTTTCATTATTTTGCTTTGCAAATGATAATCGCTTTGTCTTTCATGTACACACACTATTGCCTCCAATCAAAGTATTTGGTGAGTTCTCTTTGGTATGACTCTCTGATATACAGAGTCTAATATTTTTCCACATAGTAAACAGCAAGAATTACATGGTATACTAGGTCTAAACAGACAAAAGATTTTTTGCCTGATACACAATGTATAATGTGTCTTTCTTTTTTCCTACGTTTTTGTACATTTTTAGTGGCTGTAGGAGGATGAATTTAATATTTAACATTTTGTTGTACTTTAAATAAATTCTTTGAGATGTTCTTTAAAGTTCCTTAATTTTCTTAAATCATTAAACTAATATTCATTTAGCATCTGCAAGTGAAAAGTAAGGAAATTTTCATTTTATTAATCTTTAGCAAGTAATGCAAATAGTATTGATATTAGAATTATTTTTCAAGAAATGGTGATATGAATAGAGCTAAGTAATAACTTCAAATAATTTTTCTCTGTGAATTACAAAAAATAGTTGAGACATAACTTGTTATGATGGAATTATTCTGACAGATAGAGCATCTGAGAAATATTGGTACACACAGTCACATATTATATGCCTGTGGAATTCACCTCAGCTCAGAGATGAGTCAGATTTCTTTTTAGAAATTTATTTGTTAAAATCTATTCATAAAATTATTTTAGCCATTTTACTTAAAATATTAATCACATTCATATATATATTAATAAATATTCATTATATATTAGTTATATATAATATTAATCAAACACAGTATATATGATTATATAAAATATAATCAAACATATATATCATCTGCTGAATCCATTAGATGTTGCCTAAAAGAGGGCTATAATTATGTTTTAATTAAAATATTTATAAAAAATATTTAAATTCATGATGAGTGTTTAAATTTTATTATTGTTAAATACATATCTCTCTATATATATATTTCTAAAATATAAATATAAGCTAGACAGACATGGTAATTTTAATTCACTCATTATGTTAAGTTCCTGGCCTCAATACATGTATGAATTCTAACCTTCTAAGAGGAAAGGGGAACATGATTTATTATCCTATGGAGAAATCATTGGAAACACCAGAAAGACAGGACTGAATCAAAGGATAAAGGGATTTATATGAAAAAACATAAATAAACAAGTATTGAGTTATCATTATGTTCCAGGTGCTATAAAATTTAATCATCCCACTAACATTATAAAATAAATATTATCATCCAAATGCCACAAAAATAAATCACACAGTGGTGAAATCTGATAAGTTACCTAGCACTAACTGATAAGAAATTTATTAACTAGGATTAAAATAATTATATAATTAAACCAAAACATCACATTTTAAAGAGTTTAAAAATTGCTTAATTTAATACATTCATCTATATAACCATGAGATCACTGATTTCCAGTCATTGACAGTACAATATGATAATTAATTATAGGCTGTATAAAAAGAATATCAAATCTTTTCAAATATCTTCAATACAGTTAATCTACAAACTTTAATTTAAAAGAATTTGAATTGCTTATCAAGAAGTAATATGACTACTATTCTCTGAACTTAATTTCACAAGATACAAAGCATTAAAAGGGATGAGAAAAAATAAGCCAATCTGGAAATGAAAATTATCATCCTAGCAACTGCACAGTAGAGGATTACATTAGTATTAGAAAATACTGGAAACAAATAAGTTTGAAGATTACTGCTACATTTCAAACCAAAAATTATGGAGGCATCAATGAGACATCATCAGAAGCATTGTATCAGTCTCATAAGTTTCCAGTTATCAGTAACAGGACATTATGCTGTCTATGTAATTCTGATATTTTTGATACTAAGGTCATATAGTTCCTTATAAAGCAGCTTTTATTGTTGTAATATAATAATAATGACAATAATAATAAAAAGAATTATGGAGGTTAGAGAGATATCTGAGCAGCTTTTGCAGAAGACCTGGATTCAATTCTGGGTATCTATATATTGGCTCACAACTGTTTGTAAATGTAGTTCCAGGATATTTGCCACTGTTTCTGGCTTCTGTAGTCACAAAACAAGCATGTAGTATGCAGAAATACATGCAGATAAAACAAGCAAATGTATAAAATGAATTATAAATCAATGTGGAGGGAACTTCAGGATGACTTTAATGTTACTAGAGATAAAAAACAACTTTTTTTAAGGATAAAAAAAATTTATTGGGTGATCCAAGATGGCTGCCACAAGAGGACACTGGGTCTGAGGAGTAGGACAGCAGAAACAACGCAGCAGCCAGGAGACTGAACTTTAGGACCTAAAACGCCAGCATTTGTGATTGCCAGGTGAGCAGAACTCCCCTGCTGAGAAAATCAAGTGGGAAAACCCTAGGGACACCCAGTTATTACCTGGAAAAATCTCCAGGTGACCAGCGGCTCACAGCTCTGATCTAAACAGGCAGCCTCACTGGGTGCCCATACCCGCCATAATAGACTGAATCACACAGTCTCGCAGGCAGTCTGATGAGGAACCGGGTACGATTTTCACAGACCTGCACACTGCGAGCACACACTGCACCCAGGCTCTGCTTCAACCCACGGGTGAACAGCAGGCACCCACTGATCGCCGGATCCACCCCAGACTGAGAGGGTCAGGGGACCATTTTGACCAGTCTGCACACTGCTAACACACACTGCGCACTTCTGCCAGCAAAACCTCAGTCCCTGTGCCAGTCCGCTGGCAACCCTGGGAAGGACCCGAGTTCTGCTTCAACCCACAGGTGTACAGCAGGCGCACACAGATCGCCAGAAACACCCCAGACTGAGAAGGTCTGGGGACCATCTTGACCAGACTGCACATTGAGGGCAAACACTGCACGCATCCGCCAGCAAAAACCTAAATCCCTGTGTCCACGGGCCAGACAGAGAAGGCCTCAGGCACCATTTCAGACAGGCCTACGTACATCAGATGCACACCAACCCAAACCCACTGTGTGTGCCCAAAATATTATCTCACACCACGGTGCACTCAGACTCTAGCACAGAGTGAGGAGTAAAGCTTCCAGGCCAGAGGGGTGACCAGCCTGCAGTGCTCACTGCTTCTAGCACAGAGCACAAAACCGGGCACACAGAGCCCACAATAGAGTTCAACTGAGACAACAACACACACTAACAAACCACCGGAAATCCCTGATCTTCTTGAAGAATACTCCTGACATAAGAGATTGACAGTTTCAGACTGAAGTACAGCCTTAAAGCACAAACAGCTCCCTGATTATATATAAACAAATGCCCAGAAATCGGCGAAAGAACTCACCCAACAAAAATCAGGACACCATGGCCCCACCAGAAACACCCAAAAG
>CM053742.1:65744066-65792359 GCA_028658305.1 Pachyuromys duprasi
ATTCGGTTCCATTGATCCACTATTCTGTTTCTATGCCAATACCATGCATTTTTTATTACTATTGCTCTGTAGTACAGCTTGAGGTCGGGGATGGAGATACCTCCAGATGATCTGTTTTTGTACAGGATTGTTTTGGAGATTCTGGGGTTTTTGTTTCTCCATATGAAGTTGAGTATTTTTCTTTTGAGGTCTATGAAGAATTGTGAAGGTATTTTAATGGGGATTTCATTGAATCTGTAGATTGCTTTTGGCAATATGGTCATTTTCACTATGTTAATCCTACCAATCCATGAGCAAGGGAGGTCTTTCCACCTTCTAAGATCTTCTTCAATTTCTTTCTTCAGAGATTTGAAATTTTTTTCATGTAGGTCTTTCACTTGCTTGGTTAGAGTCACCCCAAGGTACTTTATGTTATTAGTGGCTATTGTGAAGCAGCCCAGCGTGGCTGTTTGTTCAGAACAGAGCTGTGAGCTGCTGATCACCGGGAGATTTTTCCAGGGAATAACTGGGTGACCCTAGGGTTTTCCCAATTGGTTTTCTCACCGTGGAAGTTCTGCTCACCTGGCAATCACGGATGCTGGCGTTTTAGGTCCCAGAGTTCAGTCTCCTGGCCGCTGCGTTGTTTCTGCTGTCCTACTCCTCAGACACAGTGTCCTCTAGTGGCAGCCATCTTGGATCTCCTGCTATGCTTGTTTTTAATTTAATTTATTACAATTGATTTATTGTATACCCACTTTAGCCCCATCCCTCTATTCTTCCTAGTCCCACCCTCCCTACCTATTCTTCTCCTATGCCCCTTCCCTAGTACACTTTTCAGGAGGACTTCCTCCCCTTCTATCTGACCCTAGCCTATCAGGTCTCATCAAGGCTGACTGCATCATTTTCCTCTGTGGCCTGACCAAGCTGCACCACCTGAGGGAGGTGATCAAAGAGAAAGACACTGAATTCATGTCAGATACGCCCTATGTACCTCCCCCCCCCCATACTAGGAAACACATAGGCTTCTTCTGAGCAAGGAGTCTAGGTCCTCTCCATGGGGGTATCTGTCTCTGCAGGCCCCAACTGGGTCCAGGAATTTTGGCTCTTTTGGTCTCCTTGTGGGGTTCCTGTCTCCTCCAGGTCTTTATATCTCCCTCTTATTGCATAGGTTTTCCAGCACTCTACCCAAAGTTTGGTTATGAGTCTCATTATCTCCTTTGAAACTCTGATGGGTAGAATATTTCAGAGGTCCTTTGTGGAAGGCTCCTCTTCTGTTCCTTGTCTTCTCCTACTTCTGATATATATCCTGTGCGCCCTTCTGAGGGAGAATTTAAGTGACTTCTCTAGACACCTCCTTGTTGTTAAGCTTCTTTAGGACTATATATTTTTGTATGTTTATCCTACATTATATGGCTAATATCCACTTATAAGTAAGTAAATACCATTTATATCTTTCTGCTTCTGGGTTACCTCACTCAGGATGATCTTTTCTAGTTCCCACCATTTACCTATAAATTTAATGATTTCCTTGTTTTTAATTTTAGAGTAGTATTCCATTGTGTAAATATACCAAACTTTCAGTATCCAGTCTCTGTTGAGTGACAAATAGGTTGTTTCCAGATTCTGTCTATTACAAATAAAGCTTCTATGAATAGAGTTGAGCAAATATTCTTATTGAATGATGGGGCATCTTTTGGGTATAAGCCCAGTAGTGATATAGTTGAATCTTGAGGTAGCACTATTTTTAATTTTCTGAGAAAGCACCAGATTGATTTCCAAAGTGGTTGTACAATATTTACAATCCCACCAACAATGGAGGAAGGTTCTCCTTTCTCCACAACCTCTCCAGCATCCCCTGAGTTTTTGCTCTTAGTGATTCTGATCTGTGTGAGGTGGAATCTCAGGGTTGTTTTGATTTGCATTTCCCTGATGACTAAAGACATTGAGCATTTTTAAGTGTTCCTCTGCATTTTGATATTCCTTCATTGAGAATATTCTGTTTACATCTGTGCCACATTTTTAATTAGTTTACTTGGTATGTTGGGGTTTAACTTCTTGAGTTCTTCATATATTCTGTATATTAGCCCTGTATCGGATAAAGGGTAGGTGAAGATTTTTTTCTCAGTCTGTAAGCTGTCTTTTTGTTCTGATGACAGTGTCCTTTGTTTCACAGAAGCTTTTTTAGTTTCATGAGGTCCCATTTATTGTTTGTTAATCATAGAGCATGGGCTTTTGTTGTTCTGTTCAGGAAGTTGTCTCCTTTGCCAATGAGGTCAAGGCTCTTCCCCACTATTTTTTTTTCTAACAGAGTCAGTGTGTCTGGTTTTATGTTGAAGTCTTTGCTCCTGTTGGACTTTTCTTTTGTGCAGGGTGATAAATATGGTTCTATTTACATATTTCTACATGTAGACATCCAGTTACACCAGCAACATTTGTTGAAGATGCTTTCTTTTTCCATTGTTTGCTTTTGACTCTTTGTCAAAATTCAATAATTCATAGGTATGTGAGTATATTTCTGATTCTTCTTTTGGATTCCAATGATCCACCAGTCTGCTTCTATATTACACTGTGAGATCAGTGATGGAGATACTATAAAAGGTCTTTGATTGTTTTAGAACTTTTTTTTTCTTTTCTTTAATATGAAATTGAGGATTTTTTCAACTTCTGTAAAGAATTTTGTTGGTATTTTGATGAGACCTGCCTTGTATATCTAGATTTCTTTTGGTAGGATGGCCTTTTTCACAAACAACAGCAATAAAAACCGCAGAGCACTAGCATAAAACTGATTACTGGATCAATAGAATCAATTCGAAGAATTAGAAACAAAACCACACACTTATGGAAACTTAATTTTTGACAAAGAAGCCAAAACCATACAATGAAAAAGAGACAGCATCTTCAAAAAATGGTGCTGGTCTAACTGGATGTCTACAGGTAGAAAATGCAAATTGATCCATATTTCTCACCCTGCACAAAAATAAAGTCCAAGTAGATTGAAGACCTCAGTATAAAATCAGATATACTAAATCTGTTAAAAGAAAGATTGGGAGGGGAGATCCAAGACTGCTGGGCATGGAGGATCCAGTGTCTGAGGAGCAAGACAGCAGTGACTGCACAGCTACAAGCAGACAGAATTCTGGATCCTAAAACACCAGCTATTACCCATCAAGAGAAAACTGCACTGTGAAGGAAGAAACTGGGACCCACAGCAGGCTACCCAGACAATCCCTGGAAAACGTCCTGGGGTCTGGCAGGCACTCAACAGCCAGCCCAGAGACCTACCTGCATGTCTGCCTCACCCTCCCAGACAGAACTGTGGGTCCCACAGCAACAGAAACTAGATTTCCCTGTAGAGAGCAAGCCCCAAGTTGAGGGAAATATCAGGTCCAACCCTCAGGGCACTCAACTGACACACCCCACCCCAGAAAAGTTCTCCGGAAAAGTTCACGAGTTCTTGCAAGTTCCCAGTCACCAGCATGGAGCCACTTGCCTGCATTTGTATGCTCTGCTCACCATCCTGGACAGAACTGTGGACCCCAAAACAACAGAAAATGTTTCTCTCAGTTGGGAACAAAAACACACTAACACACTAACATAAGTGAAATTCAGGAAGATGACATTACATATGTGTTTATGAAGAGGATAATGAAGTAAACAAATAAAGTGTGTGAAGAATTAGAGGAAGATTAATTCAAACAGATTATGGCCACCCATAAAGAAACAGAAGAAGGTAAATTCAAACAAAGTATGCCCATCCATAAAGAAATACAGGAAAATGCAGCCAAACAGTGACTTTCAGAGTGGAAATAATTAAGTCACTGAAATAAATAAAAGAAACAGGAATGTTCAAAGAGGTGAAGAAGTTGAAGGGGAAAAGGAAAATACAGTAAGACAGGTGAAGGAAGTAAAAATAATGGTACAAGATCTGAAGATAGAATTGCAAAAATTAAAGAAAACACAAATGGGGGAAATCATGAAGAATTTAGGAAAGAAAACAGGAACTACAGAGTTAATCATAACCAACAGACTACAAAAGATGGAAGAAAGAATCTCAGGTGTAGAAGATACAATGGAAGAAATCAATGAATCCATCAAAGAAAATAATAATAATAATAATAATAATAATAATAATAATAATAATAAAATCCTGACACAAAACATCCGAGAAATCCAAAACAGCATTTAAAAACAAAACCTAAGAATAATAGGAATAGAGGTAAAAATTACTATCTCCAAGGCCCAGAAAATATTTTCAACAAAATCATATAAGAAAATTTCCCCAATTTAAAGTGAAGACCTATAAGCATACAAAAGGACAACAGAACACCTAATAAATTAGACCAGAAAAGAAAATCCTCCTGCCACATAATAGTTAAAATAGTAATTATATAGGAAAAGAAAACAATACTTAAAGGTGCAAGGGAAAAAGGCCAAGTAACATAAAATGGCAAACCCATCAGAATCACACTTGACTACTCAAAAGAAACTATAAAAGCCAGAAGGGATAGGATAAATATCATGCAGACCCTAAGAGAACATAGATGTCAACTGAGGCTACTACATCCAGCAAAACTCTCAGTCATCAAAGATGGAGAAAACAAGATATTCAAAAACAAGAACAAATTTAAACAATACCTACCTACAAATTCAGCATTACAGAAGATACTAGAAGGAAAAATAGAACCCAAGAAAAGTGATTACTTTCAGGAAAACACAGGAAATAAATAACCTCACTAGAGCAAATCTAAAAGTAGCCATGTACACAAACTCACTACCACAGCCAACATTAAAAAAAAAAAAAAAGGATCTAACAGCTACTGGTCATTGATCTCTTTCAAAACACAATGGACTCAATTATTCAATAAAAAGACACAAACTAACAGAATGGATGCATAAACAAGATGCAACAATCTCTTGCATACAAAAACACAGCTAAGTCACAAAGATAAACATTACCTGAGATTAAAGGGTTGGAATACTGTTTTCAAAGCAAATGGACCCAAGAAGCAAGCAGGAGTAGCCATTCTAATATCTAGTAAAATGGACTTTCAAACAAAATGAATCAAAAAAGATGGGGAAGGCCATTTCATACTCATCAAATGAAAATTCCACCAGGAAGACATTACAATCCTGAACATTTATGCCCCCAATGAAAGGGCATCCACATTTGTAACAGAAACATTAATAAGACTGAAAAAAGACATAGATTCCCACACATTAATAGTGGGAGATTTCAATACCCCACTCTCAACAAAGGACAGGTCAACAAATCAGAAATTACACATAGAAAGAATGATTCTAACAGAGATCACTAATGAAATGGAGCTAACAGATATCTACAGACCCTTTCACCCAAATAAAAAAGAATTTACCTTCTTCTCAGCACCTCATGGAACCTTCTTCAAAACAGACCATATATTTGTTTACAAAGCAAGCCTCAAAGATACAAGAAGATTTAAATAATCTATTGTATTCTATCTGACCACAATGGACTAAAGCTTGTCTTCAACAACAATTGAAATAGCAAACAGCCTACACACAGATGGAAACTAAACAACTCGCTACACAATGACAGCTGAGTCAGGAAAGAAATAAAGAAACCAAAGTCTTCCTAGAATTCAATAAATATGAAGGCATAACATACCCAAACTTAACGGAACAAAATGGAAACAGTGCTAAGAGGAAAGTTCATAGAACTAAGTGTCTTCAAAAAAACTTTTGAAACATCTCATTCACACAACTTAATGGCTCACCAAAAAGCCCTGAGGTGGGGAGAGAAGCAGACATACACAACAGTAGTAGATAGCTAGAAATAATCAAACTCAGGGTTGACATGAATAAAGTAGAAACAAATAAAACAATTCTAAGAATCAATGAAACCAAGAGCTGGTTCTTTGAGAAAATCAACAAGATAGACAAACCCTTATTCAAACTAACAAAAAGACAGAGAGACACTATCCAAGTCAACAAAATCAGAAATGAAAAGGGGGACATGAATGACAGTCAGTGAGGAAATCCAGACAATCATTAAATCTTACTTCAAAAGCCTATATATCATAAAATTTGAAAATCTAAATGAAATGAAAAATTTTCTTGATCGATTCCAATTGCCAAAGTTGAATCAAGACCAGAAAAATTAATTTAATAGTTCTATATCCCCTAAGGAAATAGAAACTGTCATCTAACGGACCTTATCAAAAAGAAAAGGCCAGGAAAAGATGGGTTCAGGCCAGAATTCTACCTTGAAAGAAGAGATAACACAAAATTTCTTCAAAATATTCCACAAAATAGAAACAGAAATAACATTACCAAACTTATTCTATGAAGGTACAGTCACTTTGAGGACTAACTTCACAAAGACCCAACAAAGAAAGATAATGTCATGCCAATCTCTCCTATGAACACTGGTGCAAAAATAGTCAATAAAATACTTGCAAACTGAACACAAGAACATATCAATGATATCATATAAAATATTTAGTTTCATCTTGCACAAAACAAGTCCAAGTGGACCAAAGACCTCAACTTAAAACCAGACACACTAAATCAGTTAAAAGAAAAAGTGGGGATGAGCCTAGAACTCATAGGCACAGGAGAAAACTTCCTGAACAGAACAACAACAGCACAGGCTCTAAGAGCAACAATCAATAAATGGGACATCAGGGACCTGAAAAGCTTCTGTAAAGCAAAGGACACTTGTCAGAACAAAACGACTGCCTACAGACTTGGAAAGGATCTTCACCAACCCTATATCTGACAGAGGGCTAATATCTAGAATATATAAAGAACTTAAGAAGTTAAATGGCAACAAAACAAGTAATCTAATTAAAAATGGGGTACAGAGCTAAACAGAGAATTCTCTGTAGAAGAATATCGCTTGGCAGAGAAACACTTAAATAAATGTTCAATGTCTTTAGTCATCAGGGAAATACAAATCAAAAAGAGCCTGCGATTTCACTTTTACCCATCAGACTGGCTAAGATCAAAAACTCAAGTGACAAGACATGCTTGAGAGGATGTGTTAAAAAGGAAACCCTCTGCCATTACTGGTGGGAATGTAAACTTATACTATCACATTGGAAATCAATCAGATGTTTTTTCAGACAATTAGGAATAGTGCTTTCTCAAGGTACAGCTATACCATTCCTAAGCATACATACAAAATATGTTCAAATACACAACTAGGACATTTTTTCAGCCATGTTCATAGCACCTTTATTCATAATTGCCAGAACCTGGAAACAAAACAGATGTCCCTCAATGGAGGAACGGATACAGAAATTGTGGTACACTTACACAGTGGGATACTACTCAGCAACTAAAAACAAGGAAATCATGAAATTTGCAGACAAATGGTGGGATCTAGAAAAAAATCACCCTGTGTGAGGTATCCCAGAAGCATAAAGACATACATAGTATATACTTACTTATAAGTGGATACTAGACATATAATATAGGATAAACCTACAAAAATCTGTACACCTAAACAAGATGAGCTAGAAGGAAGACCTTGGGTAAAATGATCAATCCTTACCAGGCCGCAGAGGAAGACAATGCAACCAGTCCTGATGAGACCTGAGAGTCTAGGTTCAGATGGAAATGTAGGAGCACCTGCCTTGTCGGTGGACTTGGAGAAGGGCATGGGAGGAAATGATGGAGGGATGGTAAGATTGAGAGGGTATGAGGGAAAAGGTTACATCTGGAATACAGATTGAATAAACTGTAATTAATATAATAAAGAGAAATAAAAATTTAAAAAGTAAAAAAAAAAATCATACTAAAATCTGTATACTTGAAGAAGCTAAGCAAGAAAGAGAAGCCTGAGTAAGATGATCAGTCCTCATTCAGAAAGGCAAAGAGGATGGACATCAGAAGGGAGAGAAAACAGGGAACAGGACAAGAGCCTACCAAAGAGGGCTTCTGAAAGACTCTATCCTGAAGGATATCAAAGCTTATGTTGAGACCCATATCCAAATTTTGTGCAAAGTGCAGGGAATCTTATGAAAGAAGTGGGAAATGGAAATTCCTGGAAGGGACAGTAGCTCTACAAGGAGAGCAACAGAACCAAAAAATCTGGACACAGAGGGTGTTTTCTGAGACTGATACTCCAAGTATGAACCACGCATGGAGATACTCTAGAACCCCTGCACAGATGTAGCCCATTACAGTTCAGTGTCCAAGTGGTTCCCTAGTAATGGGAACAGGGACTGTCTCTGATATGAACTGATTGGCCTGCTCTTTGATCATCTCCCCCTAGGTGGGTACAGCCTTTTCAGGCCACATAGAAAGACAATGCAGCCATTCCTGATGATACCTGATAGACTAAGATCAGATCAAAATGGAGGAGGACCTCTGCTATCAGTGGGCTGTGGGAGGGGCATGAGTGAAGAAAAGGGAGTTAGCTACAGGTGGGATAAAAAGTGAATAATAGCAATTAATAAAAATAAAAATCATAAAATATTTTTTAAAAAGAAGCAGGCACACTCAATAAAGTAGACATCAATAAAATAGAAACAGATAAAATAATTCTAAGAATCAATGAAACAAAGAGCTGGTTCTTTGAGAAAATCAACAAGAGAGGCAAACCCTTAGCCAAACTAACAAAAAGGTGGAGAGACACTATCCAAATCAACAAAATCTGAAATGAAAAGGGGACATAACAACAGACATTGAGGGTACCCAAACAATCAGTAGGTCTAACTTCAAGAGACTTTACCCACAAAATTTGAAAATCTAATGGAAATGAAAAATTTTCTGGATCGATTCCACTTTCCAAAGCTCAATCAACATTGGGTAAATAAATTAAATATTCCTATAATGCCTAAAGACATAGAAGCTCTCATCAAAAGTCTCCCACCTGAAAAATGGCCAAGACAAGATGGGTTCAGCTCAGAATTCTACCTTGGAAGAAGGGCTAATACCAATTCTCTTCATAATATTCCACAAGATAGAAACAGAAAGAACATTACCAATATCATTCTGTGAAGCCACAGTCACTTTGAACACTAACTCCACAAAGACCCAATAAAGAGAGAGAATTCCAAGCCCTTATGAATATTGATACACAAATACTCAAAAAATAATAATAACTCACAAACTGAATCCAAGAACACATCAAAGATATCATACAGTAAGACCAAGTAGGCTTCATCTTAGGTATGTGTGGGTGGTTCAAGTTACAGAAATCCATCGATGTAATACACCATATAAACAAACTGAAAGAAAAAATACCCATGGTAATATCTTTAGATGCTGAAAAACAATTTGAAATAATTCAACATTTTTTTGTGTTTAAAGTACTGTAGTGATAAGGAATAAAAAGCACTTATCTAAACATAGTAAAGGCAATATATAGCAAGCCTATAGCCAAGATCAAATAAACAGAGAGAAACTTAAATCAATCCCACTGAAATCAGGGACAAGGCACGGCTTCATAATTATTCAACATAGTTCTTGATGTGCTTTCTAGAGCAATAACATAATGAAAGGAGATCAAGGGGAATCAGTTTTGAAAGGAAGAAGTCAAAGTATAACTATTTTCAGATGATAAGATAGTATACCTGAGTGACCCCCAAAATTCTACCAGAGAACTCCTGCAGCTGATAAACACCTTCAGCAATGTAGCTGCATACAAAATTAGCTAAAAAAAGAAAAGAAAAAACAGAGTCCCTCCTGTATGCAAAAGACAAATGGGCTGAGAAAGGTATTAAGGAAACAACACCATTCAAGATAGCCAAAAACAACATAAAGTACCTTAGAATATCTCTAACCAAGCAAGTCAAAGACTCATTTGAAATAAACTTCCAGTCTCTGAAGGAAAAAAAAAATGAAGACAATGTCAGAACATGGAAAGATCTCCCATGATCATGGCTTGACAGGATTAAAATAGTGAAAGTGGCCATTTTACCAAAAGTACTCTACAAATTCAATGCAATTCCCATCAAATTACCACCACAATACCTACAGACCTTGAAAGAACAATTCTCAACTTCATATGGAATAACTAGAAACCCAGAATCACTAAAAAGAAACTGTTCAACAACAAAAAAAAAATCTTCTAGAGGTCCTGACCTCAAGATTTACTATAGAGAAGCAGTGATAAAAACTGCATGGTACTAGCATAAAAACCGACTGGTAGATCAATGGAATTGAATCCAAGATGCTCAAATAAACCTCAGAAATATATCAAACCATATAATGGCAAAAAAGATAGCATCATCAACAAATGATGCTCTTCTCACTAGATATCTACATGTAGAAAAACACAATAGATTCATACTTATAACCCTGCACAAAATTAAGTTCAAGTGTATCAAAAACCTCAACATAAAACCAGACACACTAAACCTGTTAGAAGAAAAATTGGGGAAGAGTCTTGTACTCATTGGCACAGAAGGCAACTTCCAGAATGGAACGCCAATAACACAGGCTTAAAGATCAACAATCAATAAATGGGACTTCATGAAACTGAAAAGCTTCTGTAAGAAAAGGACAGTATCCTTGGAACAGAATGACAACCTACAGATTGAGAAAGGATCTTTACCAACCCTGTATCTGACAGAAGGCTAACATCCAGAAAATACAAAGAACTCAAGAAATCAAATAGCAACCAATCAAATAATCCAAGTAAAAATGGGATACAAAGCTATAAAGATAATTCTCAACAGAGGAATATCAAATGGCAGAGAAGCCATTAAAGAAATGCACAATATCCTTAGCCATCAGGGAAATGCAAATCAAATAAACCCTCAGATTTCACCTCACATCCATCAGAATGGCTAAGATCAAAATCTCAAGTGACAACACATGCTGTAGAGGAAGTGGAGAATGGAGAACCCTCCTCCATTGCTGGTGGAAATATAAACCTGTACCCCCACTTTGGAAATCAATCTGCCACTTTCTCTGATTATTAGGGGGACAATAATTATTTCTGACATGAACTCAATGACTGGCTCATTGAGCTTCCCCTCCCCCACTCAGAGGGAAGAGCAGCCCTACTAGGCCACAGATAAGGACACTGCTAGCCAGTCCTGAAGATACCTGATAAACTAGGGTCAGATGGAAGAGGAGGAGGTCCTCCCCTATCAGTGGACTTCTAAGGGAGCAGGAAGAAGATGAGGGAGAAAGAGGTGGATTGGGAGGGATAAAGAGAGGGGGCTACCGCTGGGATATAAGTGAACAACCTGTGATTAAAAGAAAAAATAAAGAAAAAAAAAAGAAAAGGAAAGAAGGAAGGAGTGAAAAAAGCAGATGAAAACACACTATTTGTCATGAATGTATGAATGTAGGTTTACTGGCAATAAAACAATTCTGATCCTGTCGGGGGGCGGGGAGAAATAGTGCTACCTCAAGATCCAGCTATAGCACTCCTGGGCACTTACCTAAAAGATGCTCCAGTAAACAACAAGGGCATTTGCTCAACTATGTTCATAGCCACCTTAGTTGTAAATAGCCAGAAGGTGAAAACAGCCCAGTTGACCCTCATTGGAGGAATGGATACAGAAATAATGGTATATTTACACAATGGAATACTACTCAGCAATTAAAATCAAGGAAATCATGAAATTTGCAGGTAAATGATGGGGTCTAGGAAAGATCATCCTGAGTGAGGTATCCCAAAAGCAGAAATACACACATGGTATATACTCACTTATAAATGAATATTTGACATATAATATACGATTAACAAACTAAAATCATTAAACCTAAGAAGGTAAGCAAGAAGTAGTACGTTGGAGAACATGATCAATCCTGATTCAGAAAGGCAGAAGGGACAGAAATCTGAAGGATAGAAGACAGGGAACAGGACAGGAGCTTACCAATAGAGGGACTCTTAAAGATTCTACCCTGCAGTGTATCAAAGCAGATGCTCAGACTAATAGCCAAAAGTTGGGCAAAGTGCAGTGAATCACATGAAATAAGGGAGAAATGGCATGTCTGGGAGTTGACTGAAGCTCCACAGTAGTGTAACAGAAGCAAAATATCTGGGCATTGGGTTATTTTTTGAGTCTGATACTCCAACCAAAGACCTTTCATATAGATAACCTAGAACCCCTGCACAGATTTAGCACACGGCAGCTCATTCTCTAAATTGGCTCCCTAGTAAAGGGAACAGAGGCTGTTTCTGACATGAACTCTTTGATTACCTCCCTCTACAAAGGGAGCAGCTTTACCAAGACACAGAGAAAGACAATGCAGGCATTCCTGATGAGAGGAGGACCTCCCCCTTCATTGGACTGGGGAAGGGGCATGGGAGGAAAAGAGGTAGGGAGGATAGGAATGGGTGGGTATGAGGGAGGGGGCTTCAGCTGGGAATCAAAGTGAATAAATTGTAATTAATAAAAAATAAACAACTTTTTATTAAAAAAAAAAAAGAAAAGTGGGGAAGAACCTTTTCCTCATTGACACAGGAGACAACTTCCTGAGCCAAACACTACCACCAGCACAGGCTTTAAGAACAACAATCAATAAATAGGACTTCATGAAACTAAACATCTTCATCTTCTGTAAAGCAAAGGACACTGTCCTCAGAACAAAATGATCACTTACAGACTAGGAAAAGATCTTCATCAACTCAATATCTTACAAATGGCTAATATCTAGAATTCATAAAGAACTCAAGAAGTTAAACTCCAATAAACCATATATTCTAAATAATAAATTGGTTACTGATGTAAGCAGAGCATTCGCAACCAAGTAATATTGAGTGGCAGAGAAACACTTAAATAAATGCTCAATGCCCTTAGTCATCAGGGAAATGCAAATCAAAACAACCCTGAGATTCCACCTCCTAGGCAACAGAAAGGCTGTGATCAAAAACTCAAGTGACAACACATGCTAGAGAGGATGTGGAGAAAGAGGAACCCTTTTCCATTGCTGGTGCGAATTAAACTTCTACAACCACTTTGGAAATCAGTCTGGTGCTTTCTCAGAAAATTAAGAATAATGTTACCTCAAGACCAAGTTATACCACTCCTGGGCATATATCTGAAAGATGTTCAACCACACAATAAGGGTGATTCTTAGTTTTACTCAGTTGTGAGGTTAATAAAACCAACCAAGTGGTATTTTTTAAAGTGCAAATTGAAAGACTGAGCAAATACAATTACAAATTTGAAAGCCTACTTGTTTGGTTTCTTTCAGTATGAGAATTACCTATAGAGGAAATTTATGTGAAAACATTGATACATTAAAAGCCTAACTGTTGCAATTAAGTGTGATGCTATACTATTGCTCTTCCCTATGGAGATTATTTTGGAAAGGTTTTCACCTAAGTAACTGTATATTATTATTGGTATTGTTGTCTAAGTGTGTGATATTACAATGAGCAAAGAAAGCAAAAAAATATCATTGACACACATAGAAAGAGGTCTTTTTTGGACATTAATAATTGGTCTGCTATGAGTGGTTTTTCATAAAACTGAATTTTTCAAAAGGTGAAAAATTTTGCAAGATATATCCATGACAATAACATGGAACAAATCTGCAGTCACAGCAAACTGAACTTAATCAACACTAGAACACACACACACACACACACACACACACACACACACAAAGATTCATATATGATGCAATTTGTAAGAACACAGATATGTTTCAATCTTATTATTAGAATTATAACTAAAAAACAGGATTCTTTTTAATAAACTATCTTTAATTTAAGCAGCTCTCTATATAAGTGGGTTCCCTACAATGGAGAACAGGAACTGTCTTTGACATGAATTCAATGGCTAGCTCTTTAACTTCTTCCCCCTGATGGGGTAGCAGTCTTGCCAGGACACAGGGAAGGACAATGCAGCCACTTCTGATGAGATCTAATTTATAAGGAAGCTACTAACATTAGAAATATATAAACTACCTAAATTTTTATTCAAAATATATGGTTTTCATTATATTATATTTACATTATATATTATATGTATTATAGGTGTATAAGAAAATATGCTTGATTATAATGAAGAAAATATTTTAATAATTATTAGATAAGATATAATGTGTTATAATAATCCTATTGCTATTTTAACCTCCTCATGAAACTTATTTTCTGCATAGATTTGAGTGTTCTATATTTAAACAGGAATGGAGTTATAAATAATTCAGCACCCATACTTCATCTAAGATGGAAAAGTATTTGCTAGATTTACATGCATATCCCAAGATCTAGATAAAGTGTTCAAGGCATTGATGATTAGGGAGCAGAGAAAAATGATTCTTGAAACAAATCAAACTGATATTATACCTATAACCCGTTTCACATTACTGCTTTGAATGAGTTTCCAGTTTGTTTTACAGAGAAGAATGAGCCAGGCAGTGTCTGTTGCAATTGACTTGATGAGCGCATGAAAGACCAAAGTACCTTAATTTTGCAAGTCAAAAGAGAGGGGAGTGATTGATATATATGTGGTACTGGAGATATTCTTTGGGCCTCCTCTGAGTACACTGATAAGGACATGCATACTAAGAAGCTATTACTCTAGGAAAGAACTATCAATGGTTAGAAAAAAAAAAAGGATCCCAGAAACTCACATCTAGGTGACAACTCTGACTAATCCTATCACTCATGCTAGAAAATCATTTCACTTATGGAGCACTACATAAAGCACCAGGAGTCATCCTGTCTCAGTAAAGGGAAATAATTATACCTATTCTAAGCTTCCCTATTTCACCTTGGTAATATCCATTAACTATTAAAATAATAATGGTTTTAAGTAACTTAACTACAATTAAGAACTAATCTCAAGAATATTCATAGGAATCTAATATCATGCAGTATCACCAATTACAACAATTATTCACATTGTCTGACATCTAAAACATATGAAAATCTATAGTCATGAAGAAGCTAAACAAGAAGAAGGACCCTAGAGAAGATGCTTAAATCCTCATTCAGGAAAGAAAACAGGATAGACATCAGAAATGAGAGAAGACAGGGAACAGGACATAAGACTTCCTCAGAAGGCCTCTGAAATGCTCTACCCAGCAAGGTGTGAAAGCAGATGCTGAGACTCATAGCCAAACTTTGGGTAGAGTGCAGGGAATCTTATGGAAGAAGTGGAAGATAGAAAGATCTGGATGGGACAGTAGCTCTACAAGGAGACCAACAGAGTCAAAACATCTAGGCCTGGGTGGTCCTGCAGAGTCTGATGAATCAACCAAGAACCATGCATGGAAAGGACCTAGGACCTCTGTTCAAATGTAGCCCATGAGCAGTTCAGTCTCCAAGGGGGCTCCTGAATAAAGAGAGCAGGGACAGTCTCTGTCGTAAACTCAATTTACTGCTCTTTGATCATATCCCCCATGGCAAGGTGTTCTTACTAGGCCACAGAGAGAGGATCCAGACAGTCCTGATGAGAACTGATTGGCTAGAGTCAGATAGAAGGGGAGGAGATATCCCCTATCAGTGGACTAGGGGAGGACTAGGGGACAAAGAAAGAGGGAAGGTGGGTACAGGAGGAGATGAGAGAGGGTCAACAGTGTGGATACAAAGTGAATAAACTGTAATAATAATCACAGTAGTAAACAGTAATAATTACAGGACCATAGCAAAATCAGCAAAAAAAGACAAAGCAAGTAAATCTAGGCAAATAAAACCTATAATAAGGAGAAAAGCTGGAAATAAACTGAAACCAAGTTAGCTGTTTGAATTAGGTTAAACATTTATAAAATATTTTTATACTATATGTAATAAATTAAAAAATGAAAAGGAAAATATATAAAATATTGAATGGCAAAAATAAGAGTATAATTAGAATAATAGCAAAGAAGACATTGCATGTTAAAATTAAGTGATGTTAAATATTTAGCAATGAGAGGTATCAAGATTAATTATGAAAAGAACAGAGCTTTAAAAAGCTCAGTGTCTTTAAGGTAGAGAGCCATAATAAGCTGTAAGAGTATGAATATGATTTAGGTGTTTGTAGGAAAGGGTAGAAATGATGCTCTGTATTGATATTTGAATACATAATCATGTAAAATTATCTAGATCCCATCATAACTATTAAATTCATTTGTTGAGCTTTTCATAACAAAACTGCAAAGGTTACATTGATTAAACAACACAAATTTATTTTCTCATGGCTGGATGTAGAAATCAGACATGAAGGTGTTGTTAAAGTGATATTTCCCTGAGGTCTCTTTCATGGATTTCAGAAGACCTCTTCGTACTGTGATCTCAGGTGATATTTTATCTGAATATGTGCATCTCTCTAGCATTATTTATGTATCAACAATTGCAATTCTTTTAAAGACTACAATGATTCTGGGTTAAAGACCATTGTCAGATCTTCATTTTAACATATTTACCTCTTTTTAGGTCCTATTAAAATTTCATTTACATTCTCAGATATTAGACATTTTGGCTTCAAAATACAAATTCAGAAGTATACAATTCAGCACAATACAACTAATATCTGATAGATATGATAACCATAATAAACTTTAAATACATGGATAATGAAGAAAACTATACCTAGGTAAATAATAGTTAAAATGGTTTTTAAAAAGTGTAGTCTTATTATTGTTGTCAAAAATAGCAAAAGGGCATTTCATGAAAAGGTCATTAAATCATGGAAAAAAGTACATATAACTAGAGAAAATTTATCTAGAGTAGAAATGAAATAATGGCATTTTAAAAAGAAACGAGGCAGATAGACACATATGGTATATATTCAATTATAAGGGGGTACTAGCCATATAATATAGGATAAACATATAAAATATATAATCCTAAAGAAGTTAAACAACTAGGAGGAACCTAAGGAAGAGGCTGAAACCTCACTCAGAAGGGCAAACAGGACAGACATTGGAAGCAGAAGAAGACAGGGAACAGGACAGGAGCCTCTCAAAGACTCTACCCTTCAGGGTTTTGAAGAAGGTACTGGGATTCATATCCAAACTTTGGGCAGAGAGCAAGAAACCTTATGAAAGAAGAGGGAGATTGAAAGACCTGGAGAGGACAGGAACTTGACAAGAAGACCAAGAGAGCAGAAAAATCTGGGCCCATGGGGGCCTGCATAGACCGATATTCCAAAGAAGACTGTGCATGGAGAGTGCCTAGAAAACGTGCTCAGAGGAATCCCATAGTAAGAAAGGTAAGGACTGTCTCTGACATAATCTCAGTAGCTGGCTCTTTAGTCACCTCCTCATGGGGGGAGGGGTGCAACCTTGCCAGGCCACAGAGGGAGATGATGTAGCCAGCCCTGAGACCTGATAGGCTTGAATCAGATAGAAGGGGAAGAAGTCCTTCCCTATCAGTGGACTAGGGAAGGGGCATACTGGGAGAGGGAGGAGTTTGGGTGGGACTGTGGGGAGATGGAGATGAGGAAGGTGGCTACAACAGGAATACAAAGTGTATAAATTGAAATAAATACTAAATAAACAAATAAGTAAAATATTTTTTAAAAAGAGGAAAGGATGTTTTAAAAAGTTTATTACTAGTGGATGTAGACAATGAAGTAAAAGGTCTTTGTGTAGAAAGATAGAGGTACCACACACAAAAATATATCTGCAAACAGAAATGAAGAGCCTGAAGCTGGAAAGTAAGAGGATCAATGTATGTATTATTTTATTATTTCACAAGTTTTCAAATATCAATATGCTACTTAAAAATCCTACCCTAATATAGTATGACACGAATAACAATTAAAAGTAAAAACATTCGATGAAAATATTTAAGTCACACATAGGGAATTACAAAATTGTAATAATATAATAGAAAGTGTATAATATCACTTGTAATTAAATGGCAATACATTATTATGTGTATATCAAATTTTTGGAAATCACTAGACAGTGAAATAAGTAATTATATTTGATTTGACAAAAGTGAAAAGTAAATAATAATAAATTGATTCATTTTAAACTGGCAGAGAGAACTGTAAAGAATAAAAAGAGTTAAAAATAATAAGTATATGGATTTAAATTTGTCGACATACATAAGAATGGTCCAACTCTCCAAATAAGAGGCATTCTGTCATTTTGACAAACAAAATAATAATACTCAGTATGTTTTATTTTCATTAAACCTACTTTAAATATAAAGGCACATATAAGAGAAATAAGGGCATAGGTGTAGCAATTTCGTTCATACTTGCTTTATAAGTCTTCTTACCAGATAAGGTACTCTTCTAGCTTTCTTCTTTGTTGAAGGTATTTTTATGCGTGGTTATTTGTAATTCCATATTATTTAGAGAGTATTTGACAGTTTCTATCTAAATGAAATACACTGAATCTTATAAGGAGAAAGAATGAAAAGTTTCTTCATGCATTTATGATGAGATAAAAATGTAGTGATTGTGTAGAGAAAGAGCTGTGTATGTCATCCAGGGGTGTTTATATTGATGCAGTCATCATGGAAAACAATACATATATTTATGTTAAAATTTAAAATAAAATTATACAACTCATTTGGTTTATTGCAGTGTTATTCACTACATTTTCATCATATGAAGAATACATACATCGATGAGGTTTTATTTTGTTTTCTTGGTTTTGTTGGGCATATTATCATATTGGGTTTGTGTATGTATTTTGAGAATGAAGTTAAGTTGGATGAACAAAGGAAAGGATCTAGAAGGCCTTGGGAGAGGATGAATATAAACAAAATATATTTAAATTTTTAATTTCTTTTAAGTAATAATTAACAATGGAAGGCAGTCTCACATTATCACATGACTATTTCCCTAGCCATGAATATATCTATGTAAGTTATTATAATTCTTCACTTAGTTAATTGTGTTGCATTCTTTTTCTGTATATATAGATATAATCGTATAACATTTACTATATATTATAATATTTATTATAATATTACACATAATATCATTGTATAAATATTATATTTATATATTACAAAATATCATAATTATAAATATGAAATAGAAATATAAAAATAAAGTATATAAATATATATTATATATGTGTGATTTATATACTATATAGTTATATAACATATAATATATATTTACTTTATTATCTGCTTTCTACATATATAATGTCACATTATATATGGTCTTATTGTCTTCTTTTCTACCTATATCTTTATATATATGTAATATAAAATAATTTGAAAATAATAAATGATTTGCCACAATATAGAAGAAACAAATCAATGTTTCTGTTAAGTAAAATTAACCAGTGACAAACTGTAAAAACTGCATTATTTTATCTACATTAAAACTCATTGTCACAGGAAACTACTTCCTGAATAGGACACCAACAACACAAGCTCTAAGACCAACAATCAATAAATGGGACCTCATGAAACTGAAAAGCTTCTGTAAAGCCAAAGAGACTGTCATCAAAACAAAACGACAGCCTACAGACAGGGAAAGGATCATTACCAATCCTACTTCTGACAGAGGGCTAATATCCAGTATGTATAAAGAACTCAAGAAGTTAAAAAGCAAGAAATCAAGTAATCCAATTGAAAAATGGGGTATGGAGTTAAAAAGAGAACTGACTGTAGAGGATTATAGAGTGGCACAAAAACACTTAACTAAATGCTCAACATCCTTAGCCATCAGGGAGATGCAAATCAAAACGACCCTGAGATTTCACCTTACACCCACCAGAATGGCTAAGATCAAAAACTCTAGTGACAATGCATACTGGAGAGGTTGTGGAGAAAGAGGAACCCTCTTCCATTGCTGGTTGGAATACATCCTTGGACAACCACTCTGGAAATCAATTTGGCACTTTCTTAGACACTTAGGAATAGTGATTCCTCAAGACCCAGCTATACCACGCTAAGGCATATATCCAAAGTACACAACAGGGACATTTGCTTAACTATGCTCATAGCTGCTTTATTTGTAATAGCCAGAACCTGGAAACAACCCAGATGTCTCTCAGTTGAGGAATGGATACAGAAATTGTGGTACTTTTACACAATGGAATACTACTCAGCAATTACAAATGAGGAAATCATGAAATTCGCAGGCAAATGGTGGGACCTGGAAACTATTATCCTAAGTGAGGTATCCCCAAAGCAGAAAGAAACATGTGGTATATACTCACTTATATAGACCTATGGGATAGGAAGGTCATGCTGAAATCAATACACCTAGGGAAGATCTACAAGAAGGAGGACCCGGGTTCGTATGATCAATGCTTGTTTAGATGAACAAATGGGATGGACATTGAATGGAGGAGAAAACAAGCAACAGGACAGGAGCATACCAAAGAGAGCCTCTGAAAGAATTAATATAGCAATGTATCAAAGCAGATATTAAGACTCACAGTGAAGCCTTCGGCAGAGGGCGGGAAATAATAATAAAAAAAGGGAAGTTAGTAAGACTTTGGGAGAACAAGAGCTCCACAAAGACCAAACTGAGTAGGGCATAGGGGTCTTTTATGAGACAGTTTCTCCGACCAAGGACCATGTATGGATATGGCATAGAACCCCTGCTCAGATGTGGCCCATGGTAGCTCTGTGTCCAACTGAAGACCATAGTAAGGGGAAAGGGGACTGTTTCAGTCATGAACTCGATGGCTGGCTCTTTGACCCTCCCCCATACACGCCAGAGAGTAACAACCTAGCTAGATCCCAGGGGAGGACATTGCAGCCAGCCCTGAGGAGACAAGATGAACTGGGGTGGGATGGAAAGGGAGGAGATCCTCCCCCATTGGTGGACTTAGAGAGGGTGGGGAAGACATGAGGGAGGGATGGGGAGAGTGGGAGGGAATGACAGAGGGGGCTATGCCTGGGATGCAAAGTACCTAACCTGTGATTGATATAAAAATAAATTACATTAAATAAAAAGAAATTTAATTAAAAAAAGAAAACAAATGTCAACTTGTTTCTATAAAGTCCCCTTGGAATGTATACAATTTATATCTGTTCATTCAAATGCTGATTTCTCTACCCCCTATCTGGTTCCAATCTTGACATTGCATTGTGATGCCTTAAGTTTGTGTAAACATGCTACCATTTGTTCTTTGCTTTGCCAATAAAAATAACTAGCCAATGCTGAGCAATGGAGAGAAGAGGGTGGGACATCCTGGACCAAAGGAGAGGAGAAAGAAGAAAATAGGAGGAGACATTTGAGAGGAGAGATCCAAGAGGAGAAGACCTGGAAACATCAGGAGTAATGAACCAGACATAAGGTATTACTAAAATAGTAAGTAAAATGTGGGAAATCTGAATGAGAGGAAGCTATGTGGGCTTGGGGGTTTAAAATGGAGTAATTATTGCCCAGCAGTATGCTTGAGGTTAATTAAATAAATCCTAGTCTCTGTATGATGATTTCAGTGTAGAGTTGGTTTAGGAATAACCAATGTTTAACTAAAAGATAAATCAATATTAAATATTAGTAATCACCAACATCAAATATACTCATGTATATAATAAACTCACTCTCTAGAAAGGTACAAATATAGATAGTGGGTATTCATTTGGTATGTTTCCAAAAATTGTGCGGAACAATCATTTATCATCATACAAAGCAAAGAAAAACTATAATACATACCTCATAGCATAATGAAAGAAAAATCCATAAAGAAAACATTACAAATTTGGTTCATTTAAAATTAAGAACTTCAATAGCTCACAGAACTCTTAAGAAAATAAAAAAGAAAAAGAGATAATATAACAAGTTTAAAACTCCTAAAAATCATCTATCAATAAAGGAGTTGGCATAAAAATTAAAGATAAAACAAAGAAGCCACAAAATGGCATAATGAACAAATAATCATCACAGATATTATAGAAAATTATACTGATGTGAACTAAATACCTAATCCATAATTACTCATTAATCACGTGCAAATGAATGAGATAAAAAGAGGACCTATGAAAGAATCAGTATAGCAATGTATCAAAACAGATATTAAGACTCTCGGTTAAGCCCTTGGCAGAGGGCTGGAAGTAATAATAAATATAGGGGAAGTTAGTAAGACTTGGGGAGAACAAGAGCCCCACAAAGATCAAACTGAGCAGGGCACAAGGGTCTTATATGGGACAGTTTCTCCAACCAGGGACCATGTATGGATATGGCCTAGAACCCCTGCTCAGATATTGCCCATGATAAATCATTGGTGAACTGAAGACCCTAGTAAGGGAAACAGGGGCTGTTTCAGTCTTGAGCTTGATGGCTGACTCTTCGACCCTCCCCCATACATGCCAGGGAGTAACAGCCTGGCTAGATCCCGGGGGGGAGGACATTGCAGCCAGCCTGCAGGAGACAAGATGATCTGGGGTCAGATGCAAGGGGAAGAGATCCTCCCCCGTTGGTGGACTTGGAGGGGCCGGGGAGGAGATGAGGGAGGGTTGGGGAGGGTGGGAGGGAGTGAGGGAGGGGGCTATGCATGGGATGCAAAAAACCTAACCTGTGATTGACATAAAAATAAATAAATGTATTAAAAAAGAAAAGAAAAGAAAAAAATGATAAACGCGGCAATTAGAATGCTAAGTAATGAAATTCAACATGACATGTCAAATATTGACAAGGTTATGGGGTCACTAGATATCTCAATCAGTGTTGCTGACCATGAACACTTATATGATCTCTCTGATAACCTATTTGTTCATTTCATAATGTGTCAATGACTGTTACTATCTGACTGACCATGAAGTACCCCAAATGAATTAAATTATATATTAATTTAAAGTATTTACAAATACTTATTAGGTTGGCTTTAATTATTGAAATTGGAAATATTTTATATCCATCAGTAATTGATGCCTATTAAAATGCATTTATGTATCTTTATAATAGTATATAACACTAAATAATAATCCATAAAGAATTATTGATATCCAGAAAAACATGGTTTGCATTCTAAATCACTTTGCTTTTTTTTTTAAAAAGTCAATTATAAATTTACTAAACTCTAAAGTAATAAAATTAGTTGATTAGAAGTTACAGTAAGCAAGTTTGTGGTTATTAGAGATTGAGACCAAGTATGGAAAGAGTGCAATAGGGTTTATGCAAATATTTTGTGGAATAATGAATATACGAGCATACTATATTGATTGCTGTTACAGGTTTGTGACTATAGACATGTCAGTCTTTCCCAATTACATACTTGATTTGTCAGTAGTTATTATATAAGACAAACAACTCAGTAAAGTCGTGAAATAAATTCAATAGGTATATTCAAGACTAGAGAAACAGTCATGTGTCAATGAGTGTAATTTTGCTGTTATTTAAACAAATAAATTTAAACATTTTGATTTTTCCTCTCCTTAAAGTCATTCTCCTTATCCAACTTTTAGTTTATTCACAAAAGCAAACAAAAATTAATAAAACAAAACCTCCAAAACAAAAAACAAAAAACCACCCAAAAAATTAAAAAAAGAAAACATCAAAACACCAAAATGTAACCAAATAAAGGCACATCTGCGTCTGTGAAGCATCACCCCTAGTCTTGGTAACTGCCTGGGCTGTCTTACCATTCTCATGTGGCCTCTATGGCCAATAACTCAATAAGATGTAACCCAATCCTAGTACTTGAAGCTTCATTTTGTGACAAGAGATAGCTAATTTGGGACTCTGTCTCCCCCCATTTTCTTGAAATTTCATTTAGAGTGCCTTCATATAGGCATATATTTTTTTGGAAGTTTCTACTATATTATGCTTCCATGATGTTCCTCAAATGCCCCTTAATTTTAACTCTCTCTTCTAGTCTTCCTTTCCATTACCCCATCTCCTGTCCTCTAGCTTCCCTTCTCCACATGATCTTCCCATTCTATAGAGTGTCATTATCTATCCATAACCATTTATTCTATTTCTGTTCTCTAACAAGGTGTGTTACATCTAGTCCCTTGCTCTAGCCTATACTCTGTGGTTCTGTGGATTATAGCTTGGTTATCATTGACTTAACAGCTAATATCTACATATAAGTGAAAACATACCATATTCATTTTTCTATGTCTGGGTCACCTCACTGCTCAACCATGTTTACTGACGCACTTTTCATAATATCCAGGAAATAGAAACAACTTAAATGTCCCTCAACAGAAGAATGGATAAAGAAAATGTGGCACATTTATAAAATGAATTACTAAGCCATAAAAAAAATCCATTTTCAGAGAAATGGATGGAACTAAAATATCTGTAATTTTATCCCCAGAACTTAACTTTAAAAATAATTGTGAACATAATGGAACGATTTTTTTAGATTATAGTGTAATTAGATTTCTATTTTCCTTTTCCTCCCTCTAATCTCTTTCATATATACACCCCTCCACATTCTATTTCAAATTCATCACCTCTTTTTTTACTAATTCTTACTGTATGCATAAATACATATTACATATACATGTATCCCTAGAAATAATAGGTTCAGCGTGTATGATATTACTTCTTCGTATGATTTTTAGACTGACCAGTTGAACCTAAACTTCAAACTGGTGTACTCTTCCCTGAGAAAGAAGACATCTTCAGATCCCAGCTTTTCTCAGTGGCGGGGAGGCAGAAATGAGGTAGATCTCAGAGAGGAGAGAGAAGGAGAGAGAAAGAGAGGTAAAACATCCTACAAGGATTATACGAGCACTTATGCAGGACTAAATACATGGAAAAGTACAAACCTACCAATTCACTTCTGTAGGTAATTTTTTATTTTCTAAATGACAATGTAAAATAAAAAACAATTCTGATATCTTATCATAAAATATTACTATAGTTACTTTCTTCATTTTATCATTATTTAACATAATGATAAAACATTATTAATATAATGATAAAAATACCAATTTAGGAATGTTGCCTGTATGTGGGAAAGTGTCTAAATTTGTCTCTTCAGAGTATCTTATAAGCTTTTTATGAATTAATAGTCACTTTCTTCTCTCATGCTATCACAGATCACTCATGATGTGATTTTAATTAATTGTATTTTAAAGTTTCACAGAATTTAATAAATTAAGTATTCAAAAGTGTTTTGTGAATGAATGTATTATTTGTCATGATAATTTGTTAAAAATTAAATAAAGCAAATTCATATTAATTTGCTCACCTTTGAATTCTTCCCTCATTATTACTACTCTAATTTAGGAGGCAGGATATTGCACATAATTCACCCTTCACATATACACTAAAGTAATATGAAAAAGGATACAGCTAGATTTTTATAGAAGTTAACTAGAATTGTATGAGTTCACTGTCATTTCTGGTATTATTAATTAGAATGAATATTTTGTGGCAGCTTTTTCTAGTAATTGTCTTCTTGAAACCCTTTTATAAAGCACAGATTCTGCTTGGTTTCAAGTGTTAATATATAATAAAGTATTATGCATTGAAATAGTACAATGGCAGCTTGACATGAATATAACTATACTCTTACATGAACCTTTGGCTCATAAGAAGGGATAAAATCACTCTCCTATACGTACCAGAATAAAACATGATATTTTGGGGGGAGGGGGGTTAGTGGTCATGGTGGACTGTTTCATTAGTTAGTCCTCTACAAAAGATTTGCTAAAAGTGGGCATAAACACTGTATTTCCTACTCATAATAGACAGTCATCATCATCATGTCAAAATGATACCATAAATTAGAACTCAGAAAACATCCATATTTGTTTTCTGTTTCCAGTGTCAGCCATTATACGTAAAAAAAAAAATGTTTGAGTGTGCACTTGTAACAAGTACATGTACAATCAAGTTAAGCATTTTCATCATGGTGTAAGTAATATTTTGAATGGTAGAGGAGGATTAATTGTATTTAATAAGAAGAGCTATAGAAACTTTTGGTATCTGAAGGTAATAGGAATCCAGTTTATAAGCTTCTGCCATCATGCTTAAATATGACAAACATACACAATTCCCTTTCAACAGAGGCAATGTCTTCAAGGGATAAGTAAATTGTTCTTAGAAAAAAAAGATGCCGTAACAGCAGTTACTGACCCTCATAGGACCATAGTGCAATATATTTATGGTTTTAAAATTTCAAATTAATCCAATATCAGTATAATCCCCATTATTATAGATGATCAATGTAGCTATTAGCCTATTGTTACCATTTATATACTTCTTGTCATTTATTTCCTTATTATTATATTCATCACAGACAAAAAGTGAACCCACAAAAATATAAAATATAATTTTATCTATTTCATTCTTTAACAGGTATTTTCAAATATTTAACCGAAAATGACCTATACACATACCAAATTCTCATGGGTGTTTCAAAATGTCTTATATCCTGGTTTCATTGAGGACAAACAATTTCTATTCTATGTTCCTAATACTACAAAACTGATAAACATATTTCTAACAAATATGAACATAACTATTACAAAATCATGATGGCTTAAGGGTCAAAACATGTAAAATGGTGCTCTATTTGTATTATTTGAATTGAAAGATGCTATAGTTTGAGTTACATATTCATAATGAATTCATTGAATTGTAATTTTTGAATTATATGTATATATATGTATATATGTATGTATATATATATATATATATGTTATTTCTCATGTTTTACCGCATACATATATAATGGTATAGTGGTATCATATATCCTCTTTGCATTTGGGATGTTGGAGACAAGAGTATCAGAGAAGTCATTGTAGATTACCTAGGAAGATCTTGTCTGAAAAAAAGAAATGAAATGTAAAACCCAATTATATGATATATTAATTTAAGATAAAA
Organism: Pachyuromys duprasi; assembly: GCA_028658305.1. NCBI lineage: Eukaryota > Metazoa > Chordata > Mammalia > Rodentia > Muridae > Pachyuromys > Pachyuromys duprasi. The sequence continues at coordinate 65,770,643 of CM053742.1, forward strand.
TAAGAAACCTTTTCTAAATTTTTGTTGGGGCCTGAAGGTACTTGGAAGAGCAGGGCCTTAAGTAGCTCAGGCTTGCCTCATAATCAATATGTAGATAAGGCTGGCTTTGAACTAACTACTCTCTTGTTTCTACCTCTGGGGTAGTAGGATTTCAGATGTCCAACACCATGAACAGAGGTGTTTCCTTTTTATTTTTTTCAGCTAGTGTGATATATCCATTTACTAAGAAAGTATTAGAAATGTAATATTCTCAGTGATCAACTACTATGAAGTTGTTATGTAGGACATTACTGAAATGTGAAATCAAGCCCTAGTTTTTAATCTCATATCAATGACTTATAATTGTACTACCCTCTGAGAAAAAGGAAAGATTAGGCATCTTGTTTTACAATACATGATAACACACAGGGAATGAATTATTTAAATACAGTTATTGAGACAAAATTTAGAGGAATTTTAGGAGCTTGTGAAATTTATAGATAACAGGTACTTAGTTCTTTGGTATGCTCAAATTTACTCTTCCTTGTCCTACTGAAATCTGAAATGTTAAATTCATGTATTGTGCTACATAATGAAAAATACAAGTAGTCATCATCTCTGAAAATTTATTTCTTTATGGAAATTATTCATATTTACAATTAATCTTCACTTCACAAATTTACAAATTTACCCACAAATTAATGTTTATTTGCAATTATAAAATCAATAGTTTTGATAATTTTACTTAATTATAAACATATGCATAAAGGCAAAATATTTGAGTCAACTGATGTATATGATTATTTAAGGTTCAAAAAGTTAACCATCTGCTTTTTGTTTTAAATATTGTAATAAAAGCAAATTATTTTTCCATATTCTATTAATTTATTTTTTTGGTTGCTGGTCCTAACCATAGTACAAAACATCTAATGTCCCTGCGCAAGATGACTTCAATACACCTTAAGAAAATATTTGTCTTAGAAGAGATCCATTCAGGCATGAATTCTAGTGTTGTTAACCAAGAGCTTAATGTTAATAAATCAGCAATCTATGTTAAAACAAGTATCTTAAAGAACAAATACACATGAAATAAGTCCATGTGTTAATAAACTAATGGCAATGTGATCAGAGGCTTTCAAGCATATGAACCTATAGATCATTAACAAACAATAGTTTAATATTCATTAATTCTAGATTTTTAGTAACTTTGTAAAGCATGACTATTTTGAAAAAAAAACTGTCAACTCTTTGCACAGCACTTCCCTCTATATTAAGACTGTTGGTTCACAAAATAAGCTGCTTTAACATTGAACAGAAATTGCTTGAGCAGTTGGAATGATACATTTCTATTTCAGTATACTAAATGACTTCTTGCCTAGAGTTATTTGAGAACATAGAAATACTGTTATATTGAGCAGTGACCTACTCAAAGAAAAGTATTTCAGGTTCAGTACACATCTATTGTCCTTTGTCAAATCTTGCCCCAAATATCACAGCATGAAAATTAAAAACAATAGCATTTTCTTTATATGCATTTCCATTTACAGCTTTAATTTAAGTGACCTTTACATATTTTCTAGATTTTCCAAGTACTTGTTTTTCTGCCTCAGCAAAAGAAGTCACACAGGCTATTTTAACATTTAATGATGATTATTATGAATATTATAATTTAAAATATTATTCTATGAGGGTGTTAGTCTTTCTAAATTGAAAGTACACATTAATGCAGAAGAAAATTCAGAACAATTATAATCCTTATGTGTATGAGACTTAAATATGTACAGACAATTATTTTCATGATTTACTTATTGGCTACATGAAAATCCAACTTTTGGACTTTTAAAAAGTGGAGTATTGTTGATATATACACACGTGTAAAAGACTCGCTTACAAAATAACTATCAACAGTTTGTTTCATATATTGTATATATTTGATATATAAACAACTAAAACTTAGTTTTCCGGCTTTCACAGTTTCTATTGTTTTATATTGCTGGCATTCATTAGCTGCTTGTTATTTTTAGTGTCAAAATTCAGTTTTATATTTAGCCTCTAATTTTACATTTCAATTTATTTCTACATATATGTGTAGATATGTTTATACATGTACATATACGTAGAAAGAAATTAAATCATGTATATAAAGAGAGAGAGAAACAGAGAGTTAATGAACAATTTGCAAGACTCTGTTCCATTGTTCTTTGTGTGTTCTAAAGATCAAACTAAGGGTACCAGGCTTGGTGGCAAGTATCTCAGTTCACCATCTCACTAGTACCAAAAGTTTTAAGTATGAGATTAAGTGCATTACCAATGACTTGAATTATAAATACTGTAAAAACACAAAAGTGTCTTAATAATGCATTTGGCATCTAGAAATATCCAAACAAAGGAAATAACTAATACAATATTACAATGCAATTTTACAATACAATATTACAATATGTTCATTTGTTTAAAAACAGATGTCTTTTAAAATATCACAAAAAGACTATATGAGAAATAGTTATAATTAATAGAAAAATACAATGAGAATAAATAATGAAATTGAAATCTCAAGTATAAAATGAAACAAGAAAAAGTGGTGATAAAGAAGTCAATCAGAGAGTTCCCAAAAGTTGTATGTACCTCATAAGTCCGCCAGAACCAACTTTATCAAAAATGACTTTAAGTCCTCACTTTTTCATCTTCAAACTTTGAGAAAAGGTATGTTACAAAATTCACAATTCGAGGGTTAAATGTAACAAGAGAAATGACTTTTAGAAGTCTGTAAAATGATTTCTACCCCAAAAGCTAAATGTTCCCTAACTTTATTTTTAAAATGCTAATATCTCTGTAAAAGGCTAGTGTGTGTGTGTTTGTGTATGCATGTGTGTTTGTAGGTAAATGTATGTATGTACATGTGGTAACGGAAGAATAGTTTGTCAAAAATAAAAATGTCTGGTTAAACCAGAGGAATGGAACCAGGAAAAGCCTAACCTGAAGATATATAGAACATTATTGAAGGTCAGAGTATGTACAGAAAGTCAGAGGCCATATGCACTGTATTTGCTTTGGTTTCTCATGCCTGCAAATACGATTTGAAAAAGAAATATAAAGTATGTTAAAATTTTGAGCATATTAGATTAATTCTGGGGTTTTTTTGTTTTGTTTTTCATTAAAAAGGCTAGTGGTTCTTCAATGCAAATTGTTTGCTTGTGCTCTTTCAAGGGGGAAGAGGAATGCAGTTCTATGTTAGCCCAGGGTTACTCTGACTATCCATTCAAGTCACTGTTAACTATTATATGAAATGTATGCCTGACTGCCAGTTCCTAAATAAATGAATTAACTCTGTTTATTACAGGCTTACAGGTATGGTATGGCCAGAATAGTCCAAGAACAGTTTTTAAATTGTTATATACTGTTCTGTTATATACTTGGTTCTAAAAATTACGTGATTAAAATGTTAGAACTTGGTTACAGGAAACTGTAAATGTTTCACAATGCTATACCGTGGGAAGTGGCAATACCACCAACAACAACTAATGACAATGTTTTTAACTAGGTTGCTACAACCTGTAGCAACACATGGCTGACCACCATGTTGGTTCAGGGATAAAGAGTCTCTACATCTGCTTTGATACCCTGCTGGGTAGAGTCTTTCAGAGGCCCTCTGTGGTAGGCACCGATTCTGTTCCCTGTTTTTTCTTTTCCCCCTTTTCAGATGTCCATCCTTTATGCCTTTCTGAGTGAGAACTGATCATCTTACCAGGGTCCTCCTTTTAGCTTAGCTTCTTTAGGTGTTTGGATTTCAGTATGATTATCCTGTATGTCTCATATCCACTTTTATGTGAGTATATACCATGTTTGTATTTTTGCGTCTGGGATACATCACTCAGAATGACCTTTTTTAGATCCAAAAATTTGACTGCAATTTTCATTATTTCCTTGTTTTTAATTGCTGAGTAGTAGTCTATTGTGTAAATCAGGGCTTTTCAAACTTTTTAAAGTGGGGGCTGGATCATGGTCCCTCAGAAAGCTGGAGGGCTGGACTATATGAACTACTAATTCCTACCCACACTGCACATATCTTTTATAAATAAAATGAAGAACATTTATAAATAAACAGATCACGTACCAGTATTTCAATGGGAACTGTGGGCCTGCTTTTGGCTACATATATTATATATACACACACAGTGTATAAACCCCCATTAGTCCCTGATGTGAACACTTACCCCTTGCAGGTTTTTCCAAGCAGACCAGCTCAGTCCCTGATAGTTCAGTTATATCTCACTATATAACGCCCAAACTGATATGACAGGAATCAGCATGCGAACACTGAAAAGGAAATGCAAAATGCATATAAAATGTTCAATGTAATCCCCTTTAAAACGCTTCAGCACCAAACCCCTAATCTCCCAACCACCGCCCACCCCCCAACTTTGATTTCAGCACTGAACGCCCCACCACCCCCAAAGGGGAATTTTCATATGAGTCACCCACCCCCAATCGGGAAGAACCCCCCATCTGGCAAAAATTTATTTCTATGGCACTTTTGACTGACCTATGGCAGTGGAGGGAGTGGAGGAAAACCTTACTGACAGGCAGGCACAGCACACAGACACCACGTTACCTGGGGGTGGAGCAGGCGCCTTTTAACATCATTATATAGTCATCCACATGTGGTACTCCTCGCCACGTGGCATCCAGCGCCCTCCAGTGCCGTCATCAGCGGCGTGCAAGCCAAGGACCAGGCGCAAGGGCACATCAGTGTCCCTCCCAACACCACCCTCACGCCCACCCTCCCAGCACACAGCGTGCCATGGGCAGAGGCGGTTGACGTCATCCCTGAGAAGCTGTGACACTGAGTGTATATGCTGGCAGGTGTCTTGGCGGCCAAACTGCGCTCATTGCTAGCGGGCCAGATCAGACTCCTCTGCGGGCTGCATGTGGCCCACGGGCCGTAGTTTGAAGACCCCTGTTATAACAGGTTTTGTGTGTCTGGTTTTACGTTGAGGTCTTTGATCCACTTGGACTTTAGTTTTGTACAGGGTGATAAGTATGGGTCTATTTGCATTTTTTACATGTAGACATCCACTTAGACCAGCACCATTTGTTGGAAATGTTATCTTTTTTCCATTGTATGTTTTTGGCATCTTCTCAAAAATCAGGTGTCCATAAGTGTATGGGTTTATTTCTGGGTCTTCTGTCTGATTCCATTTATCCACCATTCTGTTTCTATGCCAGTATCAGGTAGTTTTTATTACTGTTGCTCTATAGTACAGCTTGAGATCAGAGATGGAGATACCTCCAGAAGGTCTTTTATTGTTGAGGATTGTTTTAGGAATTCTGGGTCTCTTGTTATTGCAAATGATGTTGAGATATTTTTTCAAAGTCTGTAAAGAATTGTGTTGGTAATTTGATGGAAATTAGATTGAATCTGTGGATTGCTTTTGGTAAGATGGCCACTTTTATATGTTAATCCTCCCAAGTCATGAGCATGGGAGATCATTCCATCTTCTCATGTCTTCTTCTTTTTAAAATATTGTTATTTTATATTAATCACAGGTTATGTAATTTGTATCCCAGCCATAGCCCCCTACCGTATTCCCTCCATATCTTCCCCTTCCCTCCCTCATCTCCTCCCTGCCCCTTTCCAAGTCCACTGATAGGGGAGGACCTCCTCCCCTTCCATCTAACTCCAGCTTATCACGTCTCTTCAGGAATTGATGCAATGTCCTCTTCTATGGCCTAGCAAGGCTGCTCCTACCTCGGGGGGTGGGGAGGTCGAAGAGCTGATGTCTTCTAATTCTTTCTTCAGAGATTGGAAATATTTTTCATACACGTCTTTGACTTGCTTGGTTAGGGTTACACCAAGGTACTTTATGTCCTTTGTGGCTATTGTGAATGTTTTTTTTTTTTCCCTAATTTCTTTCTAAGCCCTTTGGTCTTTTGTATACAGGGGGACTACTGATTTTTTTTTTTTTAGTTAATTCTTTATCCAGACAGTTTGCTGAAGGCAAAGCTGTATGCGTCTCTGGTAGAATTTTTGGTGTCATTCGGGTATATGATCATATCACGTGCAACTAGTAGTACTTTGACTTCTTCCTTTCCAAATTCTATCCCCTTTCATTGTCTTATTGCTCTAGCAAGAACTTCAAGAACTATGTTGAAGATATATAGCGAGAGTGGGCAGCCTTGCCTTTTCTCTGATTTCAGTGGGATTGATTTAAGTTTCTCTCTATTTAGTTTGATGTTGGCTATAGGCTTGCTGTATATTGCCTTTACCATGTTTAGGTGTGTGCCTTGTATCGCTGATCTCTCCAGGACTTTAAACATGAATGGATGTTGGATTTTGTCAAATGCTTTTTCAGCATCTAAGGAGATTATCATGTTTTTTTTTTCAGCTTGTTTATATGGTGAATCACATTGATGGATTTCCATATATTGAGCCACTACTGCATACCTAGGATGAACCCTACTTGGTCATAGTGGATGATACCTTTTATGTGCTCTTGGATTTAGTTTGTGAGTATTTTTTTTTTGAGTATTTTTGCATCAATGTCCATAAGGGAGATTGTCCTGAAATTATCTTTCTCTGTTGGGTCTTTGTGAGATTTAGGTACCAAGGTGATTGTAGCTTCATAAAATAAGTTTGGTAGTGATCCTCCTCTTTCCATTTTATGGAATAGTTTGAAGGTATTTCTGCTTTCTCTTCTTTGAAAGTCTGGTAGAATTCTGCACTGAAACCATTGGGCCCTGGGCTTTTATTTGGATGGGAGACATTTGATGGCAGATTCTATTTCCTTAGGGGATATAAGACTATTTAACTGATTTACATGGTCTTGATTCAGCTTTGATAAGTGGAATCCATGTAGGAGAAAACAAGTAGCAGGACAAGAGCCTACCACAGAGGGCCTCAGAAAGACTCTACCTAGCAGTGTATCAAAGCAAATATTAAGACATGTAACCAACCCTTTGGCAGAGTGCAGGGAATCATATGAAAGAAGGGGTAGTTAATATGACCTGGAGAGGACAGGAGCTCCGCATGGACCAAATATATCAGGGCACAGGGGTCTTTTATGAGACTGTTTCTCCAACCAAGGACCATGTATGGATATATCCTAGAATCCCTGCTTGAATGTAGCCAATGGTAGCTCAATATCCAAGTGGGTACCCTAGTAAGGGAAACAGGGACTATTTTGGACATGAACACAATGGCTGGCTCTTCGACCCCCTTGCCCACAAGGGAGGAGCGGCCTTGCTAGGCCACAGAAAAGGACATTGCAGCCATTCCTGAAGAGACCTGATAAGCTAGAGTTAGAAGGAAGGGGAGGAGGACCTTCCCTATCGGTGGACTTGGAAAGGGGCAGGGAACAGATGAAGGAGGGATGGGGGAGATAGGGAGGGAATTGCGGGAGGGGGCTACAGCTGGGGTACAAAGTACATAACCTGTGATTAATATAAAATAAAAATGTTAAAAAAGAAAGAATGAAAATTGTCCGTTTCATTTAGATTTTCAAATTTTATGGCGTATAGACTTTTGAAGTAAGTTCTAATGATTGTTTGGATTTCCTCAGTGTCTCTTGTGATGTCTGCCTTTTCATTTCTGATTTTGTTAATTTGCATATGTCTCTCTGCCTTTTAGTTAGTTAGATAATGCCTTTGTCTATCTTGTTGATTTTCTCAAAGAACCAGCTCTTGGCTTCAGTGGTTTGGGGGTTGTTTTGTTTCTAATTTATTGATTTCAGCTCTGAGTTTGATTATTTCTAGTCATCTGCTCCTCTTTGGTGTGCCTGCTTTTTTTTCTAGGGCTTTTAGGTGAGCCTTTAAGTTGCTTGAATGAGATGTTTTGAATCTCTTCTTGAAGGCACTTAATAATACTATGAACTTTCCTCTTAGCACTGTTTTCATCATATCACATGTGTTTGGATATGTTCTGCCTTCATTTTCATTGAATTCTAGGAAAACATTTATTTCTTTATTTCTTGCCTGACCCAGCTGTCATTGAGTAGTAGTGGGTTGTTCACTTTCTGTGTGCGTGTATAGGATTTTTTTTTTTTGCTATTATCTTGGGAACCTGCTTAACTGGAGCAGGAACTGGTATTTCAGCACTGGCTATACAAAGCCAGAATGATAACAGCTATAAGGCAGATATTGAGAAAGATATACAATGCTTTCAGAACTCAATCACCCATTTAGAAAAGAATGTTGATTCCCTGGTAGAAGTAATGTTGCAAAACAGAAGGGGCTTGGATCTTGTGTTTATACAGCAAGGCAGGCTAAGTGTAGCCCTTAACGTAGAATGGTGTTTTAACATTGACCACTTAGGAATGTTCAGAGAGTTTACGTTTCAGGAAGTCCCATGACTAGGCCTTTAAGGAACATGTCAGAGGGGTGAATGAGAGAACAAAGAATTAAAAAGTAGGATTTTTGGGAGTACTGAGCTAAAATATTAAAATATATAAAATATACTAAAATATTTAAAATATATCAAGCAGGTTGACCTTGCTGCTTCTAGGCAGATCCAGCCAACTGCAGAAGAGAGCTGACTTTGCTGCTCATTAGAGATATCTTGCCACGAAACTTGCCTGGATGTCCCCCAACTCTACCCAACTAGTACTAATTTTTTTTGCTCCTGAAAATAGCACAGACTACCTAAGGCTGCAGATTCCTCCAACAAGAGAAAGAACAGAGAAAGCTGGAATGGTTCATGATCCTTACATTTTCCCATAGCAAACAATTGTTCATGTAGCATCCCCTTTCTCTGTATTAACATATAGAAGCTTGTCAGGCTGGAATCCCTTGATTTGGTGCACTGGGAGGGACTGGGACATATAAGTTACCTACAATATGGCTAGATGTCAGTGCCTTGGTGTTTATGTGAGTCCAGCTCAAGCTGTAAATAGTGATCCTTGCCTGTTTTGCGATGGACTCAACTCCTGGTGATCTGTTGGGGATCTTGTGAATCTGTCACAACAATGCCATGGAAACCAGAAAATTGAATTGAATTTTTTTTTTTAGAAATGGAGTTACAGATGGTTGAAATTCAGCATGTGGGTGCTGTAAATCAAACTGGGGGATTCTAGAAGAAGAGCCAGTACTATTAACCACTGAGCCCTTAATGCAGACAATTTGAACACAGAAAGTACTTTCTATTTTTGTTTACTTAAACAGCAGAAGTGTAAAATTAGTTCAAAAATAACAGTTTTGCCAGGCCACAGAGGAGGAGAATGCAGCCAAACTTGATAAGACCTCATAAGCTAGAGTCAGATAGAAGGGGAGGAGGATTAGGGAAAGGGCATAGAGGGAGAAGAGGGTGGGTGGGTAGGATTGGGAGAAGATGAGGGAGGGGGCTATAGAGGGGATACAAAGTGAATAAATTGTAATTAATTAACAATACTCTTATCCACGAACATGCCAATACCATGATTTCATTTTCCTTACCTAAGATGATACAAAAATAATTGAAAATTCACTAAACACACAATGGTTTTCTTCCTTTCACACAGTGCAGTAGGCAGAATAAAGACAAGCAGATTGCTACATGAATGATTACTATATTAATAAGTATAATTAGATCTCTCTGCTGTTTTCCAGAACTCACCAGTGATCCTTCTGTAAACATATAAGTATTTTCCTCAGGCAATCCCAATCAGCAGAAAAAATATAGTTCTTAAAAATATTTGAGAAAAAATTAATTTATACAATTTCTCTCTGTTTTAAATGTTTTATATTAATTTCTAATCTAACAATATCTAGAATAACCAAACAGACAAGTTTCTGGAAATATCTAGGACAGATTAACTATATTAGTTTAATTAGAGTAGGAAGACATAGCCTGTATGTGAGAGCACAATTTTATGGCCTGGTGGTTCAGGCTGAAGGACTCCTAATATTTTGTCCTTAATAACATAACAACATGCTTATGGTGGTTCGAATAGGTCTCCCTTATAACCCCATTGACTCATGTGTTTGAATGGTTAGCCCCCAGGAAATGGCAGTATTTGTGGCCTTGCTGGAGGAAGTGTGTCACTGTGGGGGTAGGCTCAACCTCCACCCAGTGTGAAACAATCTCCTCCTGGCTGCCTGCAAAAGTCAGTCTCCTCTATGATGCTGTGAATAAAGATACAATACCGTGTCTTCTTGCATGCTGCCATGCTTCCGTTATAGTGAAAATGGACTGAAACTGTAAGCTAACCCCAATCAAATGTTTTATGAATAAGAGTTTTCTTTGTCATCTCTAAACAAATGAACAAACAAAAACAGGACAGTTCTTGGAGTGAAAATGATATAGCAGCAGCAAGAAATATCCAAACCCATATTTATAACTAAGTATTTTACTATTTTTGGTAACTGAAAAATATTAAATTCAAAATAAATTGATCATATTTTTAAACAATCCATATACAAATTTTAAAGTCAGACAACATGAGAGAGACGAAGGCAGATTGACTCATATCAGTAGTATGTCTCTGTAAGGGACATACTAAGTATGTTTCAGGTTTCAGTCATGATGTAAGAGGAAGCTGTGTTTAACAGTTTCTGTAAACACAGGACTGGGAAGCTGCAGTTGATACTTTCTGCACACACTGTCAACATCTGTACTCTAATCAGGGGAAAGTTTGAGCATTTCACTGAGCCTGAACTGGAAAGGCCTTGACTTTCCCATGGATCACTGGGATCCTTGGAATGACTATGCTCATGTCTATAATACGTATTTGCTCTATACTTCACTTGCTCTCCACAATACAGACAATCTAATTTTGAAAATATTCATAAAGACTATATTTTTTCAGTTACTCTCACAGGAATAAATGGCTATTAATATTGTTATGGTTGATCTTGGTTGCCAATTTGATTATATATAGAACCAACTAAGAGATTTACTTACCTATCATTGGATCTGTGGGAGTATTTCCTGGAAGGACTATATATAAAAACACTTTCCAGATTGAGCAAGACTTTCTAGAAGCATCTTAGGTATAAAGATGTTAGATTGTCACAGAGGAAGACACTGCAGCCAGTCCTGATGAGACCTGATAAGTTAGGGTCAGATGGAAGGGAAGGAGGACCTCCCATATCAGTGGACTTGGATATGGGCATAGGGCATGGGAGGAGATAAGGAAGGGAGGCTGGGACTGGGGGGGAATGAAAGAAGGGGCTACAGCTAGGGTATAAAATGTAATTAATGTAAAAAATTAATTTAAAAAGATGCTGTGTACTATGGATATTTATAGTTTATCTTATGTTAATTACACTTTAATAAAATTGCTAATTACTTTTAATGTTGTTTTATAATATCTTGTGTGTGTTTGTGTGCATGCTTATGCCCTCACATGCACATACACCTGCATACTTACATGCCTATAAAAATGCCTCTCTTCATATGTCACATTGTACCTTGGGGATTAGAGAACAATTTATAATATTTGTTTCTCTCCTTACACCATGAAGGTGTCAAGAATCAAATTAAATTCATCAGGTTTGGTAGCAGGTGTTGTTATCCACTGAGACTACTCATTGGCCACCAAAGTTGCAAATAACTAAAGAAAATATTACAGTTATTAATTTAATAGCTCCTCTAGTTATTTTAATATGCTAGTGGTAGCAAATGCTAGAGATTTTTTAATTTTACCTCAGAGACAAATACAATTGATTCCCTCAAAATTCTTCATAAAATCTTCTTTTCTTTTATTTACTTAATAAAAATTGTACTATTTTTAGTTTAACAAGAGTCCACATTGAAAATAGGCATATTTTAGTGATCTTTAAGTCTAATAAATATTATCTTTACTATTGTGTTTAATTTTGCAATATTAAAGGTATGAGACAACCCTATGGACCATATTTTCTCTATCATTTGTTAGGCTCTAGGTGAAAGAAAATTTTTATGAATACTAAAAAAATTCTGTATTATTGAGATTTTAAAAATATTTTAAATTACTGCCAAGTGCAATCTAATAGGGGTACAATATTATAGCCAAATTTCAGAACACAGTCCAAGAACGGAGTCGTGTGAAGACAATTCTGAGTGCTTGTGTGAAGACTTTAAGAAAATGAGAATCTTGTGTCCTCAGTTTCTTCAAAACACAGAATTGTTCCTGTAATGTGTTTTTGGGCTATTCCCAGGTGTGCTGGATAGGAGTGCTATTTACTTCAGATCAATCATCTTTTCTTGTTGTTGGTTATCAAATAAATTTTAAAATAATTCTTTATGCCTCTATGGAAAAACACATTTTTATTGTGTATCCCTGTAATTATATACAGCTTGAACTCATTTGATCTTCCCTAACCCTCAGAGTATAAATTATCTGAAGCTCTGAATAATGATGACTATCGCAGGAGATTCTAATCTGACTTGTTTATTGGCTATATTCTCCCAGTACCACCACCTCCAGAGTCGTGACTTTCCTAGGTGATTCTTGTCAAGTTGACAGTATAAAACATCACACTTTTTTATGCAACCTTTCATTAAAATGGAAAGCAAAGAGCTACCATGTTGCAGCTAATGAAATACCTCAGATTTAGACAAGTGTAGAAATTTCAATAGCAAAGTGCTATGAGTTATTGAGTTCAGATCTCCAGTTCAGATCTTCCACCAAACACAAGAAACTAGTGAGGATCTTCCACCAAACACAAACACTAGTCAGGAAGAGACAGTATATAACTTAATTGCTATTGGTCAGCTGTTCTAGCATAATTGGAACGTTCCAGGATCAGTAACAGATTCAGTCTTGAAAACTGAGGTGTGGAGTTTTAAAACAATTCATCCCATATCTACTTCTGGCTTTCACACTCACATGCACAAATGTTCATGCTAGTATTTGCGTGCATTAACACACAAAGAGATACAAACACAGAGAGAGACAGATAAACACCTCGAGATACATAGACACACACAGATGTGCACACACAAAAATATATTTTTTCACTGTTAACTTACTTCATAGAAGCAAAAGCTCTCAGGACATCATGACTTTATCCCATCTCTAAAGGGGATAAGAAGTGTCCTGTTGCTGTGGCTATAATTCAGCATACACATATCCAGTAAAAGACCAGCAGTCTGAGTTTTGACAGCTCCTGCCGAGGTAGTAATATTGCTTGCAGTTGCTCTCAGCTGGACTTTCAATTCCCTGAGACAGGCAGGAAAATCAAAAAGGTCAACTCATTTATCCACAGTGAAAGTGGCACTAGCCTATTATGAGAGTACAAAGAATATGGGCTTTAAAACCATAGATTTAAAAATAGAAGTAAGATATAGAATAGTAACAAAAATTAAAAAAATCTTCTTCAATAATTTTTTAATTTAATTTTTATTTTTGTATTAATTACAGTTTATTCACTTTGTATCCCAGCCACAGCACCCTCCCTCATTCACTCCCAATCCCACCCTCCCTTCCTCATCTCCTCCCCGCCCCTTTTCAAATCCACTGATAAGGGAGGACCTCCTCCCCTTCCATCTGACCCTAGCTTATCAGGTATCTTCAGGACTCGCTGCAATGTCCTCCTCTTTGGCCTATCAAGGCTCTTCCTCCCTTGGGAGGTGGGTTGAAAGAGCCAGCCATCGAGTTCATATCAGAAATAGTCTCTGTTCCGCTTACTAGGGAACCCACTTACAGACTAAATTACCACAGGCTGCATCCAAGCAGGGGTTCTAGGTTATGTCCATACATGCTCCTTGGTTGGAGAAACAGTCTCATAAAAGAGACCTGTGCCCAGATTTCAATAGTTATAATACTATAATAGTTTTATTTTTAATTTTAACTTTATTTTTATTAATTACAATTTATTTACTTTGTATTCCAGCTGTAGCTCCCTCCCCCATCCTCTCCCAAGCCCACCTGCCTGCCATCTTCTTCTCCTATGCCTCTCTCCCAGTCCAGTGAGAGGGGAGTGCCCCCTCCCCTTCCATATGACCTTAGTCTATTTATAATAAGTATAAAAGTCAGTGTATATGCTACCTTTGCTTCCAGAAACAGGAGCTAAGTATGCTGATATCAATTTTATTTATCTGCAAAGTGTTTAAAGTCCTACATTATTGAGATACATTTTAATTTTCTTTTTTTGTCTTTATTAATTACGACTTATTCACTTTGTATCTTCCCTGTAGCTCAATCTCTCCTTCCCTCTCAATTCCACCCTCCCTCTCCCTTCCCAACCAATGTCCCTCACTCAGTCCACTGATAGGGGAAGTCTTCCTCCCCTTCCTTCTGATCCTAGTCTATTAGGTCTCATCAGGGGTGACTGCATTGTCTTCCTCTGTGTCCTAGTAAGGCTGCTCTCCCCTCAGGGGGAGGTAATCAAAGAGCAGGCCAATAATTTCATGTCAGATACAGTCCCTGTTCCCATTAGTATAAAACCCACTTGGACACAGAACTCCCATGGGCTACTTCTGTGCAGGGGTTCTAGGTTATCTCCAGATAAATCTACTAAAATCTATACACCTAAAGAAACAAATCAAGAAGGAGGATTCTGGCTAAAATGTTCAATCCCCATTCAGAAAGGCAAAGATGATCGACATCAGAAGAAGGAGAAAAAGGGAAACAGGACAGGAGCTTGCCTCAGAGGGCTTCTGAAAGCCTCTAACCTGCAGACTATCAAAGCAGATGTTGAGATTTACGGCCAAATTTTTGGCAGAGTGCAGAAAACCGTATGAAAGAAGTGGAATATAGTAAGACCTGGAGATGACAGGAGCTCCACAAGGAAAGCAACAGAACCAAAAAATCTAGGCACAGGGGTCTTTTCTGAGTGTGTGTGTATATGTATGTGCTTGTGCATTAGTGTTGTATTTGTGCATGTGTGGTACTGAAGACCTTTCACAAGAAAAAAATTCTCACAAGTTTATTTTTCAGGTGTTTTCCACTTTTAAACACCCGTGGAATAAATGTTCATATTAGTCACTAAACTAGTATATGTATATCCATGTATGTGTGCTTAGAAATAAAATTCACAGAGAAAACTGCATGTCAGAAATATGAAAATTGACTCATGCAAATTCTTATCAGTGTACTAAAATTGATACTGAAATTGACTATTGCAAATATTTTGCATAGTGTCCATCAAAATTAAATTTTATTGAAATTTTCTTATAATTGTTTTTGCTACTTTATTTACATATATCGAAATTAAAATAAACCTGATATATCACATGTATTTTCTATATCAATACATGCAACTATATTTTGCTAGAGTTTAGTTATATATAATTTACTTAATGCAATGATTTTTTATTTTTATTTTATTTTTAAATGTTTTTATTAATTGAAGTTTATTCATTGTGTATCCCCTCTGTAGCTACCTCCTTCCTACCCTCCCAACCCATCACTTCCTCCATCTTCTCCATGCATGCACCTCCCTTAGTCCACTGATAGGGGAGGTCTTCTTTTTCTTCCTTTTATTCCTAGTCTATTGAGTCTCATCAGAAGTGGCTGCATTGCCTTCCTCTGTGATCTGGGAAGGCTGCTTCCCCCTTAGGGGGAGATGATCAAAGAGCAGGCCAATCATTTTATGTCAGAGACAGTCCCTGTTCCCATTACTATAGAACATTGAACTGCCATGGGCTATATCTGTGCAGGGGTTCTAGGTTATCTCCATGCATGGTACTTGGTGGGAGTATCAGTCTCAGGAAAAAACCCTGTGCTCAGATATTTTGGTTCTGCTGCTCTCCTTATGGAGCTTCTGTCCTCTCCAGATCATACTATTTCCCACTACTTTTATAATATTCTCTGCATTCTGCCCAAAGTTTGGCCATAACTCTTAGCATCTGCTTTGATAGTCTGCAGGGCAGAGCCATTCAGAAGCCCTCTGTGGCAGGCTACTGACTTCCCTGTTTTCTCCTTCTTCTGGTGTCCATACTCATTGCCTTTCTGGATGGGGACTGAGCATTTTAGTCAGAGTCTTACCTCTTGATTAGTTGCTTTAGGTGTACAGATTTTAGTAGGTTTATCCTATATTATATGTCTATATGAGTGAGTATATATCTTGTGTGTCTTTCTGTTTCTGGGATAGCTCACTCAGGATGAAGTCCAAGTGGATCAAAGACCTCAACATAAAACGAGACATACTAAACCGCTTAGAAGAAAAATTGGGGAAGAGCCTGGAACCCATTGGAACAGGAGACAACTTCCTGAACAGAACACTGACAGCACAGGCTCTAAAAGAGACAATCAATAAATGGGACCTCATGAAACTGAAAAGCTTCTGTAAAGCAAAGGACACTGTCCTCAGAACAAAATGACTACCTTCAGATTATGAAAGGATCTTCACCAACCCCATATCTGACAGAAGACTGATATGCAGTATATATAAAGAACTGAACAAGTTAAAAAGCATAAAATCAAGTAATCCAATTTAAAAAATGGAGAACAGAGCTAAACAGAATTCTCAATAGCAAAATATCAAATGACAGAGAAACACTTAAATGTTCAGGAGAAATCATCAGCATTTGATAAAGACAATCAGCTGAGAGTGTTCTAATTCTGTTATTGTTTAGAAGTTCTTGATAGTAAACAGATCAAATTGCTCACTTAAACCATCCCTAGACATATAACACTACTTGAAATGTTAAGAATTAAGAAACCAGAGAGGATTCAAGATGGCTGCCCCAGGAGGACACTGTGACTGAGGAGTAGGACAGCAGTGTCAGCACAGGGACCAGGAAACTGAACTCTGGGACCAACAGTGCTTGCTATTGCCAGGTGAGGGAATTCCTAAGGTGAGGAAATCAAGTAGAAAAGTCCTAGGGACACCTAGTTATTCCCCAGAAAAACTCCTGGTGACCTGTTACACACAGATATGATCTGAACTTGAGGCCTCACTGGGTCCCTACAGCTGCCATTCTGGACTGGGTCACACAGTCTCCGGGCCAGACTGAGATTTCCCCAGATACTGTGGGCTGCATCAGGCGGGCCCACAACCCTCAGCAACACCAGCTGTCACCCCAGACTGGGTCACACAGTCACCAGGCCAGACTGAGAAGCCCCCAGATACCATCTCAGACATTGGTGCACAATCCCTGGCCCAGAAGAAGGAGGCACCAAGTCTCCATGCCAGAGGGGAGCTCTTAGCAGCAAGCGCAGGCTGGAGCATGGAGCCTACAGTCCAGAGCTGTATCCCCCAGCTACCATCTCAAACCGGGACACTCAGCCTCTGACACAGAGTGAGGAGCCAAGCCTCCAGACTAGAGTGGCAACCAGCCTGGGGTGCGCACAGCTTCTAGCACAGAGCACAAAGCTGGACACACAGATCCCACAACAGAGCTAAACTGAGACAACAACACACATTATCAAACCACTGGAACTCCCTGATCTTCTTGAAGAATACTCCAGACACCAGTGAGTGACAGTTCCAGTCTGAAGTTCAGCCCCAAAGCACAAACAGCCCCTTGACTATATATAAACAAATGGCCAAAGGTCGACATAAAAACTAACCCAACAAAAATCAGGACAACATGACCCCACAAGAAAGAAACCAAAAGCAATGGATATTTTAATTAAGCAGAGACACAGGAAAACTATGTTAAAGCTATGATTATGCACATATTAAAGGAACAAAAAGAGGAAAAGAAAAGAGAAAAGGAACAAGGCCTCAAAGAAATTAAGAAAAGTTTAACTGCCCATGTAGAGGAACGATTAAAGTCATATAGAGAGGAAACAAACAAAAAAATGGGAGCCACATTCAATCAGATGATGGAAATGATACAAAGCATGAACACAGAATTAGATTCTATAAAGAAAACACAAACAGAGAAAAACCTGGAACTGGAGAACTTAGAGAAAAGATCAGGAACCACAAAGGTAAGCATCACCAATAGAATACAGGAGAAGGAAGAGAGAATCTTGGGAGCTGAAGATACACTTGCTGAAATGGATTCCCCACTCAAGGAAAAAAATAAAATCAGAAAAGTCCCAAACACAAAACATCCAAGAAATCAAGGACGCCATGAAAAGACAAAACATAAGAATAGTTGGAATAGATAAAAAAGAATACTCCAGGCTCCAAGGACCAGAAAATACTTTTAAGAAAATCATAGAAGAAAATTTTCCCAACTTAAAGAAAGAAATGTCCATAAACATACAAGAAGCCTACAGAAAGCCAAATAGACTAGACCAGAAAAGAAATACCTCATGTCACATCATAGTCAAAACACCAAGCCTACAAAAAAAAAGAAAAAATATATATTAAAAACAGCAAGGGAAAAGGGCCAAGTAACATATGAAGGTAGAACAATCAGTATCACACCAGATTTCTCTTCAGAAACTATGAAAGCCAGAAGGGCCTGGGCAGATGTCATGCAGTCTTTAAGGGAACACAGATGCCAACCAAGACTACTATATCCAGCAAGGCTTTAAATGAACATAGATGGAGCAAACAAAATATTCCATGACAAAACAAAATTCATGCAATAGCTACACAGCAATAAAACCCTACAGAAGATACTAGAAGGAAAACTTCAATCCAACGAATACAACTACACCTAAGAAAATATATGATACAGGTAACTTCCCAACTAAAAGGGGGGGGGAAAAGCAATGAATCATAGTAAGCCCACCAACTCCACAATAAAAGGAAATAACAGCCACTGGTCACTATTATCTATCAACATCAATGGACTCAACTCTCCTATAAAAAGACACAGACTAACAGAGTGGTTACAGAAACAGGACCCAACATTCTGCTCCATCCAAGAAACACACGTATGCAAGAAAGATAAACACTACCTCAGAGTAAAGGGATGGAAAAATATTTTCCAAGCAAATGGACACAGAAAACAAGCTGGGGTAGCAATCCTAATATATAATAAAATATATTTTCAACCAAATTTAATCAAGAAATATGAGGAGGGGCACTTCCTTCTCATCAAAGGGAAATTCCAACAGGAGGACATCACAATTTTGAACATCTATGCTCCAAATACAAGACCACCTACATTTGTAAAAAACATTATTAAAGGTAAAATCACACATTGATCCCAACACCCTAATAGTGGGAGAAGTCAACACTGCACTCTCACCAAGGGACAGATCATCCAGTCAGAAGCAAAACAGGGAAACAAAGACACTCACAGACACCCTAAATCAACTAGACCTAATAGATGTCTACAGAACTTTTCACCCCAGATCAAAACAGTATACCTTCTTTTCATCACCCCATGGAACCTTCTCCAAAATAGACCATATAGTTGGTCACAAAATAAGCCGCAGCAGATACAAGAAGATTGAAATAATCCCTTGTAACCTATCTGACCATCATGGTCTAAAGCTGGACCTCAACAACAACAGGAAGAGCAAAAAGCCTGCACATACATGGAAACTGAACAACTTGCTACTCAAGGACAGCTTTGTTAGGGAAGAAATAAAAAAAAAAAGAATTTAAAGACTTTCTAGAATTCAATGAAAGTGAAAGCAAAACATACCCAAACCTATGGGACACAATGAAGGCAGTGCTAAGATAAAAGTTCATTGCAATAAGTACCTTCAAGAAGAAATTCGAAACATATCATAAAAGCAACTTAATGGCTCAACTGAAAGCCCGAGATAAAAGAGAAGCAGATACACCAAAGAGGAGCAGATGGCTGGAAATAATCAAACTCAGGGCTGAAATCAATCAATTAGAAACCAGTAAAAAATTCAAAGAATCAATGAAACCAAGAGCTGGTTCTTTGAGAAAATCAACAAGATAGACAAGCCCATAACGAAACTAACAAAAAGGCAGAGAGAAACAATACAATCAGCAAAATCAGAAATGGAAAGGGGGACATAACTACAGACACTGAAGAAATCCAAAAAATCATTAGGTCTTACTACAAAAGCCTATACGGCACAAAATTTGAAAATCTAAAATGAAATGGACAAATTTCTTGAGAGATTCCACCTACCTAAATTAAGCCAAGATCAGATAGGAAGATTGAATAGACCTATATCCCCCAAGGAAATAGAAGCAGTCATCAATAGCTTCCCTATGAAAAAAAAAAAAAAAGCCTTGGGCCAGATGGTTTAAGTGCAGAATTCTACCAAACTTTCAAAGAAGTCCTAACACCAATTCTCTCAAAACTGTTCCACAAAATAGAAATAGAAGGAAAATTACCAAATTCTTTCTATGAAACCACAGTCACCTTGATACCTAAACCACACAATGACCCAACAAAACAGAGAACTTCAGACCTATCTCTCTTATGAACATTGACCCTAAAATACTCAATAAAATACTTGCAAAACGACGAACACATAAAAGATATCATCCACCATGACAAAGTAGGCTTCATCCCAGGCATTCAAGGGTGGTTCAACATATGGAAATCCATCAATGTGATCCACCATATAAACAACCTGAAGGAGAAAAACCACATGAACATCTCCCTAGATGCTGAAAAAAGCATTTGACAAAATCCAACATCCATTCATGTTTAAATTCTAGGAGAGATCAGGATAAAAGGCACACACATAAACATAGTAAAGGCAATATACAGCAAGCCTATAGCTAACATCAAAATCAATGGAGAGAAACTAAAATCAATCCCACTGAAATCAGGCAACGCTGTCCATTGTCTCCATGTCTCTTCAACATAGTACTTGAAGATCAAGCTAGAGCAATTAAGAAACTAAAGGAGATCAAAGGGATACAAATTGGAAAGGTAGAAGTCAAAGTATCACTATTTGCAGACAATATAATAATATACTTGAGCTACCCAAACAATTCAACCAAAGAACTCCTTCAAGTGATAAACACTTTCAGCAAAATGACTGGATACAAAGACAACTCAAAAAAATCAGAAGCCCTCCTGTACACCAAAGACAAAAGGGCCAAGAAGGAAATTAGGGAAACAACACCCTCCATAATAGCCAGAAATAAAATAAAGTACCTTGGGGTGACTCTATCCAAGCAAGTGAAAGACCTGTATGAAAAAAAAAAAAAAACTTCAAATCTCTGAAATTGAAGAAGATATCAGAACATGGAAAGACCTCCTGTGTTTATGGATTGGAATGATTAACATAGTGAAAATGGCCATTCTGCTAAAATCAATCTACAGGTTCAATGCAATTCCCCTCAAAATACCTACACAATTCCTCACAGACCTTGAAAGAAAAATTCTCAACTTCATATGGAGAAACAAAAAAACCCAGAATCTCCAAAACAATCCTCTACAACAACAGATCATCTGGAGGTATCACCATCCCTCACCTCAAATTTTACTACAGAGCAATAGTAATAAAAACTGCATGGTATTGGCATAGAAACAGAATAATGGATCAAAGGAACCAAATATAAAACCCAGAAATGAACCATACACCTATGAAAACTTGATTTTTGACAAAGAAGCCAAAACCATTCAATGGAAAAAAGACAGCATCTTCAACAAATGGTGCTGGTCCAACTGGATATTGTATGCAGAAAAATGAAAATAGAACCATATTTATCACCCTGCACAAAGCTAAAGTCCAAGTGGATCAAAGACCTCAACATAAAACCAGACACACTAAATCAGTTTGAAGAAAAAGTGGGGAAGACCCTAGAACTCATTGGTACAGGAACCTACTTCCTGAATAGAACACCAATAGCACAGGCTCTAAGATCAACAATCAATAAATGGGACCTCATGAAACTGAAAAGCTTCTGTAAAGCAAAAAACACTGTCATCAAAACCAAACGACAGCCTACAGACTGGGAAAGGATCTTCACCAACCCTATATCTGACAGAGGGATAATATCCAGTATATATTAAAAAAAAAACTCAAGAAGTTAAAAGGCAACAAATCA
>CM053742.1:65792859-65807939 GCA_028658305.1 Pachyuromys duprasi
CAACTATGTTTGTAGCTGCTTTATTGGTAATAGCCAGAACCTGGAAAAAAAACCCAGATGTACCTCAGTTGAGAAATGGATACAGAAATTGTGGTACTTTTACATAATGGATTACTACTCAGCAATTGAAAACAAGGAAATCATGAAATCTGCAGGCAAATGGTGGGACCTGGAAATGATCATCCTGAGTGAGGTATCCCAAAAGAAGATAGACACACATGGTGTATACTCACTTATATAGACCTATAAGATAGGATAAACATACTGAAATCTATACATCTAAAAATGATAAACAAGAAAGAGGACCTGGAGTAAGAGGATTAATCCTCACTCAGAAAGTCAAATTGGATGGACATTGGATGTAGGAGAAAACAAGTAACAGGACAAGAGCCTACCACAGAGGGCCTCGGAAAGACAATACCTAGTAGGGTATCAAAGCAAATATTAAGAAACATAACCAACCCTTTAGCAGAGTGCAGGGAATCATATGAAGAAGGGAGAGTTAGTATGACCTGGAGAGGACAGGAGCTCTGCAAGGACCAAATATATCAGGGCACAGGGGTCTTTTATGAGACTGTTTCTCCAACCAAGCACCAAGTATGGTTATAACCTAGATCCCCTGCTTGTATGTGGCAAAAGGTAGCTCAGTACCCAAGTGGGTACAACAGTAAGGGGAACAGGGACTATTTTGGACATGAACTCAATGGCTGGTTCTTCGATACCACCCCCACCCCGATCCCTGAGGGAGGAGCAGCCTTGCTAGGCCACAGAAGAGGACATTGCAGCCATTCCTGAAGAGACCTGATAAGCTAAAGTTAGATGGAAGAGGAGGAGGTCCTCCCTTATCAGTGGACCTGGAAAGGGGCAGGGAGGAGATGAGGGAAGGAAGGTTGGCATAGGGAGGGATGGAGGAGGGTCTGCGGCTAGGATACAAAGTATATAACCTTTGATTAATATAAAATAAAAATGGTAAAATTAAAAAAAGAAATGTTCAACATCTGTACTCAAATCAAACGGCACTTAGATTTCACCTTACACCTTTCTGAATGGCTAAGATCAAAAACTCAAGTGACAACACATGCTGGAGAGGTTTTTGAGAAAGGGGAATCCTCCTCCAGTGCTGGTGTGAATGTAAACTTGTACAAACACTCTGGAAATCAATCTGATGCTTTATCAGGCAACTAGGAATAGTGCTTCCTTAAGATCCAGCAATACCCCTGTAGGCATATATCCAAAATAGGCTCAAGTACACAATAAGGACATTTGCTCAATTATGTTTGTAGCAGCTTTATTTGTAATAGCCGGAAGCTGGAAACAACCCAGATGTCCCTCAACTGAGGAATTGATACAGAAATTGTGGTACAATTACACAATGGAATACTACTCAGCAGTAAAAAATAAGGAGATCATGAAATTTGCAGGTAAATGGTGGGAACTAATGCAAATTTTGTAAGCAATAGTGAAATTAGGTTTTTGTCTTCTCTAATGCAAAACAAATATAGTTCACTAACTTTCCATTAGAGAACATAGAAACACAAGGTTATGTCACAAAAAAACAAGTGGAAGCAATCTGATTCTACTGATAGCTATAAGAAGTAATTCTTTACACATGTCCCTCCCCTAGTCCACTGATAAGGGGAGGTCTTGTTTTCCTTTTTCTGATCCTAGTATATCAGCTCTCAGCAGGAGTGGTTGCATTGTCTTCCTCTGTGGCCTGGTAAGGCTGCTTCCCCATCACGGTGAGGTGATCATAGGGTAGGCCAATCAGTTCATGTCAGAGGCAGTCCCTCTTCCCATTACTATAGAACCCACTTGGACACTCAACTGCCATGGGCTACTTCTGTGCAGGGGTTCTAGGTTTTCTCCTTGCGTGGTACTTGGCTGGAGTATCAGTCTCAGGAAAGACCCCTGTGCTCAAATTTTTTGGTACTGTTGCTCTCCTTGTGGAGCTCCTGTCCTCTCCCTATCTTACTATTTCCCAAAAGTTTCGTAAGATTCCATGCACTCCGTCCAACATTTGGCCATAAGTCTCAGCATCTGCTTTGATATTCTGCAGGGCAGAGCCTTTCTGGGGCCCTCTGTGAACGGCTCCTTGCTTGTTTCCTGTTTTCTTCTTCTGATGTCCATCTATTTTGCCTTTTTGGCTGGGAATTGAGCATTTTAGGAGGTGGGGAGGTTTATGAGGGGATACAAATTGAATAAAGTATAATTAATAAAAATTAAAATAAACAAAGATAAAGAAATAAATTCTGGGGAAGGCATGGGTACTGGGACAATAAACTTATGCAAATTAAAAAAGAAAAGAAATAATTTTTATCTTGCCTTTCTAAAAATGAGTAATTCCTTGCCTTTATAGCAGGTAAATAATTTAATGATGAATTGATGATGTTTCTACAAAGCTCATTAATTTCTATGAATATGTATTATGTAAGTATCCCTTCATCATCTTGTCCCAAATATTTCCTTTTCAGAAATCAAAAATTCTCATAACACTGGAGTGATTCGGTTTGATAGTTTTCCATTGCTGAGCTTTCAAACTAAGTCCATAATCCAAGCAGCACTATCTTTATTGTGGTTCATTGCTTTGAAAACTGTATACCACAGATGTCAGCTAAATAACCATAGCATGAAAAGTTACTTTTTTCATGAGTGATTGAAATGAAATGTCATTTAGAAACGTTATTGTATTCACCAATGTCAAGCAAAATTGTTCTAAGATTGAACATATCTGAGATTTTCACTGGATTTGATTGAGTGATGAAAATGTGCACATATAGTGTTGTTTAAAAGCAATGATGCTGATTATGGACTGTTAAGATTTTTGTCCACAATAATCTGGGTAGTGATTACATGGTTGAACACAATGCTAGAGACCATAAAAGTTACACAATGACATGCGTTTTGGACATTTTAGAAATTGTCTATTATAAACTTCAGTACAAGAAATTTTAAAGAATCAGCCATTCAACAGTAAGCCTCTTCATTTTAGAATGCAAGTGATATGAACTTTTTTGAAATCCTGCAATACTACTTTCAGTTTTCCACTGTCACATTCTCAAATCTATGTTTTTGCAAAAAGAAATAATTCCCTACCAAACATCTATTTTTTTTCTAAACATCTATTTTTACAGTAGTTTTAATTCTCTACAAAGAGTATTACTGCAATTATGGACTTTTAGTAGATATTTAGTAGCTTTTCAAATACTCTATGGAGTAGTAAAGGAAATAACATTTTCTCTGGTCTTTTAAAGTATTTTATTATTTTAATTGAAATGTTTTTTTCATATAATATATACTGATTACAGTTTACACTCCACCAACTATTTACAGATCCCCCCTTACATCCCACTCACCCTAATCTACATGTTCTCTTTTTTTCTCTCAATAGAAAACAGACATAAGATGATGGTGGTGGTGGTGATGGTGATGATAAGATAAGAAAAGATAAGATAAAATATAGACAAACAAACCAGAATATTCAACAAATCAGGACAGCACCTAAAAGGTGTAATAGATATCTCAGAGGTTAAGAGTACTTAATACTCAATACTCATGCAGAAGACCCTTGTTTGTCCGACAACACCACCTGATAACTCATAATAATCTAGAACTCTCATTCCTTTTGTTCACTTCTACAGACATCATGCACATACTTGGTGTACATGGATACATGGAGGCAAAACACACTTACACATCAAATAATACAAATAAATCTAAAAAAATAAAAATAACAACTCTCAAAGCTGGCAAAGTTTACTAGTGCATGCTTTTAATCCAAGTACCTCTGAAGGCAGAGGCTCGTGGATCTCTGTGAGTACAAAGCTGACCTTCTCTTCATTGTGAGCTTTAGGCCACAAAGAGATATGTCATGAGACTCTGAAAAACTCTCTCTCTCTCTCTCACACACACACACACACATACACAAACACATACACGAAAGAAAGTTTTTTCTCCTTTCTATTCTTTTTAATTAATTATTATTAAGTATTAAAATTTATTCACTTTGTTCCCCTCCCTTATCTCCTCCCACTCCCACCATCATAGGGGGAGAAGAAAGACAAAGGAAAATTTTAATTGAGTAGTTAAGTAAAGAACGTGGACTTAGTTTACACAGGAGAAAGTTAAATACATATCTTGAGATATGGATGATGATTTAAGGGAATAGTACAAATCACAAAGGATACTTACACTTTTTCATATGTAGAATTTATATTGCAAACACACACATACATACATACATACATACATACTAATTAAAGGCCAACATGAGCATATTACACACATATATATATAATTATATATATATATATATATAATTATATACATACGGATTTCATAATGAACCCTTGTAACTCTGCATGCTCACTAAAGAGAGTGACTGAGAAAAACAAAATTAGAAGTTCAATGATGATATCAGGATATGGATCCCAGAAACCAAAAGAACTTGTGTAGTAAAAATGTACAAAAAAAATCTTTTGATCAGTCTGTTTTGGTTAGCAATAATGGGCTCCTTTTAGAACACAAATGACAAATGTCAGGCTATCCATAGGGCAAAAACAAAACAAAAACAACAACAACAAAAAACACTTTCCAGAAATAAAACTTTAATGCCAAACACATGTGGATAATCCAGGCTGTACTTGAAAGCTTTGCTATAGAATCACATTGAAATGATATATCATAGACCAGAGAGATGGTGAAATGCTTGGCATGCAAGCACTACAACCTGAATTTCGGTTCTCAGAAGTCACAAAAATAGTCTGATAATAAAGATTGCTTCAATAATCCCAGTGTTTCTACTCCAAGCTGGGAGGTGGAGACAAGACCATCATCCAGAAACTCAAACTCATGAACCACGAAGCCTGGATTACACAGTACAGAGAAAAATCAAGAAGAAAACTTGCCTCAATCAAGCTAGGAAGTCAGAACTATGTCCTAAAAAATGTTCCTCTGGATTCTACATCAGTGCTGAGCACATACATGCCCACTCTCATATTTTTAATTTATTATTATTATTATTATTATTATTATTATTATTTATAATTCATTAACTTTGTATTCCAGTTGTAGCCCTCTACCTCATTTCCTCCTGGCCCCACCCTTCCTCTTTCTTTTTTGCATAAGGATTGCCATGATCTTTCTCTGAGGGATGTCTAGGGCTCCCCACCCGGTAGAAGCAATCAAAGAGCAGGCAAACAAGTTCATGTCAGAGACTGTCTCTTCTCCCCTTACTAGGGAATCCACAAGGAGACTTAGCTGTCTATGGGTACACCTGAACAGGCGGTCTAGGTGCTCTCTATGCATGGTCTTTCGTTGATGCATCAATCACTGCAGTACCCTGTGGACCTTGCTTTTTATTTTTTTTTTCTTTGTTGGTCTCCTTGTGTGGCTCCTATCCCCTCCTGCTCCTTTAAAATTCCCCTTCTTCCATAAGACTCCCTAAACTTTATTCAAAGTTTGGGTGTGAGTCTCTGAATATGTCTTAAATCCCTGCTGGCTGGAGCCTTTTAGAGGACATCTGTGGCAGGCTCCAGTCCTTTTCCTTTTCTTCTACTGCTTCCAGTGTCTATCCTGTTTTCTCTTCTGAATGAGAAATAGATTTCTTCCCTAGGGTCCTCCATGTTTACCTTTCTAGGTTTGTAGATTTTCATGTTTATCCTACATTACACAGCTAATATCCACTTATGAGTATATACCATGTGTGTCTTTCTTCTTCTAGGATACCTCACTCAGGATATTCTTTTCTAGTTCCATCCATTTGCCTGCAAATTTCATGACAAACAATGCATGATTTTTGTGCCAAATCAAGTACTTCAATGAAAATTTCATAAAATTGTATTGAACTCATGGCTTATAGAAACCATGGTTACTTATTGATATATTTTGTAAGTTGCAACTTTCAATGTACTCTCTAGATAAAACCCAAATACATTAATGTAAATTAATAGTATCCCCTACTTCTGGTTAAACATATGTAGCAAATATATTTCTGTGTGGCCAGTTGAATAAAAGTCAGAGGCAACTAGTATGGAAATTTGTGTCCCTGTATTTTCTATCTTGTGAAAAATTAATCCCTCAATGTTTCGGATAAATCTAGTGCTGAATTTCTATTGTAAGCACAATGTAAACAGAAATTAATTTATGTACACAGCAGAGGCAGTAACAGTTTTACATATCCTAGTTAGTTACCAAAATTACCAATGAAGTAAAAAGTGATGCCCAGGATTCACTGTAGAATTGTGCATACCTTTAGTAGTCTTTGAAAATAAATGTAATTTCTATAAGCATTATTTCAGTTTGGCATATTCTTTTGCAGTAAAGTTTTAAAGGTTAAACCAATGGATGCTATATGAGATGTTTTTGCTCACTTGGAAACACACATAAACACTAACAATGCATCATGAACCATCTATTCATGTCCTTGCCATGGAAATAATACTATTAACTCAAGTAATATTAAAGAGAGAAAACTTGTAATCAGTTTTCTCATATACAGTAGAATATTGATGCTGATATAAGGAATTGACTATTTGAAAAATGTACATTTCATTGAGTTGAAAATGAAAGTGACTGGTTTCTAAATTTAATTTTATTATCAAAGCTTTGAATTCGATGATCTCTTTCATGAACATCTTTCATGTTATATATTGTTACTTTAAGCTATAACCCTCCCTTTACATTTAATGTATTTAAATAAAGCTCATATATCAATGTATATATAAATTCATTTAAAATAATTAATTTGGCACACACTGCAGGCCAATGTACAGTGATTTAAGATAATTTCAAATGGACTATGAAGCTTCCTCATTGCTGACTAGCTTTCGTAGTACAGGAAGTAATATGTGCAGGCTGCTAGGGAAGAATAAAATGATAGTCTTACCTGAGTTAGGCTCTGTATGCAATGCAGACCTATGAAGCAAGATATAAATGTTGGTGCAATAGTGACAGAACTGCTTTGGGTAACTAACCACTTGATTATTAGAAGAAAGCTATATTCTATAGGAGAGAATTTCTTGCCTAGTACCTTAATCCTGGTCAAGCCTACGGCTTTGGAAGTCATAATCCTTATAATAGAGCCTAATTTTGCTTTGATAAATGGCCATACTATAAAATTGGGTTCTAAATGCAGACTTGGGTCAAGAAATGACTTGACCTCTGTCTCGGTCAGAGAATATATATTTTTGCAGTGGACAACAATCAATAGAGAGAGGTGAAGAACTTTTCAAAATACTTTGGAAACAACCCAGATGTCCCTTAGTTGAGAAATGGATACAGAAATTGTGGTACTTTTACACAATTGAATACTACTCAGCAATTAAAAATTAGGAAATCATGAAATCTGCAGGCAAATGGTGGGACCTGGAAATGATCATCCTGAGTGAGGTATCCCAGAAGCAGAAAGACACACATGGTATATACCCACTCATATAGACCTATAAGATAGGATAAACAAACTGAAATCTATACACCTAAAGAAGATAAACAAGAAAGAGGACCTGGGGTAAGAGGATCAATCCTCACTTAGAAAGACAAATGGGATAAACATTGGATGTAGGAGAAAACAAGTAGCAGCACAAGAGCCTTACCACAGAGGGCCTCTGAAAGACTCTACTTATCAAAGCAAATATGAAGACACAACCAACGCTTTGGCAGAGTGCAGTAAATCATATGAAAGAAGGGAGAGTTAGTATGACCTGGAGAAGACAGGAGCCCCACAACGACCAAATATATCAGTGCACAGGGGTCTTTTATGAGACTCTTTCTCCAACCAAGGACCAAGTATGGATATAACCTAGAATCCCTGCTTGAATGTAGCGAATGTTAGCTCAATATCCAAGTGGGTACCCTAGTAAGGGGAACTGGGACTATTTCAGACATGAACTCAATGGCTGGCTCTTTGACTCCCTTGCCCCCAAGGGAGGAGCATCCTTGATAGGCCACAGAAGAGCACATTGCAGCCATTCCTCAAGAGACTTGATAAGCTAAAGCTAGATGGAAGGGTAGGAGGTCCTTCCCTATCAGTGGACTTGGAAAGGGGCAGGGAGGAGAAGAGGGAGGGATGGGGGGATAGGGAGGGAATTGCAGGAGGGGGCTACAGCTGGGATACAAAGTACATAACCTGTGATTAATATAAAATAAAAATGTTAAAAAAGAAACTCCAGGTATTTACCCCAAAATGAAACATTCATATTAATACTCCCAGCAGCAAGGTAGAACCCTGAAAAAAGAGGAGGAAATATATATATATATATTTATATATTTATATATTTATATTCATATTCATATTCATATATAAGATCTGATAAAAGGTGAGTAGTTTTGTGCAATACTCTCTTTTGAAAATGACATGGTTATCACAATTATGATCTCATACTTAGCTGTTGTTACCTACAGAAGACATATACAGAGTCAGGCCAACTAAGTCCTTGCATAGAAGATAGAAGACAGAGTTATTATCAGCTGTGGCACAACTAAAGCCTAAACTAAAATCCTGCACTTGGGACTTTAAAAAATCATATTTATGTAACATAACTGAGTTTTAAGAAAAAATCTACCATTAGAGGTTACTTCAAAATTACTCCTCTTGTCGATAGGAAAAAATATTATATACTGGATAGTAATGCTGGATTTAAAATCACATATCCTAAGTTGAAATATCTGGCTTTGTTAATAGATATCTCTATGCCAGTGAAAAAATGACTAATCAATACAGAGGTTTTTTTTTTTTCTTTCAATCTATAAAATAGAATTTCTAGATAGTAAAATGATCAAGTGAGATGATAAAAATGCTTACAGTTATTAACTATTTTTCACAGTTTGGGTTACATATAAGTCATTACAGTCTGTGGCTCCCCATAGTTCATTTATGCTAAGTTATGTAACCTCAACAACTCATAAAAGTATCTTGAAACTCTGGTACCATATTTGCTCCATTTTGCCATTTCTTGACCCCTTAAGGAGGTGATTTTGAGCATTTGTTCAACTAATCAAGGAGGGTGTTGCTCATAGAAATTAAATAGTTTAGTTTCTTGATTACTTATCTTCCTGTCTGAAGGTCAGTCAATTGATTCATTTGTCAACAACTCATTAGTAAGAAAGTTCAAAAACTTTCTGATTTACTGGTCTATGGAAACAGGCTTCTATGAATATGTAAAATCATGTTTGCTTAAAGTACTGTCCTTTTGTGAAAATCTATACAAAACCAAACAAAACCTAGGGGGAAAGTGAAGAAACCTTTGTAGGTGATTGAATTTCATAAACCCAGCCCCAGAGAGTTGCAATAGCCCAGATTGATTTATAGGTGTTTGCTTAAAATTGTAATTATGTGATCTTCTGTCTTTGAATTAAGGTTTATAGATGCTTATAATGCATGCTTATCTATACCATACTAACCTCACAGTTAAGTACAAGAATAAATATTAGCATCTTATTTTGATAATACCTTGGGATTAAAATTTCAATGATTTAAACAACAAAAATAGCCTTTGTCTGCATGTAATAATTGAAATCACATTTTCAAATAAGTATCAATAACTACTACAGACTTTTGTTATTGACCTCATCCATCCTACTCTCCTTAATATTTCATCATTATCAGTAGGCTTGACGACCATTATATTCTTGAAAAATAAATGGTAATGAATCTTTGGTAAATGGGAGCTTAACTTTTCTGTCTTCTCAGTTGTGTAATATGTGTCACTTCTAATAAGAGTACCTCCTAGTTGCCCTCTAGTTGCTCCTATTCCATAAGTGATTAGTAGTCCATTACTTTTTCTTGCCCACTGGCATACTAAGTTATATAACATATTCCCAAATCCAAGCAAGCATATAAAGAGAATTTCAAATCATGAACATAAAAGTAGAAATAAAATTAAAACCTAAACTTCCATATGTGTTGCATGAATTATATAAAAATTGAGAAGAAATGGATTTTAGATGAATTATTTGATTAGTTGCCTAGGATATCTAAACTAATTTCATCTTGAGCCAGCCTTCTACCGATATTTATTCTAGATAGATATAAAATTTCAGTCTCAGATTAATTAAATCCACTATGATTATGGGTTTCAGCTTCCTTGTATTAGAAGAATACAGATTTTAAAAGCACAGGAAACATTAACTTACTGAAAGCAGGTCATACAGAAGAGATTAGGCAGAAGTTTTCTATCCAATAGGGACCTTGATTACGATTGCAAAGGAGTACTGCTTCTCATTAAATCATACCCACTTCTCACAAGATGACAACCCAAATATTGATATCTTTCTTTAAGACATTCACATTCTCTAGCTGAGAGAATTCCGAAATAGGAAAAGACAACTGATAGGACTTTAGCACTTTTAAAAGTATGTTTGGGTGAAGAAAATGTTAATAACTTTAGAATTTGATTATTTAAGACACACTAATTGCATTATTACTAAGAGACATATTTTTCAAGCAAAAGGTAAAAGCAGTAATATTGAAATGAAATAAATGAATATATGCATAAAATATTAGGAAGTGTTTACTTTTTTCCAATTCTGAAAAAATGATTTAAGAATCAATGAACGCAATTTACAGATTTTGGTTTATCTTGGGGACTAACTGTTGAAAATCTAAACAATGAAGTGATTTTACATATCACCAAATGTAATTATGCACATATAGACATTTACCGCAAAGTGGATACTTTACTGATTCCTAAAGTCCTAGATAAAACAGTAAGACAACTAAAGGAGATCAAGGGGATACAAATCAGAAAGGAAGAGGTCAAAGTGTCACTATTTGAAGATGATATGATACATGACTGACCCCAAAAATTCAACCAGAGAACTCCTTCAGCTGAGAAACACCTTCAGCAAAGTGGCTGGATACAAAATCAACTCAAAAAAAAAAAAAAATCGGAAGCTCTCCTGTACACCAAAGACAAAAGGGCTGAGAAAGAAATCAGATAAACAACAGCCTTCACAATAGCCACTAATAACATAAAGTTCCTTGGTGTGACTCTTACCAAGCAAATGGAAAACCTGTTTGAAAAAAAACTTCAAAGCTCTAAAGAAAGAATTTGAAGAAGACATCAAGAAGATGTAAAGATCTTCCATGCTCATGGATTGGTAGGATTAACATATTGAAAATGGCCATCCTGCCAAAAGCAATCTACAGATTCAACACAATTCCCATCAAAATACCAACACAATTCTTTACAGACCTTGAAAGAAAGATTCTCAATTTCATATGGAAACCAAAAAAACCCAGAATCTCCAAAACAATCCTGTACAACAACAGATCATCTGGAAGTATCTCCATCCCTGACCTCAAGCTCTATTTCAGAACAATAGTAATGAAAACAGAATGGTATTGGCATGGAAACAGAAAGGAGGATCAATGGAATGGAAGAGAAGACCCAGAAGTAAACCTGCACACCTATAAGTACTTGATTTTAGACAAAGAAGCCAGAATCATTCAATGGAAAAAAGACAGCATCTTCAACAAATGGTGCTGTTCCAACTGGATGTCTACGTGCAGTAAAATGAAAATAGATGCATATTCATCACCCTGCACAAAAGTACAGTACAAGTGGATCAAGGACCTCAACATAAAACCAGATTATCTAAATCAGTTAGAAGAAAAAGTGGGGAAGAGCCTAGAACTCATTGGCACAGGGGACAACTTCCTGAACAGAACACCAACAGCACAGGCTCTAAGAGAAACAATCAATAATTAGGACCTCATGAAACTGAAAAGCTTCTGTAAAGCAAAAGACAGTGTTGTCAGAACAAAACGACAGACTTCAGACCGGGAAAGGATGTTCACCAACCCTATATCTGACAGAGGACTGATATCCATGATATATAAAAAACTAAAGAAGTTAAAACGCAATAAATCAAGCAATCCAATTAAAAGTGGTGTATAGCGATAAACAGAGAATTCTCTGTAGAGGAATATAGAATGGCAGAGAAACACTTAAGGAGATGCTCAACATCCTTAGCCATTAGAGAGATGCAAATCAAAGCGACACTGAGATTTCACCTTACACAAATCAAAATGGCTAAGATCAAAGACTCAAGTGACAACACATGCTGGAGAGGTTGTGAAGAAAGGGGAACCCTCCTCCATTGCTGGTGGGAATATAAACTTGTACAACCACTCTGGAAATCAATTTTGCGTTTTCATAGACAATTAAGAATAGTGATTCCTCAAGATCCAGCTATACCACTCCTAGGTATATATCCAAAAGATGTTCAAGTACACAACAAGGACCTTTGCTCAACCATGTTTGTAGCAGCTTTATTTGTAATAGCCAGAACCTGGAAACAACCCAGATGTCCATCACCTGAGGAATGGATACAGAAATTGTGGCATTTTTACACAATGGAATACTACTCAACAATTAAAAACAAGGAAATCATGAAATTTGCAAGCAAATGGTAAGATCTAGAAAATATTATTCTGAGTGAGGTATCCCAGGAGGAGAAAGATACATATGGTATATACTCACTTATTTAGACCTATAAGATATGATAAACATACTGAAATCTATATACCTAAAGAAATTAACAAAAAAAGAGGATGCAGAGTAAGGTGATCAGTCCTTAGAAAAACAAATGGGATGTACGAGAAAACAAGTAACAGGACAGGGTCCTACCACAGAGGGCCCCTGAAAGACTCTACCTACCAGTGTAACAAAGCAGAAACTGAGACTCATAACCAAACCTTCGGCAGATGGCAGGGAATCATGTGAAAGAAGGGGGATTTAATATGATCTGGAGAAGATAGGAGCTCTACAAGGACTAAATATATCTGGGCACAGGGTCCTATATGAGACTGTTTCTCCAATCAAGGACCATGGGTGGATATAACCTAGAACCTCTGCTTGCCTGTAGCCCATGGTAGCTCAGTATTCAAGTGGGTACCCTAGTAAGGGAAATAGGGACTCTTCCTGACATGAACTCAATGGTGGACTCTTTGACCTCCCCACCCTGCAAGGGAGGAGCAGCCCTCCTAGGCCACAGAGTACTTTGCAGCAATCCTGAAAATATCTGATAAACCAGGCCAGATGAAAGGGGTGTAGGTCCTCCCCTATCAGTGGACTTGGAAAGGGGCAGGAAGTAGATGAGAGAGAAAGGGTGGGACTGGGAGGGAATGAGGGAGTGGGATTCACCTGGGATACAGAGTTAATAAAATATAATTAATAATAAAAAATAAAATAATAAAATAAAAAATAAAGAATCAGAATTCTATTCAAAAAAGAAAGTGGGGCTGTGTAGTGACTAATGTTTTCTACATTTTATAGAAGTTGACATTGCTTCTGTTGTGTAAACAGAAAGTGGCAGCTCTTTTGTAACATATTCATAGAAACACAACCTGATTTCTCTTGATAAGTATAAGACGTGGAACTGTTCAGTTCCAAACATTTAACTTGGATGAAAGACATCTGTATTATATTGTACTCAGAAATTACAGAAACAGCCAATATCACCCTTTTTAAACTTTATTTTATTTTTATTTTAATAACAGGTCATTCATTTGTATCCCAGCCTTAGCCCCCTTGCTCTTTCCCTCCTAAACCTACTCTCCCTCCCTCATCTCCTCCTTGCCGCCTTCCTAGTCCACTGATAAGGACATTCTCCTCCCCTTTCATCTGACCCTAGCTTATCAGGTATCTTCAGGACTGGCTGTAATGTCCTTATCTTTAGCCTAGCAAAGCTGCTGCTCTCTCAGGGTGTGTGTGTGTGTGTGGGGGGAGATCAATCATGCTCTAATACTTAACTTGTTTTCGATAAATAATTATTGAAAGAAAAACAGGGAGAGAGATCCAAGATGGCTGCCCCAGGAGGACACTGTGTCTGAGGAGCAGGATAGTAGTGTAGGCACAGCCACCAGGAGACTGAGATCTTGGACCTAAAACAACAGCATTTGCGACTGCCAGGTGAACGGAATTCCTAAGGTGAGGAAATCAAGTGGAAAAGTCCAAGGGACACCCAGCTATTCCCAGGAAAAACACCTGAGGGGGACAGGCTGTGCACAGCCTGGCTGGGCACCTAAGCCGCCATTTTGGTCGGGGGCACATGGTACTCCAGATGGTCTGAGTTTCACCCAGATACCGTGGACTGCACTGCGTGGGCGCACAACCTTCTGTGCCAGCGGCCACCACTTTGGGCTGGGGCACATGGTACCCCGGACAGACTGATTTTCACCCAGATACCATGGGATACACTGTGCGGGCACATAACCCTCTGTGCCAGCGGCCACCACTTTAGGCTGGGGCACATGGTGCCCTGGAGGGACTGAGTTTCACCAAGATACCGCAGGCTGCACTGGGCAGTTCCAGTCTGAAGTTCAGCCTTGAAGCACAAACAGCTCCTTGATTATATATAAACAAATGCCCAGAAATCAGCATAAGAACTCACCCAACACAAATCAGGACACCATGGCCCCACCAGAAACACCCCAAAACAATAGAGATTTTAATGCAGCAGAGACACAGGAAAATTATATTAAAGCTATAATTATGCAGATATTAGAGGAACAAAAGGAGGCACAAAGAGAGGAAATGAACAAGGCCCTCAAGGAAATTAAGAAGGATTTAACTGCCCACATACAGGAACAATTAAAGATAGACCATTAGGAAACAACCAAAATAGGAGACACAGTCAATCAGATGAAGGAAACGATACAAAGCATGAAAACAGAATTAGAATCTATGAAGAATACACAAATGGAGAAGATCCTGGAACTGGAGAACTTAGAAAAAAGATCAGGAACCACAAAGGTAAGCATCACCAATAGAATACAAGACATGGAAGAGAGAATCTCGGGAGCTGAAGATAAGATGGGTGAAATGAATTCCTCAATCAAGGAAAAAAGAAAATCGGAAAAGGCCCAAACACAAAACATCCAAGAAATCAAGGATGCCATGAAAAGAGGAAACCTAAAAATAATTGGAATAGATGTAAAAGAAGACTCCAGGCTCCAAGGAACAGAAAATATTTTTAAGAAAATCATAGAAGAAAATTTTCCCAACTTAAAAAAAGAAATGTCCATAAACATACAAGAAGCCTACAGAACACCAAATAGACTAGATCAGAAAAGAAACACC
>CM053742.1:65815940-65827283 GCA_028658305.1 Pachyuromys duprasi
GACACATAACCAACACTTTGGCAGAGTGCAGGAAATCATATGAAAGAAGGGGCAGTTAGTATGACCTGGAGAGGACAGGAGCTCTGCAAGGACCAAATATATCAGGGCACAGGGGTCTTTTATGAGACTGTTTCTCCAACCAAGGACCATGTATGGATATAACCTAGAATCCCTGCTTGAATGTAGCAAATGGTAGCTCAATATCCAAGTGGGTACCCTAGTAAGGGGAACAGGGACTATTTTGGACATGAACTCATTTGCTGGCTCTTTAACCCCCTTCCCCCAAAGGGAGGAACAGCCTTGCTAGGCCACAGAAGAGGACATCGCAACCATTCCTGAAGAGACCTGATAAGCTAGAGTTTGAAGGAAGGATAGGAGGTCCTCCTCTATCAGTGGACTTGGAAAGGGGCAGGGAGGAGATGAGGGAGGGATGGGGGAATAGGAAGGGAATGCGGGAGGGGGCTAAGTCTGGGATACAAAGTACATAACCTGTGATTAATATAAAATAAATATTTTTTAAAAAGAAAAAAATATATATTCACGTATCCTGGCTCTACCCCCATCACTCGTCTCATCCTGATCCCATGCTTCCTCTGTCTTTCCCCCTATGTGCCTAGTCCACAGATAGGGGAGAACCACCTCTCCTACCTTCTAACCCTAGTCAATAAGATCTCATTGGGACTGCATTCTCTTTCTCTGTGGCCTAGAAAAGCCATCTCCACAGGAGTAGGTGATCAAAGAACAGGCAACCCAGTTCATGCCAGTGACTGTGTCTGTTCCCCTTACTAGAAAACCCTCATGGATACTGAGCTGCCCATTTGTGTTTTTCTGAGCAGAGGGTCTTGGTCCTGTTCATGCATGTTCCTTGGTTGATTCTTCAGTCTCTGCAGGTCCCCTAAATCCAGATTTCTTGGCTTGCTTGGTCTCCTCGTGGAGATTCTTTCCTCTCCAGGTCTTATTATCTCCCCCTTCTTCCATAAAATTCCCTGCACTCTGCTCAGAGTTTGGGTATGAGTCTCAGCATCTGCTTCCATACCCAGATAGGTGTAGTCTTTCAGAGATTTTCTATGGAAGGCTCTTTCCTGTTCCCTGTCATCTCCTACTTCTGATGCTTATCCTTTTTACCCTTGTGAATGAAGAAATAAGACTCTTCTTCAGGGTCCACCTTGTTGTTTAGCTTATTTAGTAGTATAGATTTTAATATGTTTATCCTATATTATATGGCTAATATCTAGTTGTAAGTGAATATTTATTATGTGTGTCTTTTGATTTCTTGGTTACATCACTCAGGATCTTTTTTATTTCCATTCATTTGCCTGCAAATTTCATGATTTCCTTGCAATAAATAGTTGAGTAATATTCCATTGTGTAAATGTAACAACATTTTTGTATCTGTTCTTCTGTTGAGGAACATCAAGGTTGTTTCCAGATTCTGGCTATTATGAATAATGCTGGTATGAACATAGTTGAGACAATGTTCTTTTTGTATGGTTGAACATTTTTCAGATATACGGACAAGTATGGCTAGATCTTGCAGCAAATTTTTTGAGAAAGTGCTGTATTGATTTCCAAAGTGGTTGTATAAATTTACATTCCTACCAGAAATGGAAAAGGATTCCCCTTTCTCCACAACCCCTCCAGCATGTGTCTTCCCTTCATTTTCTGATTTTAGCCATTCTGATGGGTGTAAGTTGGAATCTCAGGGTAATTTTGACTTCCATTTCCTGGATGACTAGGACCATGAGGTTTTCATTAAGTTTTCCCAGCCATTTGATATTTTTTCTTGAGAATTCTCTGTCGAGCTCTGTACCCCATTTTTAATTGGATTACATCCTTTCTTAGTGTTTAACTTCTTGAGTTCTTTATATATTATGGATAATAGTGTTCTGTCAGATGTAAGGTTGGTGGAGAGTTTTCCCAGTCTTTAGGCTGTCCTTTTGTTCTGTTGACAGCCTCCTTTGCATTACAGAAGCTTTTTCAGTTTCATGAGGTCCCATTTTTTGATTGTTGATTTATTGATTTGTTGATTGTGTTCTGTTCAGGAAGCTGTCTCCTGTCCCAATGAGTCAAGGCTCTTCTCCAAATTTCTTCTAACAGATTTAGTGTGTCTTGTTTTATGATGAGGTCCTCGATCCACTTGGACTTTAGTTTGGGGCAGGGTGATAAATATGGATCAATTTTCGTTTTTCTAACTTGTAAACTTCCAGTTAGAGCAGCACCATTTGTTGAAGATGCTATCTTTTTCCCATTGTATGATTTTGGGTTCTTTGTCAAAAGTTGAGTATTCACAGTTGTTCAGGTTTATATCAGGATATTTGATTTGAATCCATTGCTCAACTATTCTGTTTGTGTGCCAGTACCAGGCCATTTTCATCATTGTTGAACTACAGTAAAGCTTGAGGTCAAGGGTAACTATACCTCCAGAAGATCTCTTACTGTACAGGGTTCTTTTAAATATTCTGGATTTTTCTTGTTGTTTTTCCATATGAAATTGAGAATTGTTCTTTCAAGTTCTGTAAAGAAATGTGTTGGCATTTTGTTGGGAATTGCAGTGGATCTGTAGACTGCTTTTGGAAGGATGACCATTTTCACAATGTTAATTGTACTGATCCATGGGCATGGGAGACCTTTCAATCTTCTGATATTTCTTCAATTTTTTCTTCAGAAATTATTTTTTTTCAAACAGATCTTTAACTTGCATGGTTAGAGTTAAACCAAGGAACTTTATGTTATTTGTGGCTATTGCAAAGGGTGTTGTTTCCCTAATTATTTTCTCAGCCTCAATGGTTTTGTTTATTTGTTTGCTTGCTTTTAGTTAATTCTGTAAACCACCACTTTGCTGCAGGTGTTTATCAGCTGATGGAGTTCTCTTGCAGAAAATTTTGGATCTTTTCTACAGATTTGTATCTCCTTGATCTCCTTTAGTTGTCTTATTGCTCTAGCTAGAACTACAGGAACTATGTTGAAGAGATACGGAGAAAGTGAGCAGCCTTGCCTTGTCCCTGATTTCAGTGGGATTGATTTAAGTTTCTCTCCATTTAGTTTGGTATCGGCCATAGGCTTGCTGCATCTTTCCTTTACTACGTTTAGGTATGTGCATTGTGTCCCTGATATCTTCAAAACTTTAAACATGAATAGGTGCTGGATTTTGTCAAATGCTTTTTTTGGCATCTAAGGAGGTGATCATGTTTATTTTTTTTTTCTTACTGTCAGTTTGTTTATATGGTGAATTACTCTGATGCATTTATGTATAGTAAACCACTCCTGCATGATTGGGATGACGCCTACTTAGTCGTGGTGAATATCATTTATGTGTCCTTGGATTTATTTGCTAGTATTGTATTGAATATTTTTGTGTCAATGTTTGTAAGCAAGAATTGTCTGAAGGTGTCTGTTTTTGTTGGGTCTTTGTGTGGTTTAGGTGTCTGTCTTAGTTGGGTCTTTGTGTGGTTTAGGTATCAAAGTGACTGTGGCCTCATAGAAGTAGTTTGCTAATGTTCCTTCTGTTTCTATTTTGTGGAATATTTGAAGAGTTTTGGTAATTGTTCTCCTTTGAAAGTCTGGTAGAATTGTGTGCTGAAACCTTCTTGCCATGGGCTTTTTCTGATTAGGAGACTTTTAATGATTGCTTCTCTTTCCTTAGGAGATATAGGACTATTTAATTTATTTACTTGATCTTGATTCGGCTTTGGTAAATGTAATCTATTAATAAATTTATTCATTTCATATAGATTTTAAAATTTTGTTGAATATAGGCAACAATATAGGACCTAGTGATTCTTTGTATTTCTTCAGTGCCTGTTGTTATTCTCCCTTTACATTTCTGATTTTTTTGATTTGGATATTGTCACTCTGCCTTTTCGTTTCTTTGGCTAAGGTTTTTTTCTATCTTGTTTATTTTCTCAA
The DNA here is from genome assembly GCA_028658305.1 of Pachyuromys duprasi. Lineage (NCBI taxonomy): Eukaryota > Metazoa > Chordata > Mammalia > Rodentia > Muridae > Pachyuromys > Pachyuromys duprasi. The sequence continues at coordinate 65,819,847 of CM053742.1, forward strand.
AGAACCATGACTTGGCTTCATTGATTGTTTGGATTTTTCGTTGTTTCTAATTTCTTGATTTCAGCCTTTACTTTGATTTTTTTTCCAGCCATATATGCCTCTTGGGTGTCTGATTCTTTTGTTTGTTTGCTTGCTTGTTTTGGAATGCTTTCAGGTGTGCCATTAATTTGTTTGAATGAGATACCTCAAATTTCTTTATGAAAACATTTAGTGCTATGGACTTTCCTTTCAGCACTGCTTTCATTGTGTCTATAAGTTTTGGTATGCTGTACCTTGATTTTCATTTAATTTTAAGAAGTCTTATTTATTTCTTTACTTCTTCCCTGACCCAGCAGTTTTTGAGTGGAATGTTTTTCAATTTTTATGTATGTGTATGGTTTTTCTTTCTTCTACTCTTGAGGTCTTGTTTTAGACCTTGTTGGTCTGATATGATTCAAGGGATTATTTCTTTCTTCTTGTATCCATTGAGGCTTGCTTTTGTGTCTACTTTATGGTCAATTTCGGAGAAGGTTCCATGAGGTAATGAGAAGAAGGCATACCTGTCTGTGTTTGACTGAAAAGATCTATAGACATCTATTGCGTAAATTTATTTTAAGACCTCTCTAGGTGACATTATTTTTCTATTTAGCTTCTGTCTCAATGATCTGTCACTTGGTTGTTATGCCCAATTCATGAGACCTCCAGAGACCACCAGGGATAACTCTGCTGCAAAACTCATGAGTATATTTTAATTACAAGATTGAACCAGTTCACAAACTTCCTATGGAAGCAAGAGAGGAATGCAGCCCTGAGGTCTAGGGGATCTAGGTTTTTAAGGGGAAAAACTACAAGAGGGGAATTTCCAAGCCTTTGTCTATTTTAGGCACCAGCCATAATGGTTCCGGCCCTTCCATGTAAAGGGTGTCTGCTCCTGTTAGGAATGGTGGATGATTAGCACATTTTGTGATTTTTCTTGGTAGCAGGGCTATGACACCATGGTCACTAACTAGAGGCTATCTGGGTGGGTTGTCAGGCAATGGAATCTCTTAAGAGCATGTCCAGTTACTTTTCTGCAACAGGGTGAGTCTATCAGGGTGGGTCTGTCTCAACTTGCCATCTTCTTTGTCTACTTTGTCTAAACTTGTATCAAGGACCACAGTCCTGTTGCCCCAGGAATTAAATTTTAAATTTTGGACCTCTCAGGTAAGAGAGGAGTGTTGAAGTCTCCCACTAATAAGGTGTTGGGATCCATGTGTGATGTAAGCTTTAATGTTTTTTTTTTTTTTGAGAAATGCAAGAGCTCTTGTGTTAGGTGTGCAGATGTTCATAATTGTATTTCTTTGTGCTGAATTTTTCCTTTGATGAGAATGAAGTGTCCCTCTTCATCTCTTTTGATTAATTTTTCCAGCCTTCTTCTTGTGTCAGTTTGCATGGAAATCCTTTTTCTAGACTTTTACTCTGAATGAATGTTTATCTTTGTTGTAGAGGTTTGTTTTTTGCATGTGGCAGAATGTTGGATCCTGTTTCCTCAAACATTCTGTTAGTCCTTGTCTTTTTGTTGGAGAGTTGAGTCCATTGATGTTGATAGATGTTAGTGACCAATGAGTGTAATTTCTTTTCTTTCTTTCTTTTTTTTTTTGTGGAGTTGTTGGTGATATAGTGTTTGTATGCTTGTTTTCTTTTGCTATTTTGTTGTGAAGGTGTATTTATCCTGTGTTTTCTTGCCATAGTTCACCTCCCTAGGTTGGAGTTTTCCTCCTATACTCTTCTGTAAGGCTAGGTTGCTGTGTAGATGTTGCTTAAATTTAGTTATGTCATGGAATATTTTTTTTTCTCCATCTGTGTTGATTTGGAGTTTTGTTGGATATATTATTATGGGTTAGCATCTTTGGTCTTTTAGTGTCTGCATGATATATGCCCTGGTCCTTCTGTCTTTCATTGCCCCTGCTGAGAAGTCTGGTGTGATTCTGATAGGTCTGCCTTTATATGTTAACTGAACTTTTCCCTTGTTTCTTTATATATATATATATATATATATATATATATATATATATATAACTTTTATCTGTAGATGTAGTGTTTTGATTTTTATTTTACAAGAGGAATTTCTTTTCTGGTGTATTCTGTTTGGTGATCTTTAGGCCTCTTGTATGTTTAAGGGCATCTCTTTCTTAAGGATTGGGAAAATTTCTTCTATTATTTTTCTTAAAAATATTTTCTGAGCCTTGAAGACTAGATTCTTCTTTGTCATCTATTCCTATTGTTCCTAGGTTTCATCTCTCCATGGTGTTCTTAATTTCTTGGATGTTTTATGTCTGGAAGTTTTCTAATTTTATTTATTTTTTTTCTTTGAGAGTTGTATCTATTTCTGCAATTGTATTTAATGTGCCTGAGATTCTGTCCTCCATATCTTGTATTTTGTTGGTGATGGTTACCTTTGTGGTTCCTGATCTCTTCTCTAAGTTCTCCAACTCCAGCGATTTCATTTTTGTGTTCTCTTTATTGATTGTAACATTGTTTTCATTTCTCACACCGTTTCCTTCATTTGTTTGAATGTGGATTCCTATTTGTCCATGATGGCCTCCATATTTTTATTTGTTTGTTTCCTTTTTATGTACCTTGACTAACTGCATAATTATAGACTTAAGATAATTTTCCTATGTTTAAGCTGCAATAGGATATCTGTTGGTTTGGGGAGATTCTGGAGAAGCCAAGATGTCCTTGTTTTTTGTTGCCTATATCCTTATGCTTGCCTCTAGCCATCTGGTTTTCTGTAGCCTTGTATGATTGTTCCTGCAGCCTGTACTGCAGACTGGTTCCCCTGTCTCTGGAGCCTCAAATAGTCTCTGCTGATTCATTGTTTGTGACCCAGGTATGCCAGGTAGCTTGGGCACAGGATGAAAGATCTCAGAGCCTATAGTGTCTCCATTGTCCCACAGGCTCCCTTAAGATGAGGGAGTGCAGGATTTCGTTCCTGCTCCTAGCTCAGCTCCAAGGTGCTGTCCTTGCTGATTCTTTCCTGGGTCAGGCAAGCAGATGGGGAGCAGGCAGAATGAAATCTTGCCCTACACAGGATGTTGATAGTAAGTTGCACTAGTTGCTATGACCAGGAAGTTGTCCACAGGACAGTGAGAGTGGTCTCTTCGGTTTGGAAACAGGATCTGCTGGTATCCAGAAGGTATTCACAAAACATTGAATGTGGGAGTCTGGGTTTGGAGCCTTACCCAATGTATTTACTCCACAGGCATTAATAGTGAATGCACAATGTCCATGCCTCCAGCAGTGGTCTCAGGATGTTTTCCACAGAATGTGGGTTTAGGTTAGTAACTTAGGGCTACATAGTCAGAAGTTGGGCTTGGGCAAGAGACTTACTAAGGCTGTGGTGTTGGAACAGCCAGCTACTGGTCCAATGAAGGTATTCATTGATGGTGGGTATGGGTGGTTGACTTAGGTTTCCTGCAGGGCAGGGGCTCAGAAAGTTTTTTATGGTATTAGCTGGGTGGCCTGAAGATGGACCTTCTAGGATCCTCATGGATTCTCCTCTCACACAGATGTTGGGGTTTTAGAGTCCATAGTATGGTCTACCAATCACTCTGTTCTCACTGCTGAGCTGCTGTTGAGATACCCTGCATGTTTGGAACCACTATCTTGGACTTCTCTGTATTCTTTACTTTTAGAAGTTGATTTTTATTTTAAAAGTTAATGCCATGCTTTTGGAAAGAAATTTGATTTTATCACAATACAAACAAGCATTTGTTTTTTAACGTTGTTAAATTGGTTCCATGCTATAAAGTGAAATACTGAATAATTTCTCTTACACACTTCTAATGTCTCTTGTCACTTAATTTTCCTCCATCTTCAACAGGCAATATAACTATGTAGAAGCTAAACTATGATTCAAATAGTTTAAATGAGTTTCATGCAGCTTATAACGAGAATCTAGCCACAAAAAGACTATAACTAATACATAAAATTAAAGTTTGGTTCTACGACTATAGTAACACTATCATTTTTGATGAAAAGTACTCCTTTTGTACTTTTAAAATCTAGAAGTTTATAAGATAGTAAATATAACATATTTTATTTTTCAATATATGAGTATTTGAAGCCTTTCAATCATTTTGAGTTTTAGCAGAAAAATAAATCAAAAGGAGAAATCAATGATTCCTCTGCCATCATTACAGTTCTCTGAAAATATTTGTTATTTTAAATAGGAATATCTATTTTGCGAAGCTTACCCACTACAGCTATATGCAAGTGACAATAGGCATAGTAAAGTAGAACTTCGAATTTCAGACAATTTTTCTGATTTGATCAGAAAGTCAATGAGTCTGGTAATGGAATTTTGCCTCCTGGCCTTGGAAGACATGGGTATATTCTAAAGTTCAGTTTCTGACTGACCTTGGCAACTTCTCAGAAGCTGACCTTGGCAACTTTTCCAGTGGGGTGCTCTGGTTTTGAGAACTAGATAATAAATTCTGTGCAACCCTGGGAACCAGACAGCAAACTTTGTGTAACCCTGAGTGAATCCTCGGACACTTTGCCAGGTGACACAGATGAGCTGTTACCGTGAGAAAATTTGCTTGTGATCTTTTGCTTTAGAAGTGCTGCTTGAATGTTTAGTAAACACAGCTTTGATCAGAAACCTGACTTGGCCTCCATTCTTTGAGTCTCTCCCCCTATCATTCCCACTCTCTCTTCCAGGAAGATCCTGTTTGACTAGTGCACAGGATGGATCAAGAAAGTTCCATGATTCAATATTATCTAGCTGGACAAGCTAGAGTTAACTTAGAAACTGGACTTCTCAGTTTAGGTTTATATCTTCTTTATTGTAGTTCATTTCTGTTAAGGCTTGGAGAGTATAAACAGAGGGGGAATGGTTCAGGTACGCCTGTAAATCAGGAATCAAGCTAAAAGCATACAAACCATGTGTAGGGGGCTTAAAATTAGGAAAACTTAAAAAAATCAATGGAGACTCACAAAGAGGCAAAGCCAGTATGATCAAATAAAATAAAAATAAAAAGAGTATATAACAATACCATTATTATTTGTTTACATCATTACTGTCATATTTGATAATTATTGATATTTGATAATTAATAATTTGATAATTATTCTGAGACAAATTTTGGGAAAAAATTCTGTTTTGGGTGTGTTGACTCATGTAAGTTGTTTCTGAGAAGAAATGTAATTTGGGACTTTGACAGACTGCTGAAAAGCGTGTCCTGCTATTCATTCCTTTTATTCTTTTTTAAATTAATTTTTTATTTTTATATTAATTCCAGTTTATTCACTTTGTATCCCAGCTGTAGCCACCTCCTTCATTCCCTCCCAATATCACCTTCTCTCCCTTATTTCCTCCCATGCCACTCCCCAAGTCCACTGATAAGGGTGGTCCTCCTCCCCTTCCATCTGAGCCTAGCTAATTATGTATCATCAGGACTGGCTGCATTGTCTTCCTCTGTTGCATGGCAAGACTGCTCTGACCTTGGTTTTTAAAGTAATTATTTTAAAATGTCTTCATTTATTCACTATAATCAAAAGAGAATTTTTCTTTTTAAGATGCATCATTTTGCTTCAAAGCAATGTTTTTGTGAAATACAGAACTACTTTTTAAAACATAAACTTACTTACATCTAGTTTTTTAATATTTTGCATTTAGTGAATCACTCCATTATTAATGAAAATTATTTGATTCTTTTAAGATTTTTTTCAAGCTTTCTTTATGTACGTTTGTGTTTAGCATTTGCATGGTTGAGTCAACTAAATATTGCATTAGCCAAAAAATAAAGTAATTTATAATAGAAAAATATCAGGTTCAAAAAATAGGCTATTTTCTATTAAAGGCTGCTACTGAGACAGAGCAATTAAAATATAACATTATTATTTATTAGTCCATGTACTCTGGCCCTCTGGGCTTCCGTACCCTACCTCAAAGTAGAAATAAGGTGTCCTTTGTGAACCTCCATTTCATTTGTATTTTCTTTTCTTTTCCCCTTGCTAAAAAGAACTCAAAGTTCACTCCAAACCAAATTGCCTCTATGAGTTTACCTTTAACTCTCTAATTACCAGTGAATTCATATTTCCTGTTGTTCCTGCTACCTCCTCTACATTAAGCCCATTTGTCTTCCAATGACACATAGGTGTTTTCATCTTAGGTCATGAATATTTCCTTGTTTTGTTGTTTTGTTTTGTTTGTTCTCAAAAATTCCATCACTTTTTAAATTTTTTGATATGTTTTCACAATTCTTTTTAAGGTATTTTATTGAACTCCTTCTGCAATGAATAAATATACAGTTCATACTGTATGAGCATCTATTCTTAGCACTTTACAAATATTAACTCCTGTGGCTTATTTTAAAGGCCTCTGCTTGTCTTTGCATCTCATATTCATTTGGGTATTGATTTTGTCTTGTTCCTTCAATAGCTCCTGTGATACTATCTCTGGACATTTTACAAAATGAATTATCAAGCAGAAGAAGGAGAGTGAAAAATCTAAAACAGATAATAATGTGGTTGTTTCCTAGATTTTTAATAAATAATACCACTTTTATTTTGCTTGTGGTATAAATGTGCTACTGAGGAAGGTAATGCTAATAATATTGATGGTTACTATTTATGCGGTGCTTCATGTTTTAAGCATGTTACATATATTATTTTGTATCCTAAGGACAAGTGGATGCAACTTAGTTATTATCCTCTCCAGTTTTACAGTAGACATCCAAAACGCCAGAATAGTAAAGCAAGTACTATTGTGATTTGAATTACTTTCTCACATTTATGAGCCTCTGATGAGATGTAAAGGATGCATTTCTGAGATGGGAAAACTGAGCTTCAGAGAGCACTAACATTTAATGATTTGCCAAACACAAATATAATTTTTTTTCACAATTAACCAGTGTAACAACTTTATGTGTAATTCATCAATGGCTTTCCAAGATCACAAGCAAATGGCAAAGCAGTTTTCTATACGAGATTTGCCTGGTTTCAAATCATTATGGTATTGTGACTACACAGATTTAAAAAAAAACAAAAACAAAAAACAGGAAGCACATAAAATGAGTTTCACTGGTTTGTGGATTTATTTTTGAGACAAGGTTTCTCTGTGTAGCCTTGGCTGTCCTGGACTCACTTTGTGGACCTGGCTGGCCTTCAACTCACAGAGATCCTCCTGCCTCTGCCTCCATGAGTGCTGAGATTAAAAACATGTGCCACCATGCTTGGCTTGTTTTTTTTTTTTTAAATAGCATATCATATCTGGTATTTTATTGATACTAAATTCTAGAACAACTATAAAATTACAAAGTATATACTATGTATTTGAAATTTGCACATTTAAAGTATATTGCGCTAATATCTAGTGTATATAAAGAACTCAAGAAGTTAAAAAAGCAAAAAATCAAGTAATCCAATTAAAAAATGGGGTATGGAGCTAAACAGAGAACTCTCTGTAGAGGA
>CM053742.1:65827783-65849850 GCA_028658305.1 Pachyuromys duprasi
ATGATCTATGCTTCTTTAGATGAACAAATGGGATGGACATTGAGTGGAGGAGAAAACAAACAACAGGACAGGAGCATGCCAAGGAGGACCTCTGGGGGGTCAATGTAGCGATGTATCAGAGCATATATTAAGACTCGTGATCAAGACTTTGGCAGAGGGCGAGAAGTAATGATAGATCTGGGGGAGGTTGGTGAGACTCGGGGAGAACAAGAGCTCCACAAAGACCAAACTGAGCAGGGCATAGGGGTCTTGTATGAGACAGTTTCTACAATCAAAGACCATGTGTGGATGTGGCCTGGAACCCCCGCTCAGATGGGGCCCATGATAGCTCATTGTGGGACTGAAGACCCTAGTGAGGGAAACAGGGACTGTTTCAGTCATGATCTTGATGGCTGACTCTTTGATCCTCCCCCATACAAGCTGGGGAGTGACAGACTGGTACATTGAAGGTTATATCAAAACACAAGCTCTCAAAGTAATGCTTTCTGTTTGACTCATGCATTCCTCACAAGGCTACAATGAAATCCAAAGAGAAAAGAATTACTAACTTGTTACCTTTCCTGAACCTCAAAAAAATGTATCAAGAAAATAATGCCTTTGTTTTATTTCCCCCATTCCACAGGCAAATAAAAATCTTAAAAACAGAATTTTAGTTCACTTTACCGCATAACCAAGAAAAAAAGCCATTTAATGCTTAAGTCTGTTTCATTTTTTGTCGCTAGTCTCTGTTATCATTAGTAAGTGGGATTATTTCTCTTTTCTTAGGACTTAATACTTCCTCATACTTAAGCACTGACTTGAAAAGATCTTTGATTCAGTTCTGCTCAGTGATGCTGGTGCTTTAGGCCTATTGAACTTGACTCTGTCCTTTTATTCCCTAAAACTTTATGTGGGGTATGCCTGCATTTTGGGCCTGCATTTGTCTTCTACTACAGCTTGAATACTTAACTCTCTTTACATTTACCACAATATCATTATTTTTTACAAGTTTGTTTCTGCCTTTTTTTTATTCTCCATTTCACCTAGCTATATTAATTTCTAAGACTTCGGGGACTATGCTAGGTCATTTCTTTACCTTAGATAGTCATTAAAACAGTACGGGGAAAGAATGAATGCTTAGTAAACCAGAGACTAACTGAGTAATATATCAATATTACAAATTCTCATGCTCAACATCAATTATTTTTTACTACATTAAAACAAAATCATCTGCATGTAAGAACGCCCTATAAACTAAACTAAAAACCAAAGAAACCCAAAAAAGTTTGTGGTCTCTTCCATGGTAAAGACTGTTTACCTTGCTCTCAACATTTCCTACAGGCTTGTTGGGTTGTCCCCCTCCTCCTTTCCATGTTAACCTGCCTATTGTTTTTGTCATTGTTAGGCAATGACAAGTGTTAGGCACCCAAATTGTTGACATTTCGAGGGTGTAGATTCTCTGTCATTTCTAGGAGACATTTTTTCATAGTAGCCTTCGTGGTGCTCTTCTGTTATCTTCCTTGAACCTTTCATGCAGGAGTTGTGCTGTTAATATGTTCATTAGGGTTAGGCACCAAATATTGCTTATTTTCTACATTTTTATCAGTTGTAGTTTTTTAATAATGGCACCCATCTTTTGCAATGATAAGTTTCTTTGATGAGGGGTGAGAAGTATCCATTTATATCTAGTTATCAGGATAAGTATTTAGAATTCAATTAGGAAAGTTACTGCTCTAGGAAAATGGAAGTATTAGGTTATCTTCTAAGATCCATGACCTCATCTGTCCAATGATGTTGGGTAAGTGTCCACCTTCAGTCTTGAGTTCTCTACTGTTGAATGGGTCTCAGATTCAATTATTTAGATAGTTATTCAGGACAGAATTATAATAATCAAGGTAAGTCGAATAGTTTGGAATAATCCCATTTTATTTACTATTAATCTTGTCATATTATTGTCACATTACTGAGAATGCAATGGCTAGAACGATCTTAGAAACCCCTCAATGACCCAATCTTTCTGATTTTCCTGATCAGGAAACAGAATCTAAAAATGTTTACTGATTTGATTAATGTCAGACAGATCTACTTTTCTAGGATTTTTCTATAAAATATTACCTGTTAGAAATGTGTTTACACTTATATATAATCCAAGTCAATTTAACCTTGCTGAGAATATATATTACTACAAATTAATTTACTTCAAATTAGTTAATAAAGAAAGCTGTTAAATCTAAAATAAAATTTAATTTTTCCGTATCAGTTATTTTTAAGTGAGAAATGAAAGATTGTCCTTAAGGATTGGTAATAACTATTTTCAGCAAGACATATTGTTGGACCTCCGAGGCAGAACCCCAAATGAGCACGAGCAAGAGGTTTTATTCAAATACCAGAGTGCTCTGGGAATCTGCTACCCACTCCTGTTGAAGGGACAGTGCGGACTGCCCAGCAACGAAATTACAGAGTTTATAAAGGCAACAACCACAAAACAGGAGGGGGTCTAGCGGTAAGGGACTTTTCTCACGGGGCAGTCTATGATTATCACCAGTTGCAGCTGGGAGGGAACAGGTAGAAATTGTTTAGGCTTTCTCATCCATAACTACAGAAGGGTGTCTCTTAGAAAAGTTTTGTATCAGATCCAGGTTCAATATCATTACAGCTCACAAGCTTTTGTTCCCATGGTTGGTTCCTTTTGTTAGGGCCAAGTTAAAAAATTTCCATCCTTACAATATATGTTGAAATACTATTTTTAGAAATTTAATTAAATCTTTATTTTTTTGAGATTGAAGCAAAAATGCAGTATTAATAGAATATACTAAGAATACTGTTACTTCTGATGGTAAAATTAGCTACTGTACCATGTGAGTTTTAAGAACAAATGAGAGCTATTGAATTTTGATTAAAAGTGTGAAAACAGAGCTCCACAACGACCAAACTGAGCAGGGCACAGGGGTCTTGTATGAGACGGTTTCTACAATCAAGGACCATGTGTGGATGTGGCCTGGAACCCCCCCGCACAGATGGAGTCCATGATAGCTCGGTGTAGGACTGAAGACCCTATCCAGGGAAACAGGGACTGTTTCAGTCATGATCTTGATGGCTGACTCTTTGACCCTCCCCCATACAAGCCGGGGAGTGACAGACCGGCTAGATCCCAGGGGAGGACATTGCAGCCAGCCCTGAGGAGACAGGATAAGCTGGGGTTGGATGGAAGGGAAGGAGGTCCTCCCCTGTTGGTGGACTTGGAGGGGGCGGGGAGGAGGGAGATGAGAGAGGGAGTGGGAGGGTAGGAGGGAATGGGGGAGGGGGCTACGCCTGGGATTCAAAGTACCTAACCTGTGATTGAGATAAAAATAAATAAATTAAAAAAAGTGTGAAAACAATTGAGACATTGGAGCTCAGCTTATGCTGAAATAAAATTTGCTTTTTCATTGTGCACAAGAAAGACTGATAGCAATAATAAGAGTACAGGATTTACCATTTGGCTACTTAGAAAGGAAATTATGCAAGCATGCAGTTGATAATCCTCAAAACAGTATTTAATTTGACAAGTTCTCTAGGTAATGTACCTCTGGAACCATTGCTTTAGTCAGGGATTCAAGTCACACATTCAATGAGAAAATGTGCAAGTGTAGGAGGTTCATTTTATAAAAGCTATAGGAAATGGCAAAACTAAAGATGTTCAAGGTAGGAACAATCATACTGAATGCTAAAGGCCAGTTAGAATCAGGTAGTAACAATACACCCCTCTCTCATTAGATTTAATGCTATTTTCCCTTACTGTATGAAATTCTTCTCTGTAGTATTGATATTGAGAATTACCCTGAATTATTTATATCTCCTTTCATTAACACATTGCATTCTGATGCAGTAAATACTACGAAAAGAGATTTCAATACTTCTAAAGGCATTATTCATAAAATAATTATTCATTTTTATAATGCTCAGGATATTTTAATATAAAAGTTATCACTGATTTTCATTCTAAAATTTAAAGCCAAGAACTAAAAGGGGGCCAGATTCTTGCAAGAGTAACACATGTTCAAAGCTCTCTCTGTTAAGGAATATTAATTTATATGATTTGTTCTAAGGAAAATCATGAAGTTTGATTCTTCCCACCTTTGAAATCTGTGTGTAATAAAGTCCAGAGGATTATGGAAACAAAAATGTGATTTACTCTAAAATGTACTGACTACTGGGTACTATATCATCACTGCATTAAGCATTCTTATATTGATAAAATATTACAGCTACCAGAATAAGGAAATAAAATGCATACTTTTTTGACACAAATTAGCTTAAAAATCAAATAAATCCAACAGAGACAAAGAGTTGTCATAAAGAATTTTTATAACATTTCTTCATAAAATATTCAATCCATTTGGGAGAAAAGAAGCTTCCTTTGATTCTGTGTAATAATTTATTGTTGATTGAAGTTGGAAGCATTTTTGTTTTTAGTTTTAGAGATGTACAGCAAAGCCAAAGAATAAATATAGCCAAATAGACAGCATTACAAAAGTGTGTCTAAATTTTGGGTCAAATTCTGAATATGTTATGATTTCAGTATGAAGTCATCACAGTAATACAGATAACTTCAAATGTGTATGGAAATGTATTTTTATTTCAAAATATAGTTTTATACATATATGCACACATACAGAGAAACACACATACATAGACATACAAACACACAGTTGTAATAAGAATTAACATGGTACCAGATTTCTCCAGCCTACGCATGCTTTCAAAGCTTCCTTTGTTGATGGTGGGTAAGCAATTTCATTTGTTAAAATAATATATTTTTGGTTGTTGTTTGGTTGCTTTTTTGTGACAGGGTTTCTTTGTGTAGCCTTAGTTGTCCAGGACTCTATTTGTAGAACAAGATGGCCTTGAAATCACAGAGATATGCCTACCTATGACTCCCTGAGTGCTAGGATTATAGGCATGTGCCACTGTACCCAGCTTATAATGATAATTTAAAAAGTTATACTTCCACTTCCCATATTTAAAGAGTATGTGCAATCAAGAACTCATGAACACCAGGCTATGATTAAAAAAAAACATAATCTGTATACATAAATATTTGAACATGCACAGACACACAAAATTTACAAGTATTTGTTGACAAGAGGAGAATTCAGTAAATGCTACTTGCTCTTATTCAGACTATTTGTATTTATTATGAAAAGTTGGTATTTTAATGATCTCTAGTTTTTTGAGTGTAAATAACTGTCTCTTTAAATATATATTTAGAAATCTATATGGAATCATTAAAATAATGAAATCGGTTCTGGAAGGTAGATGTGAACTCAAGTTCTGAAGGAAAAATATTTCTCAACTTGCACTGCAATCACTATGGCTACACCATCAATGCATTTCATCTTATGCCTGTCAGAATAGCTAAGATCAAAAACTCTAGTGACAACACTTGCTAGAGAGGATGTGGAAAAAGAGGAACCCTGTTCCATTTCTGGTGGGAATGTAAACTTGTACAACTAATCTGGAAATCAATTTGGCGCTTTCTTCGAAATTAGGAACAGTGATTCCTCAAGACCCAGCTATACCACTCCTAGGCATATATCCAAAAGATGCTCAAGTACACAACAAGGAGATTTGCTCAACTATGTTCGTAGCTGCTTTATTCATAATAGCTAGAACCTGGAAACAATCCAGATGTCCCTCAGTTGAGAAATGAATACAGAAATTGCGGTACTTTCACTCAATGGAATACTACTCAGCAATTAAAAAGGAGGAAATCATGAAATTTGCAGGCAAATGGTGGGACCTGGAAACGATCATCCTGAGTGATGTATCCCAGAAGCAGAAAGACACACATGGTATATACTCACTCATATAGACCTATAAGATAGGATAAACATACTGAAATCTATACACCTAAAGAAGATAAACAAGAAAGAGGACCTGGGGTAAGCTGATTAATCCTCACTTAGACAAATGTGATGGAAATTGGATGTAGGAGAAAACAAGTAGCAGGACAAGAGCCTACCACAGAGGGCCTTGGAAAGATTCAATCAAAGCAAATATTAAGACACATAACCAACACTTTGGCAGAGTGCAGGGAATCATATGAAAGAGGGGGAAGGTAGTGTAACCTGAAGAGGACAGGTGCTCTGCAAGGACCAAATGTATCAGGAAACAGGGGTCTTTTATGAGACTGTTTCTCCAACCAAGAACCATGTATGGATATAACCTAGAACCTTTGCTTGAATGTAGCACATGGTAGCTCAATATCCAAGTGGGTACACTAGTAAGGGGAACAGGGACTATTTTGGACATGAACTCAATGGCTGGCTCTTTGACTCCTTCTGCCCTCCCCCCCCCCAGGGAGGAGCAGTCTTGATAGGCCAGAGAGAAGGACATTGCAGCCAGTCCTGAAGAGACCTGATAAACTAGAGTTAGATGGAAGGGGAGGAGGTCCTCCCCTATCAGTACACTTAGAAAGAAGCAGGGAGGAGATGAGGGAGGGATGGGGGGGATTGGGAGGGCATTGCGGGAGGGGACTACGGCTGGCATACAAAGTACATAACTTATGATTAATATAAAATAAAAATGTTAATAAAAACATTGCAAACTGTGATACCACATAAGCTAAGCAATGTGCTATGGTTAGAAAACACTTGATAAAGACCCTTTCACTGTCTGTAGTCCTTCGTTTTGTTCTGATGACAGTGTCCTTTGCTTTACAGAAGCTTATTAATTTCATGATCTTAGAGCCTGCACTGTTGGTGTTCTGTTCAGGAAGTTGTCTCCAGTGCCAATGTGGTAAAGGCTCTTCCCCACTTTTTCTACTAAAGGATTCATTTTGTCTAGTTTTATGTTGATGTCTTTGATACACTTGGACTTTAATTTATTTGATGCAGGGCGATAAATATGGATCTATTTGCATTTTTCTGCGTTTAGACATCCAGTTGGACCAGCACCATTTGTTGAGGATGCTGTCTTTTTTTTCCATTTATGGTTTTTGTACTCTTTGTCAAAAATTAAGTATCCGTAGGCGTGTAGGTATATTTCTGGGTCTTCCATTCAGTTCTATTGATCTACCATTCTGTTTCTCTGACAGTACCATGCAGCTTTTAATACTATTGCTCTGTAGTACAGTTTGAGATCAGGAATGGAGATACCTCCAGACGATCTGTTGTACAAGATCGTTTTGACAAGTCTGAATTTTTTGTTTTTCCATATGAAGTTCAGAATTTTTCTTTCAAGGTCTGTAAAGAATTGTGTTGGTATTTTGATGGGAATTACATTGAATCTGTAGATTGTTTTTGTCAGGATGGCCATTTTCACTATCTTAATCTCTTGAATCCATGAGCATGGGAGATCTTTCCATCTTCTGATATATTTTTTTTTAATTTCTTTCTTCTGAGACTTGAAGGTTTTTTTTTTTTTCGAATAAGTCTTTCACTTGCTTGGTTATATTCACACTAAGATACTTTATGTTATTGATGGTTATTGTGAAGGGTGCTGTTTCCATAATTTTTTTCTCAGTCACTTGTCTTTGTTATACAGGAACGCTTCTGATTATTTGACAGAGGGCTAATATCCAGAATTTATAAAGAACTAAAAAACTTGAGAAGTTCAAAAAGCAACTAATCAAGTAATGCAATAAAAAAAAATGCAGTGTAGAGCTAAACAGAGAATTTTCTGTAGAGGAATATAGAATGGCAGAGAAACACTTAAAGAAATGCTCATTGTCCTTCGTCATCAGAGAAATGCAAATCAAAACAACCCCGAGATTTCACCTTACACCCATCAGAAATGCTAAGATCAAAAACTCAAGTGATGATTCTTGCTGGAAAGGATGTGGAGGAAGGGAAACCCTCCTCCATTTCTGTTGGGAATGTAAATTTGTACCACCACTTTGGAAATCAATCTGGCACTTTCTCAGACAATTAAGAATATATGCTTCCAAAAGATCCAGCTATACCTCTTCCAAGCATATATCCAAAATATGCTCAAATACACAGCAAGGGCATTTGTTGAACCATGTTTGTAGCAGTTTTATTCATAATTGCCAGAACCTGGAAACAACCCAGATATCCCTCAGTTGAGGAATGGATACAGAAGTTGTGGTACATTTACACAATGGAATACTACTGAGCAATTAAAAATAAGGAAATCATGAAATGTGCAGGCAAATGGAGGAATCTTGAAAAGATCAACCTGAGTGAGGTATTCCATAAGCAGAAGACACACAGGGTATATACTCACTTATAAGGGGATACTAGACATATAATATAGGATAAACCTACAAAAATCTGAACACCTAAAGGCGGCGAGCTAGAAGGAGGGCCCTGGGTAAGATGATCAATCCTCACTCAGAAAGGCAAAAGGGATGGACTTTGTAAGAAGGAGGAAACAGGAAACAGGACAGGAGCTTTCCATGGAGGGCCTCTGAAAGAATCTAACCAGCATTGTATAAAAGCAGAAAATGAAACTCATTAATAACTTTTGGGCAGAATACAGGGAATCTTAGGAAAAAAGGGGGAGATAGGAAGACCTGGAGAGGACAGGAGCTCCACAAGGACCAAATATATCTGGGCACAGGGTTCTAATATGAGACTCTTTCTCCAACCAAGGACCATGAATGGATATAACCTAGAACTTCTGCTGAGATGTAGCCCATGGTAGCTCAGTATCCAAGTGGGTACCCTAGTAAGGGGATCAAGAACTCATTCTGACATGAACTCAATGGTGGGTTCTCTGACCCCTGCCCCCAAGGGAGGAGCAGATCTATTATGCCACCGAGGAGGACTTTGCAGCCAGTCCTGAAAATACCTGATAAATCAGTGTCAGGTGCAAGGGGAGAAGGTCCTCCCCTATCAGTTGACTTGGAAAGGGGCAGGGAGGAGATGAGGGGGGGAGGGTGGGATTGCGGGGGAATGAGGGAGCAAGATACAGCTGAGATACAAAGTTAATAAACTGTAACTAATATTATTTTTTTTAAAAATTGAAATAAAAATATAGACATTCAGTTTGACTGGCAAAAAATATATAGTTTTCCAGAAAATCACCATTTAGAGCAAATAAGTCAGCAATTCTCAACCATGGGGTCACAAACCATTTGGCAAAACTCTATCTCTATAAAAAATTGCATTATGATTCATAACAGTAGCAGAATTACAGTTATGGAGTAACATAAACATACTTTTTCATTGGTAGTCACTACAACATGAGGAACTGTATTAAAGGGTCACAGCATTAAAGAAGGTTGATAAGCAATGACATAAATTATCCATAAGCCCATTTCCACTATTAAAGAAGCAAGATTTTAGCTCTGAATGTCAGTGATTATGTGTCTATTCAAAACAGGCCTTCTCATTTTAAATTTTAACAATTTACCAGCAAAAAGTTCAAAAGAACAATTTCAAACAAACTGAATAAGAGGGTTACTTGTAGCAATATTTCTAGGAATGTTTTTGAATCTTGGACCACATATAGAGTAGAATACCTTTAAATCCATTTATCCAGCCAAGCCAAAGTAATCTGTGTTAGGTGAGTTGTTGCTAATGTTTCCAGTTCTAATGACAAGGAACAGCTAGCTCACAGGTTGCAGGACAGATCCTCAAGGCCAGTAAGCTACACATGCATAATAGGACATTGTCTGCAGTGCTAATCTGTTCCTCTAGGCTGAAAATAATAAAGTTCATTTTTGTATAGCAATTAATCACAAGGCATTACAGAAACAAGCAAGGTCTGACATAATTTTATTTGACCAGACTGTTTCTCAGCAGCAACATGGTCATTCTTCCAAAGTTATAAATTTCTGGGTCTTTGGGTCTTTTTTTGCCTTTTTAATTTTTATTAGTTACAGTTTATTCACTTTGTATCCCCCCTGTAGCTCCCTTCCTTCCTCCTCTCCCAATATCCTCCTCCCTCCCCCTTCTCCACCCATGCCCCTCCCCAAGTAAATTGATAGAGGAGGTATTGCTGTCCTTCCTTCTGATCCTAGTGTATCAGTTCTCATCAGGAGTGGCTGCATTTTCTTCCTCTGTGGCCCAGGAAGGCTGCTCCTCCCTCAGGGGGAGGTGATCAAAGAGCAAGCCAAGAATGCAAGAAGTCAAACAGCAACAAATCAATTAATCCAATTAAAAATGGGGTACAGAGCTAAATAGAATTTTCAATAGATGAATATTAAACGGCAGAATGAATATTAAACACTTGAAAAATATTCAGCGTCCTTAGTCATCAGGGAAATGCAAATCAAAACAACCCAGAGATTTTACCTTACACCCAAAAGAATGGCTAAGATAAAAACTCAAGTGACAACACGTGCTGGAGAGGATGTGGAGAAAAGGGAACCTTACTCCACTGCTGGATGGAGTGTAAACTTGTACAACCACTTTGGAAATCATTCTGGTGCTTTCTCAGACATTTAGGAATAGTGCTTCCTCAACATCCAGCTATACCACTCTAAGGCATATATTCAAAAGATGCTCAAATGTACAAGGACATTTGCTCAACCCTGTTTGTAGCAGCTTGATTTGTAATAGCCAGAAACTGGAATTTCTGACTCTTTATGTGGCCATTCTTTGCTGGTTTCGTTGATATTGTAACCTCATATCACATTCTCTACCCAGTCTGCTCTCAGTATTACAAGGTTTCATGTCTGAGATAAGCATAAAATGATCCTCATTTGCAGCTAATTGTACTAAAGTAATACTTTCCCTTTTTATGGAGAAGCAAAACTTACTGAGCATGAATATTATTATTCATGAAACCATAGAGGCAGTTTGTCCAACGAAGGGTAATCAAATATATTATGCATTCAGCTCCTTCTGTTTCTAAAGGCAGAACAAAATTAAACAAGAAAATCAACATCACAGACTTTTTTAAAAGTACCCAATAAGTGGAAACTTAAATTTCTGACAAACAGAAAATTACAAAACTTTGAGACTAAACACATCAATATATTGTCTAAGGTCACATTGGTAGTTTCAAGTGAATAATGAGACAAAGATATTTATTGTTTCTGAATATTTTCATATTATAAGCCATTATAGTATGAAAAGCACAGTTTACACACTAAACCCCTCAAATTAATGGACAGAAACTTCCATACAATTCATAAGTTCAATTATTCTGTATTGTAGAGTACCCACAGAAAGATTATATTATGAGTTTTCAAATAATACTATTAATGGAATGTTGGTATTGATTGTTTACTTGGATGAATTTAAAATCACCTAGGAGACACTTGTACATGACTGAGTGTGATTAAAGACAAGATTAAGTAAATGAAGAACATTTCCCCTTAAAGTGAGCACCTTTCAGTGAATGACCTAGATATAAATAGGCCTGAGGAGACAGCAATATTTACCTTTCTCCCTTTGCTTCTTCTTACTGAATGCTTCTATTGCTGCTGATATTCTCTTCTGCCTTCATCCACTAATTTCATTGGCTTTACTATGGAGAGACCATGTCAGTGATACTCTAGGGATCTTCAAATCCTTAAACACTAAATTGGGACTGCTGAGGCATACAGCATCATAGAGTGAAGAACTACCAAGTTCTCTTTGCTCTCTAGTATACAAAGAGCAATGATGGGTTACCCAGTCTCTATTGCGTAAACAAGTCTAATAATTCCTATTTTATAATACCAATGTCTTCTGTTGCTTCTGTTCCTCCAGAGAATTCTGCCCAATACAACAAGCTACAACTATTTAGTATGTTTAAAGTTTCCATTTGAGAACACTCCTGTAAATATTTTATGAATAAGTCCCTTTTTTGTAATAACTCAATGAGGTAAATGTTGTTTTATAATTGAAGAAACAGATACACAGAGAGGTGAAAGAACTTCCAAAAGTCTTGAGGTCTTACATCAAGAAAAAAAAAAGTCAGACAATTGACTCCAGAATGTTCCCAATTATGCGTTGCTCTATATTGTTCATTATAACTTTATGTAGACTGGCTCGCAAGCGTTATTTTCTAACTGTTTCAGCAATGTATGTCTGAAATCAGAACATAGCTGCCACTTGAAAGCAAGGCATAATTAGCTGTTACTGAAATTTTCCAACATGTGCAAAGCCTTAAGTTTGGACCCCAATATATCAATGAAATTCTTATTCCAGTAGTATGATGCAGTGTTTACTCTAGATGGATGATGGTGAAAAGCAGCATCTGAATTGTCATTGAGTACTAGGTTAGCTGAGATTGTAGTAGTTAATTAAAATATGAAGTAATTAAATGAGTTTGCCTGGCTATGATTTGGTTAACTTTACATTTCTAAACTATCTTCTACTGGAATATTATACTATTCATGTTCTACTTATTAATTAACATCTATATTAAATGAGTTCCCATGAAAATATAATATGCACCACAAACTCCCCCAATGCCAGCTGTGCTTTGCAGAATGAGAACATCATATATAATTTCAAGATTCAGAATAAAATTCCCTTTATTTTAGTGTATCCATATATAAACGTTAGTAATTAGAATCTACACATAAAGGAGAACATGCATTATTTGTCTTACTGAGTAAGAGTTACAGTGTTTAATGTAATATTTTAGTTTCATCCTATTACCTGTGCATTTCATCATTTTCACTATCCATTCATCTTTCAAACTTCATTTGCTTATTTATTTATTTTTTTTGAGTTTGAGCCTTTCATACATGCTGTGGTGGTTTGAATGTGAAATGTTTTCCATATGGTGCTTGAACACTTGGTGTCAGTAGGTGGTACTGTTTGGGAAGTTGTGAGGTTTGGCTTTGCTGGAAAAAGTGTGCCACCTAAAACAGCCTTTGAGAGCTTAGAGTCTCACTCATTATCCAGTTTGTTTTCACTGCTTTGTGTTTGTAGATGAGGTGTGATTGTCCATCCTCTTGCTCCTGCCTCCTTGCCTTCTGCTGGCTGCCGTGACATTGCTGCGAAACCATGGGCCAAAATAAAATTTTCAACAATGATATTTTATCAAAGCAATAGAAAGTTAAATAAAACATATGCATGTATATGGTGTGGTTTTTTTCTTAATGATTTTTAAGTTTGCAGTTAAAATATAATTGCATCCTTCCATCTTATCTTTCTAATTCTATGATAAAACACCATAACAAAAATAATTTGTGGAAGAAAGAGTTTATTTCATCTTATAGGTTGCAATCAGTTATTCAGAGAAGCTAAGGCAGAATCTAGAGTATGGACTTAGAGGCAGCCAGAACCTGTTGCAGAGGTCATGAAAGTATACTGCTTACAGGTTTGTTTCTTTCAGCTTGTTCAGCCTGCTTTCTTAAAGAATCCAGGACCACCAGCAAGGGGTGGCACAACCTAACATGAGTTGGGCCCTTTCACATCAACTATAAATCATGACATTTTCCATAGGCTCTTTTACAAATCAATCCTATGGAGACATTTTTTTCAATCAAGATTCCTTCTGAGATGAGCCCTTCCTGTGAACACTTTTACTTATTCTCAAATTCCTGGCCTCTTTTTCTTGGGAAAATAATATCTATAAATAAATAATTACAATCTGATGATCCCACTTAGAACTGGTTGTGAGTGTATGAATTCATGGCTGACTGCTTGGTCCTGGACAAAAAAAAAAAAAAAAAAAAAAAGGCGATCATCCATTGGGAAAACTAATTCTCCCTTTCTCAACAGTCATTAATTTTTGTATAATTTGAGACCCCTTTGTATATCACTCTATTAGTGTTGTCACTGTTTGGTTCTTATCTAGACTGTCGTCTTACGGGGGTATCATGGGTGTAGTTTATCTGTCATTTCTAGAATGAATCATCTCAGAACAGACTTACTGGTTTTCTGGGTCTTACAAACTTTGTTCCCTCATCTTCTGTGATGTTTCCTGTTTTGTCAGTGCAGGAGCTATGTTTTAGGTCCATACTTTGTGATAGCCGCTCTATGATCAGTTCTTTCTGTTTTGAAGTGTTTTTGTTTAACCTTTATTTGTTGCAGCAACAACAACAAAAAGGTGTTTCTTTGATTAGGGGTAAGAACAACACACTTATCACTTATCTGTGTGTATAAGGATGCATATTTCAAATTAAGTTACTTTACTTTTGTTTAGTAAAATGTTAATAATAGATCTTCCTCTAAGATACATGACCTCACTAGCTCCAGACAGACAAGTTGTCTGGGTTTCCAGTACTAGGCATGATTTCCTTGCTGATGAACAGATTTTAAGTTACATTAGATAGCTGTTGGTTACTGCCAAGATATGAGTGTGACTATCGCACCCTTAGGGATATCTGGCCATTTTATTGTTATTTTCGTTCAGGGTATCAGAGCTGAATAGGACCATTAATGTTTTTTTCTCATTTCACATTCATTTCTGGTACCATGAAAATTAGTCTGAAGAGAGAAGATACTCAAGTCAAATCCAGTTCCAGTTCTCTAAGTCTTCTGCAATAAGCACTTACCTTCAAACTTTAAGAGACAACCCAGGACAACAGCAATAGCCTATGTTGTTTTGGAAGTCTCTTGGCCTCTCCTGAAAGATCAATAATTTGAAAAGAGATTTTATTACACATGGGTCTTTTTTAGATGGTCTAAGGCTCTTGGGGGAATATTTTCAGAGCAAAGAGCATTGTGATATGAAGAGGAAAACAGATAAAATGTAATGAAGATGTTTCAATTTCAAAAAAGCCAACACAGAAGGTGAGGTATGAGAGATAAATAACACTAAGTAAGAATGCTTGAATATATCTTGAAGAAACATTATTTTATACTTATTATAAAATACTTTATACTTTATAAATATATAAAATATTTTATACTTTAACATTATTTTATACTTACCTGAAAATACATATCTTATATATAAGTATAACACACACATACACATATATATGTCCTGTTTGTTCAAATCCACCTCCCCAAACTTTGTAATTCCCCTTCTCTCCACCACAACTTTTCCCATCACACTTCTTGTGCTTTGTTTTTAATTTATTTAATATAAATTTAATTTTATTTTATTTACATAGTTTTTTCTGTCTCTGAGTATGTATATGCATCATATATGTGCCTGATACCTGTGGAGGCCAGAAGAGAACAACGGATATCCTGGAACTGGAGTTACAGAGAGTTATGGGCTAGCATAGTATGTGGGTGCTGAGAATCTAACCCACCTACTGTAGAAGAGCAACAAAATCTCTTAACCATTGAGCAGTCTTTCTACAGCCATATGGTTTCCTTTTAAATGCACTTGAGTCCTCTTACTGCTGCCTGTATGGCATGTGTGTAAGATCATGTATTGGAGGATGGGTAGTGTTTCTGGAATCACATTCCTAAGGAAAACTGAGTGTTACTATACCAGCAGACATCAATTAACAATAGTTCTTCAACTATAAATGTAGCTTCAAAAGGCCTTCTCCCTCCCCTACTGGAATTTTAATGATTTGATTCTGCACAGACCTTGAATGTTTACAACAACTGTAAGTTCTGGTGTGCACTGACAAATATTCTTTTGCTACTTAAGTTCAATACCTCTGGCCCTTACCATCCTTCTTCCCCATCTTCTATAATGATCCCTGAGCACTGAATGGGTGAAGGCAGCATAGAAATCACATTTAAAGCAGAGCACTCTACCATCTAATTCTTTGAACATTGCCTGCCATAGGTCTCTGGTGAACTACCTCAGAAATAGCCACACAAACCAATCAGACTCCAGTCTCAGTAAGATATGGATGATTTGTTGGTTCCCTTTTCCAACCTGATTGAATTAGGGCCACATAAGTACTCTGGAGCCTAATTGTGACATGCACCCCATTTCCAGAGTAGGGGTATAAAGGCAAACGTCAAAATTAGCTCCTACAGGGTGGCAGATGGTGTTACAGGGTGGTCAGTTCTGACTTGTTTTTTATAAAGACAATCAGTTCAAGCTGAACTTTAATTTGATTGGTCACAATTAAGGTTTATGATTAGGTCATATGCACTTATGGTTGGGGAATTTCTAAGAACATCAAGGTCACAGCATGTGCTGAAAATAAAAGTAATTTTTGGTCAACCTGTTCTTGCATATAGATTCTTTTACATAAGCAACAAGTTGAGATGATGTGGCTGGTGGGTATAAAACAAAAATGGCTATACTTATGCCTAAAAGACCAGGCCTCAGGAATGAGCATCTAGGCTGCTTCCATTTCTTTATTATCATGAAGAAGACATAAAAAGTATACAAATACAAGTATCTCTGTAGTAGGATATAGAGTCTTTTGAGCATATACCCAGGAGAAGAATATCAGGGTTAGTTAAAATGTAAACTAGTGTAGCAATTATGTAAATAACTATTTCACAAAAGCAAAACCTGGTTTCCTCATTATATGCTTTCATTATATCATGAAGGACTCGTTTTAAGTACATTGTACACTTAATCAGATTATTCTTTTCTCCAGAAAGAGTTGAATACAATTAAGTGAAAAGGTCATTTCTGGTACATAGTACAGAAAAATGAAGTCATCCCCTTTCCTAAAAAGAAAAGAAAAGTAACTTTATTTACATTAATGAAAGACTACCATCATTGCTGATGTTCCTTGTGCTCTAATATTAAATTCTAGGTGACAAAAAAAATCAGTAATTTCAAGTGGGTGCAATTTCAAGTGAAAGAGCAACATTTGAACTTTTGCCTGATTATTTTGTAAATGTATCTTTTATTCACTTTATGTAATTGTCTCTGAGGATAATTGCCTCCATCTGCTCTCTTAGATCTTGTCCTGGAAGCATTAAGCTTCAGTACAATTTAATGGCAGAATATTTTCAACCAATTAGACTTATTCCTGAATAAGCTCATTCATTGTACTTCTTTCTGAATTCTTGCTGACTGGTTCAACACAGCTGTTTTGGCTCAAACTCCTCTCCGAAATCACTGATTCTACCTGGGTTTTCTCAGCTTCTCGTAGAATTGCTGTGCTTAGCCTCAGACTAACACTATTTTTCTGTTCTAAAATCTGGCTCCTTCTCATTTTCTGTCTCATTCTATTTTCACTTGTGCCTAGCTTATGATCTCGCGGCCTGTCTCCATAAAATTCTCTCAGTACAACTATCGGTGAATTCCACAAACTGAATTGTCATGAACTCAACTCCCTTGCACTACCTCTCAACTCACTGACTGAACAAAACTGTCTAGAACTCAGAGATCTGACTGCCTGTCTCCTGAGAGCTGAGATTAAAGGAGTTTGCTACCACACCTGGACATAAGGTTTTATTTTGTTTTGTTTTGTTTTAAACCTGAAACATTCTCTATACCAGTCTGGCCTTGAGCTCTGAGATCTGTTTGCCTCTGTGCCCACAGAGTAAAGGCTTGTCTCCATTCCAGCCAGATCACACAGATCTAGAAGGTCTTTGGTTGAGATTTCTTTCCAGAGAAGCCATGTTCTGAATTGAAATTCTTCTACGTCTTCTCCCCCCTTTTAAGCTAAAATTTGTACACAGTTTAACTTTTACAACAGAAACCATTATCAACCCCACAAACATAACATTCTGAATGTTCTAATAAAGATCCACTCAGCCACTGATGGAATGATCCTCCATAATAGCACCCCTGATTATCTGTCCATCAACAAATGTTCATTTCAGTATCACAGTTTTCCAATATGCCAGTCAGATGAACTATCTGTCTTTCAACTGGTTTGTTGTGTTATCTCCATGCAGGGATATCAGATTTCTGCAAGGGTATCAGCTTTCTGTATTCTCTGCATTACTGTCTTTCTGTGTTGCATCCTTGTGTGAGTCACGACTTTCATGTGTGAGCTTCTCTTATTTGGATCATATCTTTACTAATTTTAATGGAACCCATATCGTTTCATCACCTATGGAAATATAGGCAAAACCTCTTCCCCAACATAACTCATTCTCTGATTTCCATTCTGATGTTAAAACTTACAGTATACTGGGGATTCAATCCCCAACCAGAAGAGCAAAGCAGATGGACATCAGAAGAAGAAGAAAACAGGAAACAAGTTAGGAGTCTGCCACAGAGGGCCTCTTCCCTGCATACTATCAAAGCAGATGCTGAGACTTATGGCCAACTGTTGGGCAGAGTGCATGAAATCTTATGAAATACGTGGCAAATAGTAAGATAGGGAGAGGACAGGAGCTCCACAAGGAGAGCAACAGAACCAAAAAAATCTGAGCACAGACGTCTTTCCTGAGACTGATACTCCAACCAAGTACCATGCTTGGAGAAAACCTAGAACCCCTACACAGATGTAGCCCATGGCAGTTCAGTATCCAAGTATCCCATAGTATCCCATAGTAATGGGAAGAGGGACTGCCTCTGATATGAGCTGATTGACCTGCTCTTTGATCACCTCTCCCTGATGGGGGAGCAGCCTTACCAGGCCACAGAGGGAGACAATGCAGCTACTCCTGATGAGAGCTGATAGACTAGGATCAGAAGGAAGGAGAGGAAGACCTCCTCTATCAGTGGACTTGGGGAGGGACATGTGTGGAGAAGGGATAGGGAAGGTGGGAGGGGTTTATTGGGGGATATAAAGTGAATAAAGTGTAATTAATAAAAAATAAAATAAAAAAGATTTTAAAAAAACAAAGAAATCATGAAATGTGTCAGTTAATGGTGGGAACTGGAAAAAAAATCATCCTAAGTGAAGTATCACAAAAGCAGAAAGGCACACAAGGTATATACTCACTCATAAGTG
This sequence comes from Pachyuromys duprasi, assembly GCA_028658305.1. Classification (NCBI taxonomy): domain Eukaryota; kingdom Metazoa; phylum Chordata; class Mammalia; order Rodentia; family Muridae; genus Pachyuromys; species Pachyuromys duprasi. The sequence continues at coordinate 65,846,388 of CM053742.1, forward strand.
GGTATTAGACATAGGATAAACCTACTAAAATTTATACATCTAAAGAAACTAATCAAGAAGGAGGACTCTGACTAAAATGCTCTATCCCCATTCTGAAAGGCAAAGAGGATGGACCTCAGAAGGAGTAAACAGGGGACAGGACAGGAGCCTGCCACAGAGGACCTATGAAAGGCTCTACCCTGCAGGTTATCAAAGCAGATGCTGAGACTTATGGCCAACCTTAAGGTAGAGTGCAGGGAATCTTATGAAAGAAGTAGGGATTAGTAAGACCTGGAGAGGACAGGAGCTCCACAAGAACAACAGAACTAAAAAATCCATGCACAAGTGTCTTTTCTGGGACTGAGATTCCAACTAAGGACCATTCATGAAGATAACTCAGAGTCCCTGAACAGAGGTAGCACATGGCAGTTCAGGTCCAAGTGGGTCCCATAGTAATGCGAACGGGGACTGTCTCTGACATGAACTGAATGGCTTGCACTTTGATCACCTCCTCCTGAATGGGGAGCAACTTTACCAGGACACAAAGGAAGACAATACAGCCAGTCTGATGATACCTCATAGACTAAGAACAGAAGAAAGGGGGTAGGAAGGCTTCCCCATTCAGTGGACTGGGGGAGTGACATGGGTGGAGAAGGGGAAGAAAGGGTGAGATTGGCAGGGGAGGAGGGAGGGAGCTACAGGGGGGTGCAAAGTGAATAAATTGTAATTAATAAAAGTTAAAATTAAAAAAAGAAAAAAAATAGAGCAAACTGTAGAGTTAAACCTGAAAGGAAAGCTTTCCTCTTCAGTAGTATATTTCCCATGGCATCTTGAGAGACTTTCTCTATTGCTAATAATCTAAATTAAATGAAGTAAGCAATTTCAGTGCACATTGAAGAAAAAGTGTAAGTGTGCATGTGTACACATGCATGTGTGTAAGTGTGTTTTAAATTGCAGTATATCTTAAACATTGGAGTTTAGGGGGAAAAAGGTTAAAGGTTTTACCAAGCATATTTTTAAAGAATGTAAAAGGATAAGTGTTGCCTTTATGGTAGAGAAGGTTACCTTTTTATCTCAAAATAAATAGTAAAAGAAACATTTTTCCTTTATACCTGGTATTTAGAGACTTCCATCCTTTGGCAAAGGGATTTTTGAACTAGGAGAATTTAATGTTTAAGTTAATCAGCAGCTTTAATATAAACCCTTTGAGTGATTTGGTCAGGAATTAATATTGCATTATACATACCGTTGTGTTTAATGGCCTATATAAAAATCTGTTTAAAGAATTCTTTCATGATGATATATACAATTAGAAATATTCCATCAATGATATTTCAAATTTTATAACCAAAGGAAGTTTATAAAACACAGTTCTTACCCCTCACTGAACATACTGTATTTTCTACAAAGACAGATACACGGATTTGTGTTACTACGAGGAGATAGCCATAACATTGGCAACAAGATACCATAAATTTCAAATGCCTTCAGAAAGAAATGCCACAATTACAGGGATAAATTATCCAGGTTCATCAATACAGTTGGTAATAGGTTCTTAGGGTCAAGTAGACCATGTGTCAGGTGGCAATATATTTCACATATTAAGATCTAACTTTAAAATCAAACTGATTTGGTGGGTTTAATATAACATTCATGCTGAGGGTATATTCTAAATAATCTGTGCAACAATCACTTTCTTTCATAAAATCATATAACAGGATTTCCTGTTGTTCAAATAACTACCCAAGGTATCTTGATGTAATATGTCCATTTTCTCATATTTATACCCTTCTACTATTTCATCACCATCTCTGTTCTAGTAATACTGCCCTTTGGTGTTCTGTACCACACTATAATTTCTATCTCAAAACTTTGTTTTCTTATTATCCTGGTATTTTCTAACTCTTCATCACTTAAGTGTTCATACCAAATGTCATCTTTTACAATAGGCTGTCTCAAATTATCCTATTTAAAAAAGCACCAATTCTTTTCACTACAACCACCATTCTCTGTCTCAGTATATGAGTTTAAATTCTTCATACCAAAATATACTAGTATTTGTGGAATGAAGAAGCACTATTTGGGATAATCCTGAATTAATATGCCTCCTTGCCCAAGTAAGTATATGGAATTAACAGACTAAGTCATATTCTAAATTACGATGACAAGAATTAAAGGAAATCATTTTCATATTTCCAAATAGATGTCAATATTTCATCCAAAAGAAAACAATAATTATTTGTATCATTGTTTTAATGGTCATCTAAAAAATACCATAGACAAAACTCATTGTTCCCTGAATCTTAGCAAAAACTACATTCTTTAGGAAGTAAGAAAAGGAGAGAAAAATGTCAAGTCAGGCATCTTCCCTTGAGAAATATGTTATAAGTCAAAGTAGAGTCATTCCAATCTGTTTGGTAATTAGAAGTTATATTATATGGGATGTATAGGAAACATGGTGACTTGTTACAAATGTTTAGAAACAGGAGAAATTCTTGTCAATGTCCTTCTCTGTTTTGTTGTTGTTTGTTTGTTTTTGGAAATGAGAGTTTCTGTCTTGTTTAGCTCATAAGTATATTTTAAACTTCAAACAAAATAAAGTTTATAACAGGACATTTTGTTTTCAAGTAGTATGAAAGAATAAAGAGAGGGTTTCTTTTTTCCTCAAAAGAATAAGAATAATATTTTTGAAATATTTAAGAATTTCTACAAATCAAGTTATCGCCTATCCATTAATATTCTATCTCAGTCAAAGTTTCACTCTGTAATATCTTTAGTATTCTCTCTAGAACCATATAGACATATGAAAAATTACTTTGCAACAGTAAAAAACAAATTAGAAATGCTTCCCTTTTTGTATAACAGACCATCCATTTACCTGATAAAACGTGATAGGTTCACTCAAGTAAGAGACAGGACTGCCAATGAAAGATGCCCAATAATTCAATACAGCCAGTTTTATAACAGGGTCTATATAGAATGATTGGAAAACTAATTAAGGCTGTAAAAATACCTTCACTTGACTATGACTAAATTTCATCACCAGAAGGACATTTTGCATATATTAGAAGATTTAATTGGGTTAAGATAATCATTATCTTTTTTTGCTAGAACAACCCAGTACTTCATTAACACATTGCGTTACTCCTAACCATTACCACTGAGTGCAAATTTTAATGGAATCTCTGAGAAAACCAGGAACAAAGAATAATATAATTTGCCTACATGAAAGAATAGGAATAAGGTTTTCTGTTTTGAAAGCAGGAGTGTGTAAAATCCATCCCTACAAGAAAATGCAAAGAGGTCATGTGTAAAGCAGCCAGAAACTCCATTTGACTATAGAACCAGAACACAAAGTTTCAAATTAGAAAACACTCTGTCATGCAGGTGGGCTCCATTTCAAACTTTACACAAGTTTAGTTTTATTTAAATATACATATAGTGTTCAATTATGTTAACAAGATCCTTACTAAAACAAAAAAAA
>CM053742.1:65857753-65885141 GCA_028658305.1 Pachyuromys duprasi
ATATGGTATATACTCACTTATATAGACCTATAGGATAGGAAGGTCAAACTGAAATCTACACACCTAGAGAAGGAGGACCCAGGTTGGTAAGATCAATGCTCATTTGGATGAACAAATGGGATGCACATTGAGTGGAGGAGAAAACAATCAACAGGACAGGAGCATGCCAAGGAGGACCTCTGGGGTGTTGGTGGGGGGGTCAATGTAGCGATGTATCAGAGCAGATATTAAGACTTGTGATCAAGCCTTTGGCAGAGGGCGAGACGTAATGATAGATCTGGGGGAGGATGGTGAGACTTGGGGAGAACAAGAGCTCCACAAAGACCAAACTGAGCAGGGCACAGGGGTCTTGTATGAGATGGTGTCTACAATCAAGGACCATGTGTGGATGTGGCCTGGAACCCCCGCTCTGATGGGGCCCATGATAGCTTGGTGTGGGACTGAAGACCCTAGCAAGTGAAACAGGGACTGTTTCAGTCATGAACTTGATGGCTGATTTTTGACCCTCCCCCATACAAGCCGGGGAGTGACAGACTGGCTAGATCCCAGGGGAGGACATTGCAGCCAGCCCTGAGGAGACAGGATGAGCTGCGGTTGGATGGAAGGGGAGGAGGTCCTCCCCTGTTGGTGAACTTTGAGGGGGCGGGGAGGCGGGAGATGTGAGAGGGAGTGGGAGGGTGGGAGGGATGAGGGAGGGGGCTAAGCCTGGGATGCAAAGTACCTAACTTGTGATTGATATAAAAAATAAATAAATGTTTAAAAATTAAAAAAAAGAACTAATCAAGAAGGAGGACTCTTGCTAAAATGCTCAATCCCTATCCAGAAAAGCAAAGAGGATGAACATGAGAAGAAAGAGAAAATAGGGATCAAGTCAGGAGCCTGCCACACAGGGCCTCTGAAAGGCTCTGCCCTGCAGATTATCAAAGCAGTTGCTGAGATTTATGGCCAACCTTTGGGCAGAATGCAGAGAATCTTATAAAACAAGTGGGGAATAGTAATATCTGGAGAGGACAGGAACTCCACAAGGAGAGCAACAGAACCAAAAAATCTGAGCACAGGGGTCCTTCCTGAGACTGATACTCCAAACCAAGTAACATGCACAGAGATAACCTAGGACCCCTGCACAGATGTAGCCAATGACAGTTCAGTGTTCAAGTTGGTTCTGTAGTGATGGGAACAGGGACTGTCTCTGACATGAACTGTTTGGCCTGCTCTTTAATCACCTCCCCCTGAGAGGGGAGCAGCCATACAAGACCACAGAGGAAGACAATGCAGCCACTCCTAATGAGACCTAACAGACTAGGATCAGAAGGAAAGAAAAGAAGACCTCCCCTATTAGTGGACTTGGGGAGGGACATGTGTGCAGAAGAGTGAGGAAGGGAGGGATTGGGATGGGAGGTGAGAGGGAACTCTAGGGGGGATACAAAGTGGATAAAGTGTAATTAATAAAATATTTAAATAAAAAAGAAGCTAACCAAGAAGGAGGACACTGGGTAAGATGATCACTCCTTTCTTAGAAAGACAAATGGGATGGACATTGGAAGATGTACCTTCTAAAGGGCATGTCCTGTGTTCAATGGCTTTTATCAAAAATCAGATTTTTGTATGTGGATGTAGATTTGGGTCTTCAATTCCATTTATCATCCTGTCCATTTTTATACCAATACAATGGCATCTTTTTAATTAAAAGATCTCTATAGTACAGGATAAAGTTAAAGATCGTAATGCCTCCAGAATTTCTTTTATTGTATAGAACTCTTTTAGCTGTCCTGTTTTGTTTTGTTTTTTGCTATATGACATTAAATATTGTCCTTTAATGGTCTGAAAAGAATTGTGTTGGCATTTTGTTTAGTATTACATTGAATCTGTAGATTACTTTTGGTAGGAAGGAAATTTTCATTATGTTACTCCTACCAATCATGGGAGATTTTTTTTTTAACTTCTGATATCTTTTCAATTTCTTTATTCAAATTTTTTTGAATTTTTTAGTATATTGGTCTTCCACTTGCTTGTTTAGAGTTACCCCAAAGAATTTTATATTGTCTGTAGCTATTGTGAAGGGTGCTGTTTCCCTTAATTTCATTCAAAGCCGCTTTGTCATTTACACATAGAAAGTCTACTGTTATTTTTGAGTTATTCTTATATATATAGGCACTTTCCTGAAGGTGTTTATCATATAGGAGTTCCCTAGTAGAACTGTTGGGGTCTCATGTATAATATCATATCACCTGAAAATATTAGTACTTTGATTTCTTCCTTTTCAGACTGTATCCCCTTGATTTTCATTCAGTTGTCATATTGCTCTAGCTAGAACAAGTATTTGGTTGAGTAGACATTGAGTGGACAGCCTTGTCTTGATCCTGAATTTAGTAGAATTACTTTGAATTTCCTTCTATTTAATTGATATTGGCTATCACCCTGCTGTATATTACCTTTGTTATATTTAGATAAGTGACTTGTATCCTTGATCATTCCAAGATTTTTATCAAGAAGGGGTGTTGGATTTTTGCCAAAGACTTTTCAGCATATAATGAGATGATCATGTGCTTTTTAAAGTTTGTTTGCTTATGTGGTGGATTATATTGGCAGATATTCATATGTTGAAGCACTGCTGCACCTCTCAGATAAAGCCTATTTGGAACCTGTTTGTGAGACTTGAATGGTTTATTTTTTTTGCATTGATGTTCATAAGGAAAAATTGTCTATAATTCTCTTTCTTTGCTTTGGTTTGAATATCAGAGTGACTGTGGCCTCCTGAAATGTTTTTGACAATTTTCCTTCTTGAGTAGTATCGGTATTAGATCTTTCATGAATATCTGTTAAAATTCTGTGTTAAAATAATCTGGCTGGTACATTTTTTTTAATTTTTTTGTTATCAATCAGAGGTTAGGTACTTGGCATCCCAAGCGTAGCCCCCTCCCTCATTCCCTCCCACCCTCCCCAACCCTCCCTCATCTCCTCCCTGCCCCCTCCAAGTCCACCAACGGGGGAGGCCTCAGGGCTGGCTGCAATGTCCTCCACTGGGAATATAGCCAGTCTGTCACTCCCCGGCATGTATGGGGGAGGGTCAAAGAGTCAGCCATCAAGTTCAAGACTAAAACAGTCCCTGTTTCCCTCACTAGGGTCTTTAGTCCTACACCGAGCTATCCTGGGTCCCATCTGTACAGGGGTTCCAGGACACATCCACACGTGGTCCTTGGTTGTAGAAACCGGCTCATACAAGACCCCTGTGCCCTGCTCAGTTTAGTCATTGTGGAGCTCTTGTTCTCTCCAAGTTTCACCAACCTCTTCCATTTCTATCATCACTTCTTGCCCTCTGCCAAAGGCTTGATCGGGAGTCTTAATATCTGCTCTGATACATTGCTATGTTGACCCCCACAGAGGTCCTCCTTGGCATACTCCTGTCCTGTTGCTTGTTTTCTCCTCCACTCAATGTCCATCCCATTTGTTCATCCAAACGAGCATTGATCATATCCACCTGGGTCCTCCTTTCTGTACTTTTAGGGGAGGGCATGGCTGGGGTACATTAAATGACTGCTTCTATTTCCTTAGGGTTTGTAGGTCTATTTAATTTTTTATCTGGTGTTATTTTAAATTTTAAGTGATGTATATTTAACGAATTTTCCATTTCTTTTAGATTTTCCAATTTAGTGGAGCACAGTTTTTTGTTTGTTTGTTTTGGGGTTTTTTGCTTGTTAGTTTTTTGAAGTATGACCTAATGCTTCTTTGGATTTCTTTGGTGTCTGTTATTTTAACCCCATTTTTGTTTCTGATTTTGTTAATTCGGATATTGTCTCCCTGTCTTTTAGTCAGTTTGAATAAAGAGTTGTCAATTCTGTTAATTTTTTCAAAGAACCATCTCTTTGTTTCATTGTTTCTATTTTATTAATTTCAGCCATAAGTTTGATAATTTCCTGCAATCTACTCCTCTTGGGTGTGTTTGCTTCTTTTTGTTCTATAAATTTCAGGTTTGCTGTTAATTTGCTTGTAAGAACTCTCCCCAGGTTCTTACCGGAGGAACTTAGTGAAATGAATGTTCCTTTTAACCTTGCTTTCATTTTGTCCCATAACTTTGAGTATGTTATACATTAATTTTTATTGAATTCTAAAAAGTATTTAGCCTTTTTAAATTTTTATTTTTTATTATTATTTACATTTTATTAACTCTGTATCCCAGGTGAATCCCACTCCCTCATTTCCTCCCAATCTCACCCTCCCTCCCTCGTCTACTCCCTGCCCATTTCCAAGTCCACTGATATGGGAGGACCTCCTCCCCTTTCATCTGGCCCTGGTTTATCAAGTCTCTTCAGGACTGGCTGCAAAGTACTCTGTGGCCTAGGAGGGCTGCTCCTCCCTTGCTGAGTGGGGAGGCCAAAGATTCCACCATTGGTGTCATGTCAGGAATAGTCCCTATTTCCCTTACAAGGGTACCCACTTGAATACTGAGCTACCATGGGCTACAGGCAAGCAGAGGTTCTAGGTTATATCCATACATAGTCCTTGGTAGGAGAAACAGTCTCATGTAGAACACCTGTGCCTGGATATATTTGGTCCTTGTGGAGCTTCTATCCTCTCCAGATCATATTAACTCCCCCTTCTTTCATATGATTCCCTGCCATCTGCCATAGGTTTGGTTATGAGCCTCAGTTTCTGCTTTGATACACTGCTAGATAGAGTCTTTCAGGGGCTCTCTGTGGTAGGACCCTGTACTGTTACTTGTTTTTACCTACATCCAATTTGTTTTTCTAAGTAAGGATTGATCACATTAACCCGGATCATCTTTTTTTGTTTATCTTCTTTAGGTGAATAGATTTCAGTATGTTTATCATATCTTATAGGTCTAAATAAATGAGTATATACCATATGTGTCTTTCTCCTTCTGGGATACCTCACTCAGAATGATATTGTCTAGATCCCACCATTTGCCTCTAAATTTTATGATTTCTGCTTTTTTTAACTGCTGAGTAGTATTCCATTGTGTAAAAATACCACAGTTTTTGTATCCATTCCTCAGTTGATGGACATATGGGTTGTTTCCAGGTTCTAGGTATTACAAATAAAGCTGCTACAAACATGGTTGAAGAAGTGCCCTTGTTGTGTACTTGAGCATCTTTTGGATATACGCCCAGGAGTGGTATAGCTGGGTCTTGTGGATACACTATTCCTAGTTGTCTGAGAAAGGACCAGATTGATTTCAAAGTTGTTGTACCAGTTTACATTCCCACCAGCAATGGAGGAAGGTTCCCCTTTCTCCACAACCTCTCCAGCATTTGTTGTCATTTGAGTTTTTATCTTAGCCATTCTGGTGGGGGTAAGGTGAAATCTCAGGTTCGTTTTTATTTGCATCTCTCTGATGGCTAAGGATGCTGAACATCTCCTTAAGTGTTGCTCTGCCATTCTACATTCCTCTACAGAAAATTATGTTTAGCTCTTGTACCCAATTTTAATTGGATTGCTTGATTTATTGCTTTTTAAATTCTTTAGTTCCTTTATATATCCTGGATATCAGCCCTCTGTCAGATATAGGGTTGGTGAAGATCCTTTTCCGGTCTGAAGGCTGTCAATTTTTTTTGTTTGTTTTTGTTTTTGTTTTTTTTGTTGTTTTTTTGTTTTTTTTTTTCTGACAACAGTCTCTTTTGCTTTGAAGAAGCTTTTCAGTTTCATGAGGTCCCATTTATCAATCGCTGCTTTTAGAGCCTGTGCTGTTGGTGTACTGTTCAGGAAGTTTTTCTACTGTGCCAATGAGTTCAGGACCCTTCTCCACTTTCTCTTCTAACCGATGTAGAGTATCTGGCTTCATGTTGAGGTCTTTAATCCACTTTGATTTTAGTTTTGTGCAGGGTGATAAATATGGATGTATTTTCATTTTTCTGCATGTAGACATCCAGTTGGACAAGCACCATTTGTTGAAGATGCTGTCTTTTTTCCATTGAATGGTTCTAGCTTCTTAGTCAAAAATCAAGTACTCATAGGTGTGCAAGTTTATTTCTCGGTCTTTTATTCAGTTCCATTGATTCTCCTTTCTGTTTCTATGACAATACCATGTTTTTGTTGTTGTTGTTGTTGTTGTTGTTTTTTACTTTTGCTCTGTAGTAGAGCTTGAGGTCAGGGATGAAGATACCTCCAGATGATCTGTTGTTGTATAGGATTGTTTTGGAGATTCTGGGTTTTTTGTTTCAGTATATGAGGTTGAGAATCTTTCTTTCAAGGTCTGTAAAGAATTGTGTTAGTATTTTGATGGAAATTGTGTTGAATTTGTAGATTGCTTTTGGCAGGATGGCCATTTTCACTATGTTATTCCTACCAATCCATGAGCACAGGAGATCGTTCCATCTTCTGATGTCTTCTTCAGTTTATTTCTTCAGAGACTTGAAGTTTCTTTCAAACAGGTCTTTCGCAGGCTCAGTAAGAGTCACACCAAGGTACTTTATGTTATTAGTGGTTATTGTGAAGGGTGTTTTTTCCCTTATTTCTTTCTCAGCCCTTTTGTCTTTGGTGTATAAGAGGGCTTCTAATTTTTTTTTTTTAGTCGATTTTGTATTGAGCCACTTTGCTGAAGGTGTTTCTCAGCTGAAGGAGTTCTCTGGTTGAATTTTTGGGGTCAGTCATGTATGCTATCATATCATCTGCAATTAGTGACACTTTGATGTCTTCCTTTCTGATTTTTATCCGCTTGATCTCCTTTATTTGTCTTATTGCTTTAGCTAGGACTTCAAGTACTATTTTGAAGAAATATGGAGAGAGTAGACAGCCTTGCCTTGTCCCTGATTTCAGTGGAATTGATTTAAGTTTCTCTACATTGAGCTTGATATTGCCTATAGGCTTGCTGTACATTGTCTTTACTGTGTTTAGGTATGTGCCTTGTATCCCTGATCTCTCCGAGACGTTAAACATGAATGTATGTTGGATTTTGTCAAATGCTTTTTTGGCATCTAAGGAGATGATCATGTGGTTCTTCTCCTTCAGCTTGTTTATGTGGTGGATTACATTGATGGATTTCCATATGTTGAGCCACACTTGCATACCTGGGATGAAGCCTACTTAGTCATGGTGGATGATTTCTGTGATGTGTTCTTGGATTCAGGTTGCAAGTAATTTATTGAGTATTTTTGCATCAATGTTCATAAGAGAGATAGATCTGAAATTCTCTTTTTTGGTTGGGTATTTGTGTGGTTTAGGTATCAAGGTGAATGTGGCTTCATAGAATTAGTTTGGTAATGTTCCTACTGTTTCCATTTTGTGAATAGTTTAAAGAGAATTGGAGTTAGCACTTCTTTGAAGGTCTGGTAGAATTCTGCACTGAATCCATCTGGTCCAGGGCTTTTGTTTTTTGGAAGGGAGATTGTTGATGACTTCTTCTATTTCCTTGGGGGATATAGGTCTATTCAATCATTCTACCTGATCTTGCCTTAGTTTTGGTAGATGGAATCTATCAAGAAAATTGTCCATTTCTTTTAGAGTTTTACATTCTGTGGCATATAAGCTTTTGTAGTACGACCTAATGATTGTTTGGATTTCCTAGGTGTCTGTAGTTATGTCCCCCTTTTCATTTCTGATTTTGCTGATTTGGATAGTTTCTCTCTGCCTTTTAGTTAGTTTGGCTAACAGTTGGTCTATCTTGTTGATTTTTTCAAAGAACCAGCCCTTGGTTTCATTGATTCTTTGAATAGTTTTATTTGTGTCTAATTGATTGATTTCAGCCCTGAGTTGTGATTATTTCCACATGTCTGCTCCTCTTGAGTGTGTTTGCTTCTTTTTTTATTTTCTAGGTTTTTGAGTTGGCCCATTAAGTTGCTTGTATGAGATGTCACAAATTTCTACTTGAAGGCACTTAGTGCTATGAATTTTCCTCTGAGCACTGCTTTCATTGTGTCCCATAAATGAGGTTATGCTGTACCTTCATTTTCATTGAATTCTAGGTAGTCTTTAATTTTTTTTTTATTTCTTCCTTTACCCAGCTGTCACTGAGCCGCAAGTTGTTCAGTTTCCATGTGCATGTAGGCTTTGTGCTGATTCCATTGTTGTTGAGGTCCAGCTTTAGTCCATGGTGGTCAGAGAGAATACAGGCGATTGTTTCAATATTCTTATGTCTGTTGTGGCTTGCTATGTGACCAACTATATGGTCTATTTTGGAGAAGGTTCCATGAGGTGCTGAAAAGAAGTTATACTCTTTTGAGTTTGGGTGAAAAGTCCTCTAGACATCTATTAGGTCCATTTGATTTAGGACTTCTGTAAGTGCCTTTATTTCCCTATTTGACTTCTGTCTAGATGATCTGTCCCTTGGTGAAAGTGGGGTGTTGAATTCTCCCACTATCAAGGTGTTGGGATTAATCTGTGATTTAAGTATTAATGGTATTTCATTTATGAGCATAGGCGCTTTTGTATTTGGGGCATAGATGTTCAAAATTGTGATGTCCTCTTGGTGGATTTTTCCTTTGATAAGAATGTAGTGTCCCTCCTCATTTTTTTTTGATTACTTTTGGTTGAAAGTCTATTTTATTTGGTATTAGAATACCTACCCCAGGTTGTTTTCTCTGTCCATTTGCTTAATAAACATTTTTCCAGCCGTTTACTCTAAGGTAGTGTTTATCTTTGTTGCAGAATGTTGGATTCTGTTTCCACACCCATACTGTTAGTCTGTGTCTTTTTATTGGAGAGTTAAGTCCATTGATGTTTATAGATAAAAGTGACCAATGAACGTTAGTTCCTTTTATTGTGGAGTTGGTGGTCTTACTCTGATTCATTGCTTGTTTTCTTTTAATTTTTGTTGGGATATTATCCATAAGCTGTGTTTTCTTGGGTAAAGTAGTTTTCACTGGATTGGAGTTTTCCTTCTAGTATCTTCTGAAGGGCTGGTTTACTGTATAGATTTTGCATAAATTTAGTTTTATCATGGAATATTTTGCTTTTTTCCATCTATGTTGATTGAGAGCTTTAAAGGGTATAGTAGTCTGGGTTGGTATCTGTGGTCTCTTAGAGTTTGAATGAAACCTGTCCAGGCGCTTCTGGCTTCCATAGTTTCTGATGAGATGTCCGGTGTAATTCTGATAGGTCTCCCTTTATATGTTACTTGGCCTTTTTCCCTTGCTGCTTTTAATATTCTTTTTTGTTCTATAGATTTAGTGTTTCAACTATGATGTGACATGATGTGTTTCTTTTCTGGTCTAGTATGTTTGGTGTTTTGTAGGCCTCTTGTATATTTATGAACGTGTTTTTCTTTAAGTTAGGAAATAATTTTATTTTTATTTTTATATCAATCACAGGTTAGGTACTTTGCATCGCAGCCATCGCCCACTCCCTCATTCCCTCCCACTCTCCCCATCCCTTCCTCATCTCCTCCCTGCACCCTCCAAGTCCACCAATGGGGGGAGGACCTCCAACCCTTCCATCCGACCCAAGATCATCTTGTCTCCTTAGGGCTGGCTGCAATGTTCTCCCCTGGGATCTAGCAAGGCTGATACTTCCTGGCTTGTATGGGCGAGGGTCAAGGAGCCAGCCATCGAGTTCACGACTGAAACAGTCCCTGTTCCCCTTACTAGGGTCTTCAGTTGGACACCGAGCTACCATGGGCCACATCTGAGCAGGGGTTCTAGGCCATATCCATACCTGGTCCTTGGTTGGAGAAACTGTCTCATATAAGACCCCTGTGCCCTGCTCAGTTTAGTCTTTGTGAAGCTCTTGTTCTCCCCAAGTCTTACTAACTTACCCTATTTTTATTATTATTTGCTGCCCTCTGCCGAAGGCTTCATTGTGTGTCTTAATATATGCTTTGATATATTATTATTTTGAATCTTTCAGAGGCCCTCTTTGGTATGCTCCTGTCCTGTTTCTTGTTTTCTCCTCCAATCAATGTCCATCCCATTTGTTCATCTAAATGAGCATCGATCATACCAACCTAGGTCCTCCTTCTTGTAGATCTTCCCTAGGTGTACAGATTTCAGCATGACCTTCTTATTCTATAGGTCTATATAAGTGAATATATACCATATGTTTCTTTCTGCTTTTGGGATACCTCACTTAGGATGATCATTTGCAGGTCCCACCATTTGCCTGTGAATTTCATGACTTCCTCCTTTTTAATTGCTGTGTAGAATTCTCTTGTGTAAAAGTACCACAATTTCTGTATCCATTCCTCAACAGAGGGGCATCTGGGTTCTTTCCAGGTTCTGGCTATTACGAATAAAGCAGCTACAAACATAGTTGAGCCAATGTCCTTGCTGTGTACTTGAGCATCTTTTGGATATATGCCTAACAGTGGTATAACTGGATCTTGAGGTATCAATATTCCTAATTGTCTGAGAAAGCGCCGAATTGATTTCCAGAGTGGTTGTACCAACTTACATTCCCACCAGCAATGGAGGAGGGTTTCTCTTTCTCCACAACCACTCCAGAATGCATTGTCACTAGAGTTTTTGATCTTAGCTATTCTAGTGGGCTTAAGGTGAAATCTCAGAATCGTTTTGATTTGCATCTCCCTGATGGCTAAGGACATCTTTAAGTGTTTTTCTGCAATTCTATAATCCTCTACAGTCAGTTCTCTTTTTAGCTCCATTCCCCATTTTTAAATTGGATTACTTGATTTCCTGCTTTTTAACTTCTTTAGTTCTTTATATATACTGGATATTAGCCCTCTGTCAGAAGTAGGATTGGTAATGATCCTTTCTCAGTCTGTAGGCTGTCGTTTTGTTTTGATGACAGTCTCTTTGGCTTTACAGAAGCTTTTCAGTTTCATGAGGTCTCATTTATTGATTGTTGATCTTAGAGCCTGTGCTGTTGGTGTTCTATTCAGGAAAAAGTCTCCTGTGCGAATGAGTTCTAGGGTGTTTCCCACTTTTTCTTCTAACCGGTTTACTGTGTCTGGTTTTATGTTGAGGTCTTTGATCCACTTGGATTTTAGCGTTGTGCATGGTGACAAATATGGATCTATTTTCATTTTTCTGCATACAGATATCCATTTGGTCCAGCACCATTTGTTGAAGAAACTGTCTTTTTTCCATTGAAATATTTTGGCTTCTTTGTCAAAAATCAAGTTTCCATAGGTGTGTGGGTTCATTTCTGGGTCTTCTATTCGGTGCCCTTGATCCACTATCCTGTTTCTATGCCAGTACCATGCAGTTTTTATTACTATTGCTCTGTAGTACAGCTTGAGTTCAGGGATGGAGATACCTCCTGATGATCTGTTGTTGTACAGGATCGTTTTGGAGATTCTGGCATTATTGTTTCTCCATATGAAGTTGAGATTTTTTTCTTTCAAGATCTGTGAAGAATTGTGTAAGTATTTTGATGGGAATTGCATTGAACCTGTAGATTGCTTTTGGCAGAATGGTCATTTTTACTATGTTGATCCTACCAGTCCATGAACATGGGAGGTCTTTCCATGTTCTGATATCTTCTTCAATTTCTTTCTTCAGAGATTTGAAGTTTTTTTTTTTTTCCATACAGGTCTTTCACTTGCTTGGTTAGAATCACCCCAAGGCACTTTATGTTATTAGTGGCTATTGTGAAAGGCATTGTTTCCCTAATTTCCTTTTCAGCACTTTTCTCTTTGGTGTACAGGAGGGCTTCTGATTTTTTTTTTATAATATTTCTGGACCTTGGAGCCTGGACTCTTCTTTTTAATCAATACCTATTATTCTTAGATTTTTTGTCTTTTCATGGCATCCTTTATTTCTTGGATATTTTGCGTTTGGGTCTTTTCTGACTTTACTTTTTCCTTGATAGAAGTATCACTTTCTGCGAGTGTATCTTCAGCACCTGAGATTCTCTCTTCCATCTCTTGTATTCTGTTGGTGATGCTTACCTTTGTGGTTCCTGATCTTTTCTCCAAGTTCTCCAGTTCTAGGGTTTTCTCAGTTTGTGTTTTCTTTATTCTCATTCTGTTTTCATGTCTTGCACCATTTCCTTCATCTGTGTGAATGTGGATTCCTGTCTCTCTATGATGGTCTCTATTTTTTAGTTCATTTCCTCTCTATATGACACTAATTGTATTTCTACTTGTATCTCTATTTGTTTGGTTATATTTCCCTGTTTTTCCTTAAGGATTTTGTTCATTTCCTCTTTCTTAGCCTCTATTTGATTGGGGAAATTATTGATACATTTATTCACTTCCTCCTTAATTGTATTTGTATAGTTATTGCTCTGAGAGAATTGGTTATTTCCTCTTTATGTGCCTCAAGTAATTTGGTAAGTATAGTTTTAAATTCATTTTATTGTGCTTCTGAAGAATTTGCGTATCCATCAATTTTGGGCGTTACTGGTGAAGACATGATATTTTGACTTATGTTAGATGTGTTTTTTCGCGGACCCCTTGTCATTGGCTTAACGTCAACCTTCCCTGTTTGCTTCTGGATTCTGAAGTTCACGCTGGTATTGTCTCTCACCTGCATGTGGAGAGTTCTTCCGGAAGCTGAGAGAGGTCCTGTGGCCTCAGCGTGTGTATTGGTGCTTCAGCTATATCTGTGGGAGCAAATTGTGCAGGTGCAAGAGGGCATAAGCAGGTGCAAAAGGACAGATGAGGGGCAGAAGGGAGATACAGATGTGCTTGTGTGTCAAAATGTGCATGGAAGTGTGCGTTGAGAGACAGAATGAGAGAATGCTGAACCGTTGAGTGTGTGGGAGGGCCTCTGCCTTGGAGGCTTCTATATGGTTACTTGTGCATGCACAGTAAATGTAATAGGCGCTGGTGATAGTCATGGTGCGATTTCTGGCATTATTAGCCTTAACTCCACTCTTGAATTAGCAGAACAGGGTTTTCAATGTCCCAAGAGAGACTGTTTCCCACAGTGGGTGTGTGGGTGGGAGGGGTCTGATGTCTGGCTGCTAGTTTAGAAGGACCGTGGATCTAGGACTCTGCAGACAGTCAAGGCCACACCCACTCTCAAGCAGGTCATATCCACAAGGACAGGGTATCCAGGCTCTGTACTCTCTGGTTTGGCCCTGCTTAGTCATATGCAGGAGGACTAAGGTGCTCAGCCAGCTCAATCCTGCTACAGCCACCAGGTTAGGAAGTCCATCTGCAGCTGGAGACTGGGATGCCATTTCAGATGCCTTCTGGGAAGTCCTGGGGGCCCTCCACTGTGCTCTATAGACCTGGGAGGCCGGTGCCTTTTGTGCCTAGCTTGTTTGGAGGGTCTGCTAGACTTGGAGGTTATTATCTGTCATAGAGTGTTTGGGCTTGGGCAGGCCAGTACAGTCAGTGGCCAGGAGCCCCTGCAGAGTCAGTATGGCCCCTAGCAGACCTAGGACACAGAAAGGATGGCACTGCAGTTCTGGGACTCCAAGGGAGGTACAGCTGGCACAACTGGCTGAGGGGCCAGTGGCTCAGCCTCAGCTGCTGCTGTCCCCAGGCAGTGTGCTCTGAGTGGAGAATCTTGGTGAGCCTGCTCTGCCGAGGGGGAGGGAGGCCGGCAAAAGGGAAGTGCCCAGAGATCAAAAGAGTTTCTCCTTTCCCAAACAAGTCCAAGGGTTACCTGAGACCAAAGTTCTCACCTTGTGCGATGATCCCTCTCATTTAGAAAGCCACACTGTTGTTTCCCTGGCTTCAGTTGTCCTTCCACTCACCAATTCCGGTGCAACAGGTCCTCTGCAACTCAGAGACTATGTGAGCTTGCCGCCATCTTGAAAAGCCTAGCCTTTTTTTTTTTTTTTAAATTTCTGTCCTGATTCACTTGTCATTCCGCAAAAATGGTGTAATTTTCCATGAATTTGTAAGCTTCTGTTATTCATGTTGTTGAAATCCAGCTTTAATCCATGGTGTTCTGATAGGATTATTGGTTTACTTAAATTGTCTGGTATCTGTTGAGAATTCCTTTATTCCTGAGTATGTAATCATTTGGGAAGAATGTTTCATGAGGTATTGAAAATAAGGTATGTTATTTTGTATTTACGTGAATCATTCTGTTAGTTCCATTTGATTCATAATTTCTCTTAGTTCCAGTATTTCTCTGCTTAGTTTTTTGACTGGATGACCTGCATATTGATGACAGTTGGGTTTTGAAGTCTCCCACTATTACTGTGTGATGATGTTTGATGTATAATTGATGTTTCAGTGCTAATTTGGCAAATGCTTGTGCCCATGCATTTGGGGCAAAGATGTTAAGAACTGAAATGCTATCTTGGTGCTTTTATATTTGTATTTGTTTTTCTTTTTTCTTAGATGAAAATGACATGTCCTTCTCTGTGTCTGTATTTTATTTTTATTACAATTTATTCACTTTGTATCCCAGCTGTAGCTCCCTCCCAAATCCCTCCAGAGATTTCCCTCCCTCCCTCTTCTGCTCCCATGCTCTTTCTCCAGTACACTGATAGTGGAGATCCTCCTCCCCTTCCCTCTGACCCTAGCCTATGAGGTCTCATCAGGACTCTGTGCATTATCTTCCTCTATAGCATGGTAAGTCTGTCTGCCCCCTCAGGTGAGGTGATCAAAGAGCCAGCCACTGAGTTGATGTCAGAGACAGTCACTATTCCCATTACTAGGGTACCCACTTGGAGACTGAGCTGCCATGTGCTACATCTGTGCAGGTTATCTCCATGCATAGTCCTTGGTTGGAGTACCAGTCTCAGAAAAGACCCTTGTGCCCAGATTTTTTGGTTCTGTTGTTCTACTGGTGGAGCTCCAGTCTCCTCCAGGTCTTTCTATCTCCTTCTTCTTTCATAAGTTTGGCTATGACTCTCAGCATCTGCTTTAATACCCCTGCTGGGTAGAGTCTTTCAGAGGCCCTCTATGTGTAGCCTACTGTCTTATTCCTTGTTTTCTCCCTCTTCTGATGTATATTCCATTTGCCTTTCTGAATGAGGATTGATCATCTTACCCACAGTTCTTCTTCTTGCTTAGCTTCTTTAGGTGTACAGATTTTAGTATTATTATCCTATATTATATGTATACTATCCACTAATACGTGAGTGTATAGCATGTGTGTCATTCTGCTTCTGAGATACCTCACTCAGGATGATCTTTTCTGGTTCCCACTATTTGCCTGCAATTTTTATTAGTTTTTTTTCTAGAAATCTATTTAATGTGATATTAGCATGACTACCTCAGGTTGCTTGCTAGGTCTGTTTGCTTGGTAAAACTTTTTTCAACCCTTTATCCTGAGATAACGCTTATTTTTGATGTTGAGGTGTGTTTCTTGTGTACAACAGAGGAATGGATTTTGTTTTTCTATCCTTTCTTCGTTCCTGTATCTTTTTATTGGCGAATTCAAACTACTGATATTAAGGTATATTAATAACCAATGATTGTCACTTCTTGTTTTTTTGTTATTGTTGGTGGTTGTGTGTGTGTGTGTGTGTGTGTGTGAATGTGTGTGTGTCCCTTCTTTGGTCTTGCTAATGTAAGATTATTCGTTATGCTTTCAAGGATGTGGTTATTATCTCTGGATTAGAGGTTTTTTTTCTATTACCTTCTGCAGGGATTAATTTGTGGACATATCTTGTTAATATTTGACTGTCATAACATATACTATTTTATCTTTCTATGGTGACTGAAAATTGTGATGAGTATAGTAGTCTGGGTTGGCATCTGTGGTTTCTTATAGTCAGCAAGTACAAGCCCTTCTGGCTTTTAGAGTCACCACGGAGAAGATGGGTATAAATTTTATGGGCCTGACTTTTTGTGTTACTTGACCCTTTTCCCTTGAAGCTTTTATCTATCTATCATCTATCTATCTATCTATCTATCTATCTATCTATCTATCTATCTATCTATCTATCTGTATATTGAGTGCTTTAATTATTAGGTTACACAAGGTCTTTCTTTTGTGGTCTAATTTATTTTATGATCTATAAGCTTCTTGTACCTTTATAGGTATATCATTCTTTAGATTAAGCACATTTGCTTTTCTAATTGCATCTTTATTTATTAAGAGAAAGATGTATATATTGATCAAAAGAATAAGATTTGTTAAAATGTGATTTTTGTCACAAGGAGAAAGAGTAAAACTCCCTTAATCTTGGAGAGAATACAGACAAGCTAAAGAACAAAATTCAAGATTGATATTACCATGTTAAGGGAACTTAACAAACCAGGAGGAAATGTTTTGGGGAAGGGGAATCACACTTAATCCCTTAATCACAGTGATCTGTCTTCTGTGAGGTCTCTGAATAGGAGGCATTCACAGTCCTTGCTCACATTACTGAATTATGAGCAAACAATACAGTATTAATATGCAGTGTACAGGAACTCAAAGGATAATAGGGAACTCCTTAAAACACACTTGCTATCCAGTTTCCTATCCCCAAGGTGTCTTCTCTTTGCTATATTTCTGATTCCCAATGTCTCATTCTTTAATGTGCTATTAGGAAAGATATTCATTTCACTTCTTTTAAAAGATGTTCTTTATAATTTTAAATTTACAGTTTGCATAATTATAAGGTAGGGGGTCCCTCTGTTCTAGAAAGATACTGAATTATAAGATACCCATTTAAAAAGTAAAATAATCTTTAGTATTACATTTATTAAAAGTTTATGTGTTTATCTACAGGTAAATATTACATTCTCTGAGATTAGGGTAATGCTAAATGTTTTTTCTATTTTTTTAATATTTTATACTCACTTTTAGTACTTTGTATTCACTTACCTTCCACAATTCTGCCAAGCTTCCCTCCTTTCATAGCCACAAAATTTTGTGTCAACCCTATGTTTTCCAAAAAGCCAATCATTTTCAATTTCTAGTGCCTATTGACACTTTGATTTGTGGCCTTCCACTGGAGTGTAGTCAACATACCAGCAGCTACACCTTTATTAAGAAAATTTTTATGCGGTTTGGTTAAATATATATTCTGGGTTTTTGAGCTGGGATTCTTCTCCTTCTGTTTCCATTCTTCTTAGGTGAGGCTTTTTCAGTGTGTCCCAGATTCTCTGGATGTTTTATGTTAAGAACTTTTTAGTTTTTATGTTTTCTTTGACCAGTGAAACTATTTCTTCCACTGTATCTTCTACTCTTAAAATTATTTTTCATTGCTTGTATTCTGCTGGTGATGATTTTTCTATAGTTCACGTTCACTTACCCACATTTTCCATTTTCATGATTCCCTCAAACTGTGCTTTCTTTATTGTTCTTATTTCCATTTTCATGTCTTGAATGGTTTTCTTCTAGTTTGTTTGTTTGTATCTTTTCTTTCTTTACATTATTTAAGAGATTTATTAATTTCCTCCAAATTTTGTTCTGTTTTTTTTTCTCGATTTCTTTAAGGGACTTTTTTCATTTCTTCTTTAAGGGCCTCTATGATCTTCATAAAGTTGGTTTTATTTTAATTTTATTTTTATAAAGCTGTGTTTATTTCTAAGGTCATTTTTCTTGTGTTTCAACTGTGTTGGAATATTCAGGGATTGCTGTAGTAGGATAGCTGAATTCTGCTTGCATCAGACTGTACTGTCCAATGTTGGTTATATTCTTCCACTAGTAAGTTAGGTACCTATATTTGGGATGATAATAGGTCTACGTGCTGATTTCTGAGGGTTTTATTTTTCTTGTGTGGATGTTTTAGTCCTCAGTTTCTGTTTACTTTGTGGTCTTTTGATCTTTGTGACCTAGATATCTAGCCACCAAGATGAGAGCTTTGATCCAGTAATTTGTCTCTTTCCAAGTTTGGCACTAGACTTCTGGATGCTAGATTGGCCTGTGGTGCAGTAGTGGATATCTGTCCAAATTGGCAATGCTGGGATATAATGATGATGAGGAAAGTGAGGCCTGGGAGAAATACATGAGTATAGGAGATCTACTTGTGGGTCATTTATCTGTGGTTCTCCTAGGTGATATGATCTCTGGTAGAGCAGGAAATCTCTACCTGAATTTGCTTATCTACTCTTCTGGTTTATTTTGTCTGCACCTGTTCTTCAAACTGTCATGGTTACACCAGTTCTTCTGACTGTTTTTGCCTGCACCTAGGCATATGAAATTGCAGAAGTTGAGGGGCAGGGCATATCAGCAGAGTGCATGGAGGCACAGCTAGCGAAGAGCAGTGGAAATGATCTTTTGGAACCAAATCTAGAATCTGTGGTGTAGAGAAGTTCTAGAGACAGGAGTGTCACACACCTGTTCTGATTGGCATGATCTGCACCTGCTCATCTGACATTCAATAGGTTTTAAAAGGAAAAATTCATAGGTGATGCAATGGAGGTACAGTGGTTCCTCCATACTCAAGAGCATGGCTAGTTTAATGGCAGAAGGCTAGAGATACCCCTTAGTGGAAAAGAAAAAGGACTCATAGCAGAAGCATAAGAACATGAGTTCAAATTTTCTGACCCACATTAAAAATATCAACATGGCTTAAAACTTCTACATGCAATATCATTAAAGTGGGAAACAGACACAGGAGAATACCTGAGGCTTTCTGACCTCCAGCTACTTCCGTATTTCCTGTTCAGTGAGAGAGTCTATATGAATAGAGTACTTAGAAGAATGATAGAATTCCATGCATTCACCCCAAAGTTTAGCTATGATTCTCAGCCTCTGCTTCAATACCTTGATCAGTAGTCTTTCAAAGACCCTCTGTGGTAGGCTCCAGCCATTTCCCCTGTCTTCTTCTGCTTCAGATGCCTATTCCGTTTGCCCTTCTGAATGAGGATTGAACATCTTCTGTAGGGTCTTCCTTGTTGTTTAGCTTCTTTTGGAGTATAGATTCTAGTATGTTTATCCTATATTATATGTCTAATAATCACATATAAGTGAGCATATTCCATGTGTGTCTTTCTGCTTCTGGGTTACCTCACTCAGAATAATCTTTTCTAGTCCTCACCATTTCCCTGACAGTTTCATGATTTCCTTGTTTTTAATTGCTGAGTAGTATTCCATTGTGTAAATGTACCACACTTTCTGTACCCATTCCTCAGTTGAGGGACCTCTGCGTTGTTTCCCTATTCTGGCTATTATGGATAGAGTTGCTATGAACATGGTTGAACAAATGACTTTGTTGTGTACTTGAGCATCTTTTGGATATATACCTAGGAGTGGTGTAGCTGGATTTTGAGGTAGCACTCTTCCTAATTGTCTGAGAAAGCACCAGAATTTTTTCAGAAGTGGTTGTACAAGTTTACATTCCCACCACCAATGGAGGAGGTTTCCCCTTTTTCCACATCCTCTCCAGCACGTTTTGTCACTTGAGTTTTTGATCTTAGCCATTCTGATGGGTTTAAGGCAACATCTCAGTGTTGCTTTGCTTTGTATCTCCCTGAAGACTAAGGATGATGAACATTTCTTTTAGTATTTTTCTGCCATTCAATATTCCTCTATTGATAATTCTCTATTTAGCTCTGAACCCCAGTTTCAATTGGATTATTAGATTTGATGGTGTTTAACCTTTCAAGTTCTTTATATATTCTGGATATTAGCCCTCTTTCATATAAAGGTTGGTAAAGATCTTTTCCCGATCTATACGCTGTCATTTTGTTCTGACAACAGAGTCCTTTGCTTTAAAGAATCTTTTCAGTATTAGGAGGTCCCATTCATTGATTGTTGATCTTAGAGCCTGTGAAGTTGGTGTTCTGTTCAGGAAGTTGTGTCCCGTGTCTTCTATCATGCTATCAAAGTATGTAGCTTCTTCAGTAGTAGGAGCATTTCATTTACTTTGGTAGATAACCAAGAAAGGCAAGGCTTATATTGTCTGGAAGCTTTTGGTAAACCCTTGACAAAGAATTAGTAAAAATTCACACCTGGTACTGTTAGAAGCATTAGCTAGCCATGCAGGACATCTCCTTCAAAATTGTTTGTTTGTTTTTCTGTCTGTATTTTTTTCTTTTGATTCTTCAACATAGGGTTTCTCTGTATAACCTTGCCTGTCCTAGACTTGCTCTGTAGACCAGGCTGGGCTTGAGCTCACAGGAATCCTATTACCTCTGTCTCCATGAATGGAATTACTAGGGGGTGACATTGCTGCCCAGTTGTCAAAGTTTTTAAGAGAAACTAAAGACTTTACCAAAGACATAGTTGTTCTGCCATATTCACTACAGTTCTATGCACAGTAGGTAGAAAATAGAATTAGCTTATATGACCAATCAACCGATCAATAGATAATGAAAATGTAGCACTTATGCACCATGAGTCTGGTTCATCTATAAAAATGAAATTTAGGAAAATAGATGATGATGCTTAAATTATATTGAGCAAGATAACTCAGACCTATGTTTGTTCTGATATGCAGATCCAATCTGAATCATTAGATGCGTGTGCTTAAGTAGAAGTCAGAAGTGAAATATTGGTCATTGTGAAAGGGGGAATGTTAAAAGAGGGAGTAAAAGTAGACTGTAGGAAAAAGTAAAACACAAAGGGGAAATACTGTTGGTGGAAAGTTTAATCAGTGGTATAAGATGGATGGAAGAGGAAAGGATGGTTAACCACTACAGAGTGAAAATTAAAAACCTATATGGAGACCTACTACTTTGTAAGGCAATGTAAAATATAAAAGGTGTTCAATTTCATATCCCAATACACTGCAAGGTTGATTAAAGCTGTTCCAAAATACATTGGTTATTACACAAAAATCCCAATGTCATATATGGAACTCCTCCTTACAAGCTGTGATCAGAGAAGCTCCATAGAGTCTCATAACAATGTTCTTATAATTCTGGTAGATTTCCTTCAAGGACTAGTTGATAAGACTGTATCACAGAACACACCAAATGCCATGTTTATAAGACATGGAGAAAAACAGCTAGCACTGAACTAGGTAGTTCTTCTCAACTGATAAACTTTCATAGTGTTGGAAGGTGCAAACAGACTGCTTCAGGAGAAATGGCATCAACAGTCTTGAGCATATACCTAAGACTGTACCCTATGACAAAAATACATTTTCATCCGTGTTCATTGTTATTCTATTCACAGTACCTAGGGAGTGAAATCAGTCCAAAGCACTATTAGTGATCAATAGTTAGTGAAAATATTGTGTGTGTACATACACACAATACATATTTTATTTAATTGTAAAGAAAACGAAATAATGAGGTTTGAAGGTAAGATGATGTAACTTGTATATATTAGAGTGAACAAGGTAACCCAGGACCAAAAAGACATATTTCTCATAGTCTCTCTTATATGTTAATCCTGACTTCCAATTTTTGGATATATATGTGTGTTTAATTTGGAGTACTTATAACCTTGTAGAATATAGCAAGATAGAATTGGGCTATTGTGGTGTGGGGATTAGATTCAAGTTGAAAGAAATATAGGTGATATGGAAGTAGTGAAGGGGAAAACATTGGATATGGATTATAGGACCTTCAAAGGATGTGGATTCCCTTGAGAAAAAAAAGGTCACTAAGACTAGAATTTATAGATTAGAGATTATCCTTGTAATTTCCTCAGGACTTCATTTGCACTTTACGCACTCACTTAGGCCACCCTCAACTCCCCCTGCTCCATTTCCTTCTGGAAACAAATGAGGGCTCTAATTGTCGCTCATCTTCACTAAAAACTGGCATTTCTGGTTTTGAAATTTCAGTTGTTCTCCATTTTTATAGATAATATAACTAAGATTTTATATTAATATATTATTTGAGAAAGAAAACTAATGAAGCATGTGTAACTACAATTATCGTATTTAAGTCATTGTTAGCACTCTTATCAGACAGTATAGTATCAATACAGGCACTCTGCTGATGACAGGTCAAATTGATAAAACATCCTTCTGAATCTCTCTCCTCATATTATAAAATATATGCAATGTCTTAAGAAAACATGGAATCTAATGCACTTGTTTTGTATACTCCAGTATTATATTTAATTTTTAGAGATATCAAATTGAATGCATAAATGTTCTGCATGAGATTATGATTCTTCCAGTTCTTTAGAAACACAAAATCAAGACAATGTCTATTCCAGAAATTCAGCAAAACTATAATAAAATCGAAAAAAAAATATTAGTTGTCAAACCATTATCTTTTCTGATGAAAAAGACTACCTTCACTGTAAATATGAAATTGTCTTTCTTGTATTTATGTACATGCATCCATACAATTTCTTGTGTTTATCTCTGTTTATTTTTCTTGTTTTCTTTTTTTTTATACATTTAAGAAGTGTTTAGTAAAAGCTACATTCCAAAATTCCTTTGGTTCAGGAGCTTTAAATGTCATTTTACCATTAGACATTATCTGACTTATTTTAGATATTATCTGTACTATTCATCTCAACTAAGGACAAGTTTATTCTCACAGACAAAGGAATGATGGCTGATCAATAAAATAATTTTACTGGGTGAGGGGACCAAGCAGCTTTGCTGCAGCAGCTGTGCTGAAGTAGCTATGCTGAAGCAGGTGTGATGCCATGGCAGGCTTCATCAGATACTGTAGGCCTGAGTTTCTGTTTCCGGTAATGTTTCCAAAGTTGCTTAGATCATGTTTCTATATCTCAGAACATGAAACTATGCAATGGAAATGAAATAGAGTAACTCAATAAGCTCCCTAAATATCAGAAACAATAATGTAATAACTGCCTTGAAAAGTCCCTAAGCATTTGACCAATCAAATGAAAGGTTAGCTGGAAACATTTGCTTAGCTAGTCAAAATGATATTTTTACATGGGCAGTTTTTGTTAGAACTCTTTGTTACATAGGCACCCCTTGCTATTTGACTCTATCCCTTAGTTCAGCGTCAAAAAAAAAAATCAGTTTATGACAAGCTTGCTTCTTCTAAATGTGAACCAATCATGTAATAATCAAAGTTAGAAAGTCCACAATAAAAACCTCTGCTTTACAGCAACTTGGGGCTCCCTCCAAAATTCACTTTTTGGATGGTGGGGAGTGCAAGCTTAAGCCCCAAATAAACACTCTTTGATCTGACATATGTGGTCAGTCTCCTGGTTTTCTTTGAGGTCTTTATGATTTCAGCATATCACTGGGATCTACCTTAGTGACCAAAAGAGCTAATTGGAATATCTTGTAGGAACATGAGTGACTAGGTATTGCTGAAACTCCACCTTAATATAGGAGGCTGAATCATAAAAGCTCTATCCTTGGGAACTACCTTGCACTTCAGCACCACCAGTGTTTGTTCACTGCATACATAATCTTTTTGATCTTTATTTTATTTTTATTAATTACAGTTTATTCACTTTGTATCCCAGCTGGAGCACCCTCCTTCCTCCCAATAAAATCCCACCCTCTCTCTCTTCTCCTATGCCCCTCCTCCAGTCCAATGATAGGAGAGGTCCTCCTCCCCTTCCATCTGACCCTAGTCTATCAGGTCTCATCAGGGCTGGCTTCATTTTCTTACTCTGTGGACTGGTAAGGCTGCTCCCCCCTGTGCAACCTCATGAATTTGTAACCTTTTGAACTTCTTGAGTGTTGTAAGTTTCATTAACTTTTTAAAGCAGCCTAAATTTCACTAGCTTTCTTAATCTCATTTTATTTTTGAATCTTCTTCCTCCCTTGAAGTAAAAATATTTCCGTTTACAGTAAATACTTTTACAACATATTCCTAATATTTTCTACTGTCCTATTTAGTCTTCCTATTGTTTTAACAAACACTATCACTGAAAACAACTTGGGGAGAAAACAGATTGTTTCATCTTACAGTGCACATTCCATCATGACAGAGTCAGGGCAAGAATTTAGGGAGGAACCTGGAGGTAGGAACTGAAACCATGGGGAAATATTACTTACTAACTTGCTCAGCTTACCTTCTTATACAACCTACGACTACATACACAGAGGTGTCACTGATGACAGTTGATAGTTATCCCACATTAATGTAATATAGGCTTGCTCACAGGCCATTCTGATGGAGGCATCATCTCAGTTGAATTTCACCCTTCCCAGGGACCATGGTTTTGTGTCAAGGTGATAATAACAGCACAAATGAACTCTTTTCTACTTGACGTACAAATACATGCTATTAAATATTTTTTCTATTTGTTTATTCCAGACATCTCAGGTTAATATTACAATATAAAACACTTTAAAAGTCTCATATTCAACAAATAACAAATGTCATCAAGGCTGCATTTGAATTATGCTATCATTTAGGTAGGCTCTTTTTACCTCCACAGAATTTTCCTGGTTGAAATGATTGTCAAAATTCTGAGCTTTTCTACTATTAGAAATTGAAAACAAATTTTATTCAAAAAGCAAAACAGAACACATAGATAAGGCCCTAAAATCATAAGTTAGGTTGGAAAGTTGAGACAGATGTTTATTCCATTGAAAAAAAGGAAACCATTGTCACAATGTCACTTTTATTCATGAGAGAATAATTTGTAAACATCAATAATAATTTACAACTGACAATTCTAATAAGTACTTTTCGTATGTTATATTCAAGTACATTATTGCTACTAGTAATATATAGGCTTTTACTTCATCATAATGACATCTCCATATTAGTGCCATTACAATATTGACCTATTTTAGATTCCCCTGCCTTTACTCCATCTCTGCTCCTGAATAACCTTGATCTATATAAAGTGTGCTCACAGGGAAACATATCAGAATCATAGTGGACAAAATTCACCCCAGGACAGCTGGCATTCCTTTTTTTAGAGTATATTGGCAATACTCTAAAACAACTATCAACTACAAATTGCCTCATATACAAGACCTTAATTGTTTCTTGGATGGTGACAAGAACATTAAACAGTAGATAAGTATCCCTGGTTGCTTTTCTTTCTCCTTTCCTTAGAACCATCATGGCTTCCATGCCAACAGAAAAATTCATAAAATAAACTCTAAGAAGAAGTAACAAAAGTGAGGCATAGGTAGGAAAAACTGGGCCATAAAAATCTACACTGAGGTTAGAGAAAATCTCTGTTTCAAGAAATCATCCTGTTCCAATACCAAATTTCCGTACGTATAGTTGAATATTCTCTCAACAGAATAATAGTTCCGTATTTTCTCAAGTATTATGAAAGTCACTTTGAGCAAGACAGTGGTTTTGGGCATCTTCGAAATATTACAGAGCTGCCTAAAATGTCCTCTTTTTCTGTTATAATTAATGTCCTATCTGACAACATTAGAACCAATCCCTGTGTACACAATAGGAATCATTATCAAAATCTAACAGGAAACTGAAAGACTGAAAAATTATTTTTACTGTGTTTTGAAATTTTAAGTATTTTATCCAACTGCTAATTATTTCAAGAAAGTTTAAAAGTGTTCCGGAACTCTAGTCTTGAAATTGTAACCAACTTATGAAATGCACTGAAAAATAACAAGGAGAATGGATTACATTTAGAATGTTTTAAAGAATCTCATTTTTGCCTATTTCATTCTATTCCTTAAATTGTGTACTTGGATGCCATTCAACTCAGAGATAATGCTTTAAAAGAGTTTGTAGAGGCACACCATTACATAGACTAATCCTATATTTTTTTTCATGTAGTTTTAAAAACTATATAATATTTGCATTTCTCTAATTCTGCCAAAATTCTGTAATATACATATATTCAAATATCAATTTGCCAAAATATCCAAAAACAACCAATATTTTTACCACTGCATTCTAAACATCCAGCACATATAATGCTTGGCATAATGCTGAAAATCATTTTGTTGTTGTTGTTGTTGTTATTGTTGTAGTTACTTTTTCCTAATTTGCTGTCAGTTGCTGTGAGGAAAGCCTGACAAAAGTCAGGCTAAATTTCAAAGAAATTTAAATTCAAAGAAAAATCTCAAGCACGATCAGACCTGGAGGGAGATGAAGGATCATAATGATGAATGAATTAAACAAATTAATTAAAAATAAAAACAAAAAGAGACAAACAAGAAAGAAGAAAAGGCAAGAAGAACAGTAATTCAAGATCAGCTTGAGCTACATGAAATTCTATTTTCAAGAAGATGGGTCTTCATGTGGGTGCCCTAGTTAAGGGGAGTGGGGTCTATCTTCCACGTGGACTCTAGTGCCTGCTTTTTGATCACTTCCCTCTGTCAGAGCTGTCTCACCAGACTACAGAGAAAGAAAATGCAATGATCTCAGTCCTGACTTTTCTTGAAGAGCTGGGATATGGGGAGGTGGCAGAGGGAGGGAGGGTGAATAAATAAATTAATCATTTTTTAAAAAGGAAGAAAATGTGCTCCATACTTGCCTACAAGTCAAACTGGTGGAGGTACTTTCTCAGTTGTGGTTTCCTCTTCAGGTAACTCTAGGTTTTGTCAAGTTAACAATAAACTAACCAGTACACGTCATTGATAAACAAAGTGCTATCTCTGCTGCAGCAGCATCACCAGCCACCACTGTCCCTGAAACTGATGAAAACATAAATTGTCAGTTTCCATTCAAGAACACTGAAAAGCAATAGTTTATCTTAACACACATTTAAAAAAAAATTCTGATTCCTGTTGAAATTCAAGTCATTAAGGAAAAACTAGGGAGTGAAGGAATTCAGTCTGATTATTTTAAATGGGAAGATAACTGCATAATGACTTTCATTTTTTTCTTTTTTAAATGTAATTTATTTATTTTTATATCAACCACAGGTTAGGTACTTTGCATCCCAGGCATAGACCTCTCCCTCATTCCCTCCCACTCGCCCCAACCCTCCCTCATCTCCTCCCTGCCCCCTCCAAGTCTGCTGACAGGGGTGGACCTCTTCCCCTTCCATCCAACCCCAGGTCATCTTGTCTCCTTAGGGCTAGCTGCAATGTCTTCCCCTGGGATTGAGCCAGGCTGTTACTCCCTTGCAAGTTTGGGAGGGGGGGTCAAAGAGCCAGCCATCGACTTCATGACAGAAACAGTCCCTGTTTCCCTTACTAGGGTCTTCAGTTCGACACCTAGCTACCATGGGCCACATCTGAGCAGGGGTTCTAGGCCATATCCATACCTGGTCCTTGGTTGGAGAAACTGTCTCGTATGAGACCCCTGTGCCCTGCTCAGTTTGGTCTTCATGGAGCTCTTGTTCTCCCCAAGTCTTACTAACTAACCCTATTTTTATTATTTCTTCCTGCCCTCTGCCAAAGGCTTGGTTGTGAGTCTTAATATCTGCTCTGATACACTGCTATATTGATTCTTTCAGAGGCCCTCTTTGGTATGCTCCTCTCCTGTTGCTTGTTTTCTCCCCCATTCAATGTCCCTCCCATTTGTTCATCTAAACAGCATTGATCATACCAACCTGGGTCCTCCTTCTTGTAGATCTTCCCTAGGTGTGTAGATTTCAGCATGACCTCCCTATCTTACAGGTCTATATAAGTGAGTATATACCATATGTTTCTTTCTGCTTTTGGGATACCTCACTTAAGATGATCTTTTCCAGGTCCCACCATTTGCCTGCAAATTTCATGATTTCCTCCTTTATAATTGCTATGTAGAATTCTCTTGTGTAAAAGTACCACAATTTCTGTATCCATTCCTCAACTGAGGGACATTTGGGTTGTTTCCAGGTTCTGGCTATTACAAATAAAGCAGCTATGAACATAGTTGAGCAAATGCCCTTGTTGTGTATTTGAGCATCTTTTGGATATATGCCTA
>CM053742.1:65885641-65908936 GCA_028658305.1 Pachyuromys duprasi
TGTTTATCATTTGAAGGAGTTCTCTGGTTGAATTTTTGGGGTCACTCATATATATTATCATATAGGCTGCAAATAGTGATATTTTGACTTTTTCCTTTCCAATTTGTATCCCCTTGATCTTCTTTAGTTGTCTATTGCTCTAGCTAGGACTTCAAGTACTATGTTGAAGAGATATGGAGACAATGGGCAGCCTTGCCTAGTCCCTGATTTCAGTGGGATTGATTTTAGTTTCTCTCCATTGAGTTTGATGTTGAAGTCACTACTTTTGTCCTTGAAAAAGTTCCTCATAGAGTCATTCAGCTTCTCATCCTTTTCTCTCCATCACATTCTTTCTCTCATTCTCTCTGTTTTTTTTTGTAATTTTTTGAGACAGGTTTCTCTGTGTAGTCTTGACTCTCCTAGACATGCTTTGTAGACCAAGACACTCTCAATCTCACGAAGATCCACCTGCCTCTCACCTTCTATTATATATTTTTACTTATCTTTTGAGGAATATGCTGTTTTCTTTTTAGTTTCCATTCACTGCTAATATATACCCTCAAATTCATATTGGTAAGTTTTTGGACATGAGGAAATAAGGCTGTTTTTATAACAGAGGTTTTCAGTTAACCTTGATTTTTTTTTTTGTAATTGGTTTAATGTTTTAAGGTCAATCATAAAACTGAATTAACTATTACTTAATATGCTAATACTAAAAGAGCTTCATTATTCTAATTCCAATCTACAACTATTAATAAAGTACATACACAGAGAAGGACCTTATCATCTATTTTTACATAATTCACTCTTCAAAAATAATTATGGACCAGGTTTACTGAATTTTAATTTTAACTACATTTTATTATTTTCTGAAATGAGTATTATTTATTTAAGGTCAAAAATATTATATGTATAATATTAAACTGTTGTGATAATTTCTTATGAAATCTGTACAAAAATCATGCATATTTTAATACCAAATATAAAATTATGTCTAAAATATGCTTTTAAATGGAAGTGGCTTATTAGATGGAGTTTGGCCTAATACTGAAGAACATGTTAGATAAAAACCTAGATGTCCCTATATATCCTGTCAGTACACTTACAGATGCTATTTATGAATGAAATTTAATGATAACAGGGAATTTAATAAAATGGTAAATCATTTTAGTGATAGTTGAAACCATTTAAACATGTCAATAATAGACAATAGAATTTCAGGAATCCTGCTAATTAAAGCTGAGAAAGAGAGGAAGATATTTTGTATACTGGAGCAAAGTGAAGCCTTGTTATATTGACAAATAAATCAATAGAATCTTTTCTTCAGTTATATGACTATCAGAATTTTCAAACATGTCACTAAGCTGAGATTTTGAAGCATACCAATGAAGATGTTGGTTGGTGTCTTCTCACCAATTCTCTTAGCACACAGAAGAGGAGAGACATATTAAAGGAAAAACTGTAAAGCAAATAGGAATTGCTTTACATGCCAAAGTCATACAAAGCATTTACTGGCAAGATCAAGAACACGCCTCACAGCTCATGTAAAGGAAATTAAGGATTCTCTTATTGTATTTACAGCAAATACAAATATTCTTGAGAATTTTATATCAGTGAAACTGTCAACATGGCTTGAAAAGAATAGAGAAAGTACATAATTCAAGACGGCTGCCAAACTTACCAAATGTTGCTGTATGTAACCAGATAAGCACGTGCAAATTCCTGTGAATAAGAAAGGATGACTTGAAAGCAAAATATGAATATTCTAGAACAAGAGCTCCACAAAGACCAAACTGAGCAGGGCACAGGGGTCTTATATGAGACAGTTTCTCCAACCAAGGTCCAGGTATGGATATGGCCTAGAACCCCGCTCAAATGTGGCCCATGGTAGCTCGGTGTCCAACTGAAGACCCTAGTAAGGGGAACAGGGACTGTTTCAGTCATGAACTCAACTCGATGGCTGGCTCTTTGACCCTCCCCCATACATGCCAGGGAGTAACAGCCTGGCTAGATCCCAGGGGAGGACATTGCAGCCAGCCCTGAGGCGACAGGATAAGCTGGGGTTGGGTGGAAGAGAAGGAGGTCCTTCCCTATTGGTGGACTTGGAGGGGGCGGGGAGGAGGGAGATGAGGGAGGGATGGGAAGAGTGGGAGGGAATGAGGGAGGGGTCTACGCCTGGGATGCAAAGTAGACCTGTGATTGATATAAAAATAAATAAATTACATTTAAAAAAAAGAAAGTTTAACATGTATAGCACAGAGAAGAAAGAGCAAAGCTAAGAACCCTACAATTTTTTTTCAAGCACTGAACCATACCTACTGGTGAATTTTTAAAAATTATCCATTTACCCGTTTTGAAAATGGAATGCATATATTACTGTTGTAATTTGAACATGAAGAGACAGCCTACACTTGTATGTTTAATTATTTGTTTTCCTTCTGAAGGCATTGCTTTCAAAGACTGTAAGGCTTAGCTGACAGGTGTACCCTTTGAAGAAATGCATTTGAGGGCAATATTCTCATCCTAGTATGAACTATTACCCTGTTACACTCCCTGGGACATGTTCTTACAACCCTGGAACTTGTAAACTATGGCTCTCTTTCCATGGACCTCTAAGTAAAATGAACTTGTCTTCCCTTAATTTGTTTATGTCTGACATTAGGTCAAAGCAGCATAATAAAACCAGCATTATATCTTATAATCTACATTCATGCCATAAATATTCATTAAGAGCATGTAAGATGTTTCTTTAGTTTCAGAAGTTCAAAAACAGAGAATGATATTCAGTAAATTATACATATAAACCCATGTTTGCTAGTTTTATGTCAAGAGCCTGCCACTGAATTCATGTAGCGACAGTCCCTGTTACCCTTACTAGGGAATCCACTTGGATGCTGAGCTACCTTGGGCTACATTTGAGCAGGGGTTCTAGGTTTTATCTACTCATGGTCCTTGGTTGAAGAATCAGTCTCAGAAAAGACCCTTGTGCCCAGATATATTTGGTCCTTGTGGTGCTCCAAGCCTCTCCAGGTCTTACTATCGCCCCCTTCTTTCATATGATTCCCTGTACTCTGCCCAGGGTTTGGTTAGGAGTCTCAGTATCTGCTTTGATACACTGCTAGTTAGAGTCTTTCAGAGGCCCTCTGTGGTAGGGTCCTGTTCTGTTACTTGTTTTCTCCTACTTCAAATGTCCATCCCATTTGTCTTTCTAACTGAGGATTGATCATCTTATCCCAGAACCTCTTCTTGTTTTGCTTCTTTAGGTATACAGATTTTAGTATGTTTGTCCTATCTTATAGGTCTGGTATCCATTAATAAGTGAGTATATGCCATGTTTGTCTTTCTGTTTCTGGGATACCTCATCCAAGATGATCTTTTCTAGATCCCACCATTTGCTGGCAAATTTCATGATTACCTTGTTTTTAATTGCTGAGTAATATTCCACTGTGTAAAAATACCACAATTTTTGTATCCATTCATCAACTGAGGGACATCTGGGTTGTTTCCAGGTTCTGACTATTACGAATAAAGCTTCTATGAACATGGTTGAACAAATGTCTTCATTGTGTACTTGAGCATCTTTTCGATATATGCCTAGGAGTGGCATAGCTGGAATTTGAGGTAGCACTATTCCTTTCTACATGCAGAAAAATGGAAATAGATCCATATTTATCATCCTGCACAAAGCTAAAGTTCAAGTGCATCAAAGACCTCAACATAAAACCAGACACAGTAAATTGGTTAGAAGAAATAGTGGGGATGAGCCTAGAACTCATTGGCACAGGAGACAACTTCCAGAACAGAACACCAACAGGATAGACTCTAAGGTCAACAATCAATAAATGGGACCTCATGAAACTGAAAAGCTTCTGTAAAGCAAAAGACACTGTCATCAGAACAAAACGAGAGCTTACGGACTAGGAAAGTATATTCGCCAACCCTGTATTTGACAGAGAGCTAATATGCAGAATTTATAAAGAACTAAAAATGTTAAAAAGCAGCAAAGCAATCAATTGAATTAAAAAAGTGGGGTTTGAAGCTAAATAGAGAGTTCTCAGTAGAGAAATATAGGCTGGCAGAGAAACACTTAAAAAAATGTTAAACGTCCTTAGCCATCAGGGAGATGCAAATCAAAACGATCCTGAGATTTCACCTTAAACCCATCAGAATGGCTAAGATAAAAAAATCTCAAGTGACAACACATGGTGGAGAGGTTGTAGAGAAAGGGAACCCTCCTCCATTTCTGATGGGAATGTAAACTTGTACAACCACTTTGGAAATCAATCTGGTGCTTTCTCTGACAATCATTATCTCTTTGGATATCCTGATCAGTAGAGTCTTTCAGAGGTCCCCTGAGGAAGGTTCCTGTCCTATTCCTTGTCTTTTCCTACTTATGATGTCTATATTGTTTGCCCTTCTGAGTGAGATTTCAGCCTCTTCCCAATGGTACTCCTTGTTTTTTAGCTCTTTTAGGCTAAAATCAAAAACTCAAGGAAGGAAGCATGCTGGAGTGGTTATGGAGAAAGGGGAACCCTCTCCATTGCTGGTGGAATTGTAGGCTTGTACAACCACTTTAAAAATAAATCTGAGGTTTTCTCAGAAAATTAGGAATTGTGCTACGACAAGATCCAGCTATACCACTCCTAGGCATATACATGAAAGATGCCCCATCATTCAATAAGGACATTTGCTCAACTATGTTTATAGTAGCTTTATTTGTAAAAGCCAGAATCTGTAAAAAAAACAAAAACAAAAAACAAACAAAACAAACAAACAAACAAACAAAAAACCTTGATGTTTCTCACCGAGGAATGGATACAGAAATCGCGGTACATTTATACAATGGAATACTACTCAGCAATTAAAAACAAAGAAATCCTAAAATTTGCTAGAAAGTGATGGGAACTAGAAAAGATCATCCTGAGTGAGGATAACCAGAAACAGAAACACAAAGACACACACAGTATATACTCATTTATATAACCAGAAACAGAAACACAAAGACACACACAGTATATACTCATTTATAAGTGGATATTAGCCATATAATATGGGATAGACATACTAAATTCTTTCTTTTTAATATTTTCATGGTAAGAGTGTTTCTCTACATGTGATCCACATGTGCTTTAGGGGAAGATGCTTCAGATATTTTTCAGCTGATGGAAATTATATAACATTTTTGTTCATTAATTGATATTGTAATAGAATAATATTAAGCTATTCCTGGACACAAATTTTTAAAAATTCTT
This sequence comes from Pachyuromys duprasi, assembly GCA_028658305.1. Taxonomy (NCBI): domain Eukaryota; kingdom Metazoa; phylum Chordata; class Mammalia; order Rodentia; family Muridae; genus Pachyuromys; species Pachyuromys duprasi. The sequence goes on from CM053742.1 coordinate 65,890,873, forward strand.
GGAAGGATTGTCTTAGCTATAATGTTACCCAATTTCCACAATCTTAATTTCAAGCCGCTATTAATATTTTGTTTTGGTATAGTGTTCTGGTAGAATGTATACAATTTACCCTTGTTTATTCACATGCTGATTTCTCTACCCAAATATCTTGTTTCAATCTGAACATTGCATTGTGATGCTTATTGTAAATATCAACTGTCCATGTTTATGTAAACAGCCTACCATTTGCTCACTGTATTGACAATAAAACAACCAGACAATGTTTAGCAAGGTAGAGAATAGGGTGGGACCTTCTCGTCTGGAGGAGAAGAAGCAAGTGGGAAGAACTCACAGAAGAGAGATCTGAGAAGAGAGGACCTGGGAAGATCAGGGGAGATAAGCTGGACCTAACCTACAACTAAAAAGCAAGTATAATGTGTGAAAACTGAATGGGAGGAAGTTATGTGGGATTGGAGGTTTAGGATAGAGTAATTATTGTCCAGCATTTTGCTCTAGGTTAATTAAATAAATCCTAATCTCTAAGTGGTGATTTGGGTATACAGCTGGTTTAGGAAAAAAGCTGTTAAAATAAAATATAAATCAATATTAAATATTAATAATCAGCAACAATATTATATTACATAGCAAAAAGGAATTTGAAAGTTCAGTTAAAGTCACCAATATTATGGTAGGAAGATTATCCTTGATTATCAGGTAGGTTCATTGTGGTTAGTTTAGTTTTCAAAGCAGAAAGCCTATTCAGGGTAAAGTCAGGAAGATGCATTATTTAAAATATCTGAAATGTGAATTTCAGCTCAGTTATTGTGAGAAAATCTAAATAAAATTCATTGAGACTTAACAAAAATTATGAAGCAGGATAGCAAGTTCAGTAAACAGAATCGATTCATAAGACCCAGAGACAACGAAAAGGTCATCTAAAACTCAAGGGAGAAAAGGATGGGTATAATTTTTAAAATGAGGAATACTAGTCACTGGTTAATAATTTTTACAAATTACCTTTTTACACTTCAGCAAAAAAGATAGATGATTGGAAGACAGATGGGTAGGTAAGCATGTTGATAGGTAGGTTATAAGTAGGTAGGTAGATAGATGGATGGATGGATGGATGGATGGATGGATGGATGGATGGATAGATAGATAGATAGATAGATATTAATTTGTGATGTTGAGTTTCTTCAAGGTAAAAACTTTCATATTTGTAAATAGATGTGACTATTTGTGTAGAGTATAAGGAATGAGAGGGAACAAAATTTAAGCTCAGTGAAGATAGATAAATTTGAAGTTGAGTAAAAGAAAAATGAAAGTTTTTCTGCCTGAAGATTTAATCCATAAGATATATAAGATAGGAGGGAGGGGGCAGACTCAAGATGGAGACCAACACAAACCACAGTTTCTGAGTTGCAGAGGAGCTGTTGCACTGGAATTGGTGAGCGAAAGGATGACTGAAGCCAGGTATATGACACTGAGGCTTTCTAAACTCATTGGCACAGGAGACAACTTCCTGACAGAACACCAACAGCACAGGCTTAAAGATCAAAAATTAATAAACGTGACCTTACCAAACTGAAAATCTGTAGTCAGAACAAATGACAGCCTAGAGACTGGGAAAGCATCTTCTCTAACCCCATATCTGACAGAGGGTTAATATCCAGAACATATAAAAAAATAAAGAAGTTGAATAGCAATAAATCAGTTAATCCAATTAAAAAATGTAGTATGGAGCTAAACATAGAATTTTCTGAAGAGGAATATAGAAAGGAAGAGAAACACATAAAGAAATATTCAACCTCCTTAGCCATCAGCAATGATCAATTTGATAAGTACTGTTTTTTTTCCTTGCATGTATTATGCATACTAAATCTTAATCAGTTCATTGTTGTTGTTGTTTTTATATAACAAAGAAACCTTAACTGATAATTGTGTAGTATTTTCTACATTTCTTTGATGAGGAAACTTTAAAAGTTTTGTTCAGTAATTTTTAAATTTTTTTTTACAATTTATTCACTTTGTATCCCAGTTGGTGCCCCCTCCCTCATCCCCTCGTTGTGTCGCCCTCCTTCCCTTTTCCTTCCCTATTCCCTATCCTTCTAATCGAACTCACTTACAGTGAAAGTCCTCCTCCCATTATGTATGACCCTAGCCTATCAGTTCCTATCAGGACTGCCTGGATCCTCTTCATCTATGGGCTGGTAGCCTGACAAGGGGAAAGTGGTCAAAAAGCAGACAACTTGAGTTGCTGTCAGAGACTGCCCTTGCTCCCCTAGGAGACCCACATGGAGATTGAGCTGCCTCTGGGCTACATTTGAGCAGGACTTCTAGGACTTCTCTATGCATGGTATTTGGTTGATGTATCAGTCTCTGCAGTCTAAGATTACTCATGTAGCAATTGATAAATATAAGTATTTTTTACTCTGGAATCATTTTTAAAGTTTTTTTTTACTTTTTCAAAAAGATTTATTTATTCATTTATTCATTCATTTATGTTCTGTATGAGTGTTCTATCTGCATGTACACTTTCATGCAAAAGAGGCATCAAATCTCAGTATACATGGTTGTAAGCTACCATGTGGGTGCTGGGAAACTATCTCAGGAATTTTCCAAGAGCATACAGTGCTCTTAACAACTGAGTCATCTCTCCAGCCTCCTCTGAAATAATTTTAAAATGTATTTTACTCTGAAAACTTAAGTTCCAGGGTTTAATTACTATGAAATTTATGGGATGGATAAGATTTAAAATCTAAATCTTCAGCCTGTTCTTTATTCCTCAACTTGTTATTGTTAACTGAAAAGTCACTACAGAGAACCAAGAAGGAAGGTTCTGTAAAACAAAGGACACAGTAGTCAGAACGAAATGACAGCCTACAGACTGGGAAAAGATCTTCACCAACCCTATATCCCATAGTGGGCTAATATCCATAATATATAAAGAACTCAAGAAATTAGACACCCAAAAACCAAATAATCCAATTAAAGAGCTAAAGAGAGAATTTTCAACATAGGAATAATGAATGGGAGGGAAACACTTAAAGAAATGCTTATCATTCTCAGTCATCAAGGAAATGAAAACCAAAATGACATTGACCCTGAGATTCCATCTTATATTGATCAGAATGGCTAAGATAAAAAACTCAAGTGACAATACATGCTGGAGAGGGTGTTGAGAAAGATGAACACTCCCCCATTGCTGGTGGAAGTGAAAACTTGTATAACCACTTTGGAAATCAAATTTTTTTGTTTCTCGAAAAATTGGGAATTTCACTACCTCAAGATCCAGCTGTACTACTCCTGGGCATATACTCAAAAGATGCCCCACCATTTAACAAGAACATTTGGATTAACTATGTTCATGGCAGCTTTATTTTTAATAACCAGAATCTAGAAACAACCTAAATATCTCACAATGGAAGAATGGATACAAAAATTGTGACACATTTACACAATGGAATTCCTCAGCTATTAAAAATAAGGAAATCATGAAATTTGAAGGCAAATGGTGTGAACTAGGAAAGACCATATTGAGTGAGGTAACCCAGAAGCTGAAAGACATGTATAGTATACACTCACTTATAAATGGATGTTAGCAGTAAAATATAGGACAGTCATACAAAAATCTACAGAATTAAAGAAGCTAAACAACAAGGAGTACTCTAAAGAGGATACTTAAATCTCATTCAGAATGGCAAACAGTATAGACATCAGAAGTGGTGGAAGAGAGGGAACAGCATGGGATCCTATCATGGAGGGTCTTCTTAAAGGCTCCACCTACCACGGGATCTAAGCAGATGATGAGACTCACAGCCAGACTTTGGGATAAGCACAGGGGCTTCTATGAAAGAAGGGGAGTGATAGAAAGACACGGAGGGGACAGGAGCTCCACAAGGAGATCAACAAAGGTAAAATGTCTGAGCTCAGGGTGTCCTGTAGAGATGGATACATAAACCAAGGACTATGCATGGAAAGGACCTAGACTTCCTGATCAGATGTAGCCAGTTGGCAGCTCAGTCTCCATATGAGTTCTTGAATAAAGAGAGCAGGGACTGCCTTCATCATGAAGTTGATCACCTGCTCTTTGATCACTTGCCCCTGGCAATGTGGCCTTCCCAGGCCACAGAGGAAGATTATATAGGAAATTCTGATGAGACTTGATAATCTATGGGGAGATGGCAGAGTGGAAGGGCATGGGGGGGGGGGACGAAGACGGGGGGATGGGACTGGAAAGAGTTGGGGAAGGGGGTTCAATCAGGATATATAATGAATAAAGTGTAAAAAAACATAAACAATCAAAAAATGTATTGCATAATGGCAATAGTATTTGGGGAATGTTTCCACCGATTTATATTGTTTGGAAGCAAAGTAAGTGAGCTCTAGGTAAGTGGACAAATGCAGAAGATGAGGAGAATAATCTGGATAGGAGGTGACATATCCGAATAATGAAATGGAGGTTGGAACCCATGAACATATAGAAGGGAACAGCTCCTGGAAAACTTGCTCCATTGTCATAGCTATCTCTTTTAAAATGTGCATCCCCTTAATGGTGGGTACATCCCCTTTTCATGGTGTTTTATACTATCTTCAGTCCAGTGATTTCAAGTTTCATTCCACTAATCACTTTTCAGAAACAGAATCTCTTAGTAAACATATTATTAACTAATAAACAAACACATATTGTTTGAGGGCAAATTAGGGGCACATCAACTGCATGTTTTCAAATCACCATAGGAAACACAAAGAAAAAAAAGAATTCATAAAATTTAAGGAGATATTTGTAGGAACTGGCTGACATTTTTTCTATCAGGATAAAATTAATGTATTTAGAAAAAGGATTGATCTGTTAATAGTAATCATTTTATAGGAAACAAAAGGATTTAGAAGCAAAAGTAATCTTACATAATAAAAATAGCTGCCCATGGGCTGCTTAAATGGCGTAAAGAGTAAAGGAAATCATCTGTCAGGAGTGAAAACTTTCAGAACTAATGTGCTGAAAGGACAGATGTGAGGGAAGCTTTATTCTTACCTTCACACATACACCATGAAACAAGCATGCTACTCATGTCCACAAGTGAACACACACACACACACACACACACACACACACACACATACATACACGCACATGAGAGAGGGGAAAAGAGAATGAGAGAGATGGAGCAGAATTTTTTAATGTAAAAAGAAAGGAAAAAATGGAGGAAGGAAGGAAGGAAGGAAGGGAGGGAGGAAGGAAGGAAGGAAGGAAGGAAGGAAGGAAGGAAGGAAGGAAGAAAGAAAGAAAGAAAGAAAGAAAGAAAGAAAGAAAGAAAGAAAGAAAGAAAGAAAGAAAGAAAGAAAGCTGCCCAAATTAATAGAAACTTGAAAGGAATTGTGAAATTAAAAAAGGAAGATATGGAATACTGCCTCTGATATTTTTTTATCTACTCAATAACATAATGTGAGAAAGAACAGTAACTTACATATCATTTAACTAACAATAAGAATAAGGCATGGACCAAAGAAAAAACTCTGTTGTTAAACCAAAAGAAGAGATGCACACATACACACAAACACACACAGTACCACCACAGACATCAAAATAGTAGAAATTAACAATAATTGTTAATTAATATCTCTGAATATCAGTGGACTTAGTTTTCCAACAAAAAGACATAGGCTAAAAAAATTGATGTGTAGACAGGATCCAACTTTCTGCTGCATATAAGAAACACACTTCAGCAACAAAGACAAACATTATCTCAGAGTAAAGGGCTGGGAAAATATTTTCCAAGAAAATGGACAAAAGAAGTAAGCTGTAGTAGTCACTCTAATATCTAATAAAATAGACTTTCAACCAAAAATAATCAATAGAGATGGAGAATATACTTCATACTCATCAAAGGAAAAATTCGCGAAGAGGACATATCAATTCTGAATATCTATGCCCCAAATAAAAGGGCACCCACATTTGTAAAATAAGCATTAATAAACCTTAAATCATATATTAAACCCCACATGTTTATAATGAGAGTATTCAACATCCCAGTCTCACTAATGGACAAGTTATTGATACAGAAACTAAAAGGACTAATAATCAACAGAAGTTTTGAGTCAAATGGAACTAATGGATATCTACAGAACTTTTCACTGAAACAAAAAGAATTTACTTTCAGAGCACCTCAAGAAGTGATGGTATAGTTCACAACAAAGCAATCCTTAAGCAATTAAAGAAAACGTAACTATCATCTTGTATTTTATCAGATTACCATGAATTAAAGTTGGACTTCAGCAACAACAAGAACAAGAGAAATATTACAATCATATAGAAGCTGAACAACTCTTTAATCATTGACCACTGGGTAGGGAATAAAGAAAAAAAATCTAAGACTTCCTAAAATTCACTGAAAATGAAGGCACACATACCCAAATTTATGGAAAAAATGATTGCAGTACTATAAACAAAAAGAAAGAAAAGATCATAACATTAAGTGCCTTCATAAAGAAATTCGAGCAATCTCACACTAGCAACTTAACAGCACACCTGAAATTTCTAGGACCAAAAGAAGCAAATATACCAAAGAGGTGTATACTGCAGGAAACAGTCAAACTCGGGAGTTAATCAATTCATTAGACACAAAGAGAACAATAAAAAAAGAAAAAAAAAAGGAAACCCAGCAAACCCAAGAGTTGGTTCTTTGAGAAAATCAACAAGCTAGAGAAAACCTTAGCCAAGCTAACTAAAGACAGAGGGAGAGTTTCCAAATTAACAAAATCAGAAATTAAAAGTGTCATAACAACAATGAAGTAATAAAAATAAAATCATTAGGTCTTACTTCAAAAACCTGTATTACAAAAAATTGCAAAATCTAAAGGAACTGATGATTTTCTTTGATAGATTTCACCTACCTGAGCTAAATCAAGATCAAGTGAACAGGTTAAATAGTCCTATAACCCCTAAAGAAATAGAAGCAGTCATCAAAATTCTCTCTACACCCCCTCCCCCAAATCGCCAAGGAACAGATGGCTTTAGCATAGACTCCTACTATAGTTTCAAAGATGAGGTAATACCAATTTTCCTCAAAATATTCCAAGAAATACAGAATGAACATTGTCAAAATTATTCTATGAGGCCACAGTCACCCTGATAACTAAGTCAAACAAAGACTCAACAAAGAAAGATAATTTCTGGTCAATCTCCCTCACAAATATTTATCTAAAAATACTCAATAAAATACTCTCAAACTGTTTTCAAGAACACATCAAAAATATCATTTGCCATTATCAAGTATAGATGCAGTGTTGGTTCAACATATGAAAATCCATCAATGTAATCCACCATATAAATAAACTGAAAGAAATTAAAACACAAGACCGTCTATGTAGATGTTGAAAGAGACTTTAAAAAATCAACAAGCCTTTCACATTACAGGTCTTGAAGAGATCAGGGATGTAAGACATACACTTAAGCTCAATAAAGGCAATATATAGCAAGCCTATAGTCAACATCAAATTAAATGTAAATAATTTAAAACAATTCTACTAAAATCAGGGGCAAGATAAGGGTGCCCACTCTCTCATTATCTCTTCAATATAGTACTTGAAATTCTACCTAAAGCAATAAGACAACTAAAGGCTTTCAAGGGAATAAAAATTGGAAGGGAAGAAATAAATGTATTGTCATTCTCAGCTGATATGGTAATATATGTAAGGGACCCATAAAATACCTCCAGAGAACTCCTACTGCTGAAAAACACCTTCATCATTATGCTAGATAAAAAATTAATTCAAAAAAATCAGTAGTCTTTCTTTCTACAAATCATAAACAGGCTTAGAAAGAAATTAGGGAAACAACACTCTTCAGAATAGTCACAAAGAATATTTTTTAAAAAGCTGTGTTTATCTCTAATTAAGCAAGTGAAAGACCTGTAGGACAAGAACTTCAAGTCTCCGAAGGAAAAAAAAATGAAGAAGTTATCAGAAGTTTGAAAGATCTCCCATGCTCCTGGATAGGTAGGAATAACAGAGTAAAAATGGCCATCTTGACAAAAACAATTTACAGATTCAGTGAAAATACCATAAACATATAAATAAATTTTTTCACAGACATTAATAGAACACTTTTTGAAGTCATACGGAAATACAAAAAAAAAACCAAACAAACAAAAAAACAAAATACCTAAAACATTCCTGTACAATAAAGAAACTTCTGGAGGTATCCCCAGTCCCTGATCTCAAACTGTACTATAGAGAAATAGTAATAAAAACTGCATGGTACTGGCATGGAGACAGGCTGATGGATCAATGGAATTAAATCCAGGACCCAGAAATAAACATACATACCCACCGAAATCTCATTTTTTACAAAGAAGCCAAAACCATGCAATAGAAGTAAGAACGCATCTTCAACAAATGGTGCTGGTCTAACTGGATGTCTACATGTAGCAAAATGAAAATAGATTCATACATATCATACTGAACAAAAGCAAAGTCCAAGTGAATCAACAACCTCAACATAAAACCAGATACACTAAATCTGATAGAAGAAAGAGTGGGAAATAGGCCTGAACTCATTGACATAAGGGACAATATACTGAACAGAATAGCAACAGCTCAGGCTCTGAGATCAACTCAGAACCTTCTGCAATGGAAATGATACTGTCAAGAGGACGAAATGGCAGCCTAAAGAAAGGGAAAAGATCTTCACCAACTGTACATTTGACAGAGGGCTAATATCCAGAACATATAAAGAACTCAAGAAGTTAAACACAAACAAACCAAGTAATCAATTTTAAAAAATGGGGTACAGAACTAAACAGAGAATTCTTAACAGAGGAATAACAAATGGCTGAGAAATGATTAAAGAATATTTTAATGCCCTTAGTCCTCTAGAAAATGCAACTCAAATGGACCCTGAGATGCCATCTTAGATTTGTCAGGGTGATGAGTATCAAAAACTCAAGTGACTGCACATGCTGGTTAGGTTGTGAAAAAAGGGAAATTTCCTTCTGCATTCCTCACTACTTCTGCTGGGAAGATGCACTCTTTTGAAGGGCTTTTATGGGCTGGAAGCTAGTATTAAAGTTCTGATTCTTTCTGGAGCAGCTAGAGGTCTAAGAGCAAGGCTCCCAGTTTCTCACTGTGTTAAAATTATCTCTACTTAATGAGATCGCCAGTACCAAAAGTCAGTGGAAACTCAGGAATTCCAAAGGCAGTGATGACACTGCACTGTTACAGACCTTCAGTTAACCTTTAGGGTTAATGGCAAAGGATACAGGTGGACACCCATGCCTTGTTGTTTCATGACTAGACTGAGGATCCTGCCACTACTTCACTGGTGGTCAGTGGCTTGACTCCTCTATGGCTTCCAACACAAAAGCCAAGCACCAGTCATCAAATGAGGACTTAGTCAAGGAGGAAGAGAGCATGTCCTTCCTCAGAACAAATGATGTGTCTCAAGTAGTCATGGTGGTGGAATGGAGTGAGAGAGTGATCCTGGATATTTTTTTTCCTGTATCGCTGATATTATAAACCTTATGCCATGAGGGGGATTTCAGGGCTAAGGGTACAAAGGATACTTAATTACATGTAATGGTACAGTCCTATTTTAAGAAGGGGACGTTGTACTTAATATTTCTATGGGTGGGGGAAGAAATCCAGGTACGGTTAAAGGTCATTTATTGAAAGATAAGTTTTCATTAGCATACATGGGTTATTTCTCGGAATCCCTAGGTGGTTGTTGAACAAGTTTTTGTTGTTGTTGTTGTTTTGTTTTTGTTTTTATTTTATTAGGAAAAGGTGTAGCCTGAAATCTTTCCTGAGGACTATTTGACTCTCCTTAGAGGATCTGGAGTTTCCCCAAATCATGTTGATCTTAGAGCCTTAGACTCAGTTGAGAAAGGGAGTACATAATTTTGCAACTGAATCCAGGGGCCATCCAATAGTGCCAGATTATAACCTTACCAGTAGATTCCAAAAGAAGAACACTCCTCCATTGCTGGTGGGAGTACAAACTTGTACAACCACACTGAAAATCAATTTGATGGTTTCTCAGAAAAGAGGGAATGGTCCTACCTCAAGGCCCAGCTGGACATATACCCAAAAGATGCTCCATTACACCATAAGGACACTTGCTCAACAATGTTTATTGAAGCTTTATTCATGATATCCAGAAACTAGAAACAACCTAGATGTCCATCAACTGAAGACTGGATAAAGTAAATATGGTATATTCACACAATGGAATACTGCTAAGTTATTAAAAGCAAGGACACCTTGAAATTTGCAGGCAAATGGAAAGAACTAGAAAATTTCCTGAGGTAACCCAAACTGAAAAAGAAATGCATGGTATGTAGTCACTTATAAGCGGGTATTAGTCATAAATTACAGGATAATCCACGTAGCCAAATAAGGTAAGTTACAAGGAGTGCCCAAGGAAGTATACTATAACCTCACCCAAAGAAGAAACAGAATAGACATTGGAGGTAGCTAGAGGGAAGGAACTGGGTAACAGAGGGGGTGTGGAGGATAGCAGTGGTGGGGATAAAGAGTAGGGAGAACAGGAGAGAAAGTGCTGTTTAGGGGATTTGAAATGGTAGGTGGGGGCCATCTCTGGAAATTGACAGAGACCTGCAATAGGGGAAGCCCCAGGAAGTCTGTGAGAATCACCTTAGTTGAGACTCCTAACAATAGGGAATATGGAGCCTGATGTGGCTAAAATTTGTCCTCACTTCAAGATGTACAGGTATAAAGATGGAGCAAAAACTGAGGAAATCCCCAACCAAAGACTGGTCCTACTTGAAACCTATCTCACAGAAAAGAAATAATCCCTGAGACTGCTACTTTTACTCTGCTATGCCTGTAGACAAGAGCCTAACATAACTCCTTGAGACGCTTCACCCAGCAGCAATGTAAACAAGGAAATCATGAAATTTTCAGCAAAATGGTGGGAACTAGAAAAGATTATCCTGAGTGAGGGAACCGAGAAGCAGAAAGAAACATATGGTATATACTCACTTATAATTGGATATTAGTCATAAAATATAGGATAAACACACTAAAGTCTATAGTCCTAAAGACATTAACCAACAAGGAAGACCCTAGGGAAGATGCTTAATCTTCATTCAGAAGGGCAAACAAGATAGACATTGGAAGTGGAATAAGACAGGGAACAGGACAGAACCCTACCTCAGAAAGATTCTACCCATCAGGGTATGAAAGCAGATGCTGAGACTTGTAGCCAAACTTTGGACAGAGTACAGGGAATATTATGGAAGAAATGGGAGATTGAAAGACCTGGAGGACGCAGGAGTTCCACAAGGACACCAAAGGAGCCAAAAAATCTGGGTCCGGGGGGCTGCAGGGACTGAAACTCCAACCAAGGACCTCTGTTCATATGTAGCTCATAGGCAGCTCAATCTCCTCTTGGGTTCCCTAGTTAGGGGAGCAGGTGCTTTCCCTGACAAGACCGCAGTTGCTGGTTCTTTGATCACCTCCCCCTGGTGGATGCAGCCTTGCCAGGCCACAGAGGAAGAAGATACAGACAGTTGTGATGAGACCTGATTGCCTAGGGTCAAGTAAAAGGGGAGGAGAATCTTCCCTATCAGTGGACTATGGGGGAAGTACAAAGGAGGTGAAGACTAGGGGAGAAAGGGACTGGTTGGAGACCAGTGAGGGGGCTACAGCTGAGACATAAAGTGAATAAATTGTAATAAATAAATATATTTAAAAATAAAAAAATAAAGCTTGGGCTTATTCACAAAAGACGGGTTTTGTGTAAAACTGTTTCACAAAAATAATCTTGTATACTACTTTAGCAGTTTTTCTAAACTGCTTAAAAAAACAGAAAAAAATTTCAATATTATTAAATGATGCCTTAAAAATTTGCTTAATTTGCCTTGCATGGTGGTAGTGCTCTGAGGAGGAAAAGAGGCCAGAGGATCTGTATGAGTTTGAGACCAGCCTGGTGTACAGAGTGAGTTCCAAGAGAGTGGAAGTTACACAGATAAATTCTGTCTCAAACAAATTTTGCACAATTACAAAATTAAGTTAAAAAATTAAAAATTTAAGAAGTGTCTAATAGGGCTAGAGAGATGGCTTTGATATTAAGAACTCTGCACATTCTTCAAAAGGTAGGTCCTGAGTTCAATTCCCAGCAACTACATGGTAGCTCATAATTATCTATATTGAGATCTGGTGCTCAGGTACACATGCATGCAGGATGTTGTATGAATAATAAATAAATAAATCTTAAAAAAAGAACTGTCTAACAACATTAAAGTTTATAGTTTTTTGTTTCTTCTAATTATACTACACTATACATGTAAAATTTTTTATGCATAAGAAACAAAAGCATGCATCAAATAATTTATATTCCTATACAGAAAATATAGATTAGAACATATATGCAAATTTTATTACATTAATTTTTCATATGACTCACTAATCTGTAGATATTTAGTCACTATTAAGAGCCATACTTAAAAGGGTATCCAAGATGGCAGCAACTGACCTACGTGCACCATATCTGAAGTGGAGAGGATCTAAAATTCCTAAATTGGTGAGTAGAGGGTCATCTGAAGCCAGAAAATCAACATTGAGGCTTTCTGAAGTAGAGGGGACAACACATGAGCTGAGACCACTTAGATTCAGGTCACTTGCGGACTTTTCTGGGGATGGAGAGTGGTGAACATTTGATCCCCCTGCACGTCCCCCTGTTGGGCCTCCCTCCTCCTCCTCAGCATAGGTGGCTCATAGTGCACGAAGCTCTTAACCCAGAACTCATTGCCTGGTGACTGAGACAGCAGACACAAGGCTCCTAGATCCTCAGGAGCAGCTGCCAGCTGTACCAGCCTTCCAGGTTCTGGGTCCATGAGCAGCTATATGGGCCCCTTAGGGTCTCCAACACAGTAACTGTTCTGTCAGCCCATACGTAAGTGGTGGACATCCAGCTGTACAGCCTAACAAAGTCTGCCAGATCCACCAATCCGCCCAAGTACACCAGGCCCGCTGAGCCACTCAGGTCCATAGAGCATTGAAGTGGCTCCCCAGGACTTCCCAGGAAGTATCTTTACTGACCTCCCAGTTCCTGTGCTGCAGTTGGACTCTCAAGTTCTGCAGCAGCAGCACCAAGGACCTTACAGTGCTCCTATACCTGTATTTGTCCCAGCAGGCCCAAATCTGAGAATAGAGAACAGGGAGAAAATGTGTGCCTTCAGATTGGACCTGCAAGAGAGGGAGTGCGCCTTCAAGAGAGTGCTTGCAGAGCCCCAGATCCAGGGTCCCTCTAAGCTAACAGCCAGACATCTGATCCTTCTAACTCACACACATCACTGTGGGAAACATAGGGATTCTTGGGGAAGTGTTCTCAACATTGAAGCCCCTGTTCTGCGGGTCTACCAGTGGAGTCCACTCAAACAACTCCTGAAGCCTAGGCAGAGATGAATACCAGTGGCCTATTCAGGGAATCTCCACAAGCACATTAGGCCTGCAAACACCTACAGTGTCTGCAACCCCTTCTGTGCCTGCACCACGCTCCTGCCTAACACTCCAAGCATCTATATTCTCTAGTATCCTCTCCTTTAAGGCATATTCCCATGCACATGCACAGCCTTGCGTGACTGCATTTCTCCTTCAGCACCCAGAAACCTTCCTCCCTTAGGCTCAGCTGAAACACCAATGCACACTCTCAAACCAGTGGATCTCTCTCATCTTCCAAAAGAATACTCCAGACACCAGAGAAACATGGTACCAGTCTGAACGACAGAATCCAGGAATAAACAGTGAAGGTTACGAATTAGCAAATGGCCAGAGGTTAGCAGAAGAACACATCCAGCATAAATCAGACATCATGGCTTCACGAGCAACATCGAAAACCAACGGATACTTCAATTCATCGGAAACACAGAAAAATTATTTAAAGCTATGCTTATTTAGTTATTAGAGGCACATAAAGAGGAAGTGAAAAAAATCTCTCAAAGAAATAGCCACACAAATGGAGGCAAATAAAGAGGAAAATAACAAAGCTCTCAAAGAAATACAGGTAAATATAGCCCCCCACAAAAAAATAGAGGCACAAGTAGAAGTACAATTAGTGGCATATAGAGAGGAAATGAACAAAAAAATAGAAACCATCATAAAAAGAGAGGAATCCGCATTCAAACAGATGAAGGAAATGGTGCAAGACATGAAAACAATTAAAATGAAAAAAGAAAACATAAACAGAGAAAACCCTGGAGTTAGAAAACTTCAAGAAAAAAATCAGAAATTACAAAGATAAGCATCACCAATGGAATACAAGATACAGAAGAGAGAATCTTTAGTACTAAGGATACATTTGTAGAAATTGATGCTTACTAAAAGAAAAAGTAAAATCCAAAAGTCCCAAACACAAAACACCAAGAAATCAAGACAAAACCTAAGAATAACAGGAATAGATGAAAAAGAAGATTCCAGGCTCCAAGGTCCAGAAAATATTTTCAAGAAAATCAAGAAGAAAAGACATGTTCATAAACATAGAAGAGGCCTACAGAACAACAAATATGCTAGACCAGAAGAGAAACTCCTCATGTCACATCACAGTCAAAACACTAAATCTACAGAACAAAGAAAAGATATCAAAAGTAGCAAGGGAAAAGGCCAAATAACATATAAAGGTAGACCTAACAGAATCACACCAGACTTCACAAGAGAAACTATGAAAGCCAGAAGGACCTGGGTAGAGGTCATACAGACTTTAAGAGACCACAGATACCAACTGAAACTACTATACCCAGCCAAGCTTTCAATCAGCATAGACGGAGAAAACAAAATATTCCATGACAAAACTAAATTTAAGCAATCTCTACACAGCAAACCATCCCTTGAGAAGATAGAAAGAAAACTCTATTCCAACAGAAAAAAACAAAAACTACATCCAAGAAAGCATAGGATACAGATAACTTCACAACAAAAAGTTAGAAGAAAACAATCAATGAATCACAGTAACAACACCAACTCCACAATAAAAAAACTAATTTTCATTGGTAAATATTATCAACATCAATAGATTCAACTCTCCAATAAAAAGTCACAGACTAACAGAATGGTTGTGGAAACAGGATCCAACATTTTGTTGTAACCAAGAAATAAACCTCTGCAACAAAGATAAACACTACCTCAAATCAAAGATAAACACTACCTCACTGAAATGGAACCAGAAAAAAATCTGGGCTAGCTATCCTAATATCTAACAAAATAAACCTTCAATCAAAACTAATAAAATGATATGAGGAGGGGTACTTCATTCTCATTAAAGGAAAAATACACTAGGAGGATGTCACAATTCTGAATATCTATGCCCCACATACAAGACCACCTACATTTGTAAAGGAAATAGTATTAAAACTGCAATCACACATCGATCCCAACACGTTATTAGTGGGAGACTTCAACACTCCACCCTCACAAAGGGATAAGCCATCCAGACAGAAGCTAAATAGGGAAATAATGGCACTTACAGAGGTCCTAAATCAAATGGACCTAATATAACTTTTCACCCAAATTCAAAAGAATATACCTTTCTTTCAGCACCTCCTTAAACCTTCTCCAAAATAGACCATATAGTTGGTCACAAAGCAAGCCTCCACAGGTAAAAGAAGACTGAAATAATCCCTTGTATCCTATCTGACCACCATGCACTAACGCTCGACCTTAACAACAGAATACAAATACATGGAAACTGAAGAATTCACTACTCAATGATAGCTGGGTAATGCAAAAAATAAAGAAATTAAAGACTTCCTCGAATTCAATGAAAATGAATGGACAACATGCCCAAATTGTGCTAAAAGGAAAGTTAATGACTAAGTGCCCTCAAGAAGAAATTTGAACCATCTCATACAAGCAACTTATAGCTCACCCGAAAGCCATAGGGGGGAAAAATAGAAGTAGACACACCCAAGAGTAGTAGATGACTGGAAATATTCAAGCTCAGAGGAGAAATTAATAAATTAGAAACAAAGACTTAAAGAATCAATGAAACCAAGAGTTGGGTCTTTGAGAAAATTAACAAGATAGACAAACCCTTAGTCAGACTAACCAAAAAGGCAGAAAGAAACTATACAAATGAGTGAAATAAAACCGAAGAGGGGGACAAACCGACAGACACTGAGAAAATCCAAACAATAATTAGGTCTTACTACAAAAGACTATATGCCACAAAATTTGAAAACCTGAATGAAATAAACAATTTTCTTCATAGATTCCAATTACCCAAATTAAATCAAGATCAGGTAAATATCCTGAAGGAAATAAAAGCAGTCATCAAAACTCTCCCTTCGAAAAAAAGCCCAGGGCCAGATGGTTTCAGCACAGAATTCTACGAGATCTTCAAAGAAGAGCTAACTCCAATTCTCTTCAAACTTTTCCACAAAATAAAAACAGAAGGAACACTACCAAACTCATTCTTTGGGGTGACCGTCACCTTGATACCTAAACCATACAAAGAACTATCTCTCTTATGAACATTGATGCAAAATACTCAATAAAATACTTGCATACCAAATCCAAGAACACATAAAAGATATCATCCACCATGACCAAGTAAGCATCATCCCAGGCATGCAGGGTTGTTTCAATATAGGGAAATCCAACAATGTAATCAACCATATAAATACTGAAGAAAAACCACATGATCATCTGCTTAGATGAGGAAAAAGCATTTGACAAAATCCAACAAACATTCATGCTTAAAGTCTTGGAGAGATCAGGGATAGAAGGCACACACCTAAACATAGTAAAGGCAATATACAGTAAGCCTATAGCCAACATCAAACTAAACAGACAGAAACGTAAATCTCACTGAAATCAGGGACAAGGCATGGCTGCCCACTCTCTCTGTATCTCTTCAAAATAGACTTGAAGTCCTAGATAGAGCATTAAGACAAGAAAGGAGATCAACTGGATACAAATTGGAAAGGAAGAAGTCAAAGTTTCACTATTTGCAGATAGTAAGATAGTATACATGAGTGACCCCTGAATTTCAACCAGAGAACTTCTTCAGTTGATAAATATCTTCAGCAAAATAGATGGATATGAAATGAACTCAAAAAAAAAGAAAGAAAAAGAAAAAAATCATCAGCCCTCCTGTGTAGCAAACACAAAAGGGCTGAGAAAGAACTGAGGGAAACAACACCCTTCAAAATAGCCAAAAGTACTGGGGTGTGACTCTAGCCAGGCAAGTGAAAGATCTTTTCGAAAAAATCTTCAAGTCTCTGAACAAAGAAATTGATCTCAGAAGATGGAAAAATCTCCAATGCTCATGGATCTGTAGGATTAACATACTGAAAATGGCCATCCTTCTAAAAGCTACCTACAGATTCAATGCAATTCCCATCAAAATAATAACACAATTGTTTACATATCTTGAAAGAAAAATTCTCAACTTCTTTTGGAAAAACAAAAATCCCAGAATTGCCAAAACGATCCTGTACAACAAGGATCATCAGGAGGTATGTCTATCCCTGATGTTAAGCTGTACTACAGAAAAATAGTAATAAATACTGCATGATAGTGGCATAGAAACAGAATGGTGGATCAATGGAACCAAATAGAAGACCCAGAAATAAATCCACACACCTACAGATATTTGATTTTTGTCAAAGAAGCCAAAACCATACAATGGAAAAAAGATAGCATCTTCATCAAAAGGTGGTGGTATAACTGGATATAGAAAAATGCAAATATATCCATATTTATCACCTTGCACAAAACTAAAGTCCAAGCGGATCAAAGACCTTAACATAACACCAGACACACTAAACCTGTTGGAAGAAAAATTGGGTAAGATCCTAAAATGCATTGTTATAGAACACAACTTCCTGAATAGAGCACCAACAGCACAGCCTCTAAGATCAACAATCAATACATGGGATCTCATGAAACTGAAAAGCTTCTGTAAAGCAAAGGACATTGTTGTCAGAACAAAAGCACAGTTGTTATAAGTCGCTGTTAAAATTTACTATTACTTATCCTTTAGTAAGACTGCTGTTAATCATAAACAGCTGTATAACCAAATCACCACACAGAGAAATGATTTATTTAATTAACCTAGAACACAATG
>CM053742.1:65909036-65937031 GCA_028658305.1 Pachyuromys duprasi
TCTCTCTCTCTCTCTCTCTCTCTCTCTCTCTCTCTCTCTCTCTCTCTCTCTCTCTCTCTCTCTCTCTCTCAGCTCTGCTCTCCCAGCTCCCTCCTGCCCCTCTCTCCTCCTCTGCCTCCCAACTTCCTGTCCTTTGGCTCCTCCCTCTCTTCCTGCTCCCTTTCCATTGCTCAACATTGTGGCTAGTTGCTTTATTTTAGCAAATTGGAGACAGGTAATGCTTAGAATAAGTATCAGAATGCAATGTCCTGATTGGAACCAGAGAGTGGGGGAGAGAAATCAGCATTTGAATGAACAAGGATAAGGTGTATATATTTCAAAAGAACATTATACTAACAGCCAGACTACAGACTTGGAAAAATCTTCACAAACCCTATATTTGACAAAGGGCTAATATCCAGAATATATAAAGAACTAAAGAAGTTCAAAGGCAACAAATCAAGTAATGCAATTAAAAAAATGTGGTACTGAGCTAAACACAGAATTCTCTGTAGAAGAATATAGAATGGCAGAGAAACACTTAATGAAATGGTCAGCATACTTAGTCATCAAGGAGATGCATATCAAAATGACCCTGAGATTTCACTTTACATCCATTAGAATATCTAAGATAAAAAGTTCAAGTTACAGTACATGCTGAAGAGGATGTGGAAAAGGGGGAACCCCCTCCATTGCTGGTGGGAATGTAAATTTGTACAACCACCTTGGAAATCCATCTGGTGCTTTCTCAAACAATTAGGAATAGTGCTTCCTCAAGATCCAGCTTTATCACTCCTAGGTATATATCTAAAATTTGCTCAAGTACACAGAAAGAATATTTGCTCAATCATGTTCGTAGCAGCTTTATTTGTAATAGTCAGAACCTGGAAAAAATCTAGATGTCCCTCAACTGAGGAATGGATTCAGAAATTGTGGTGCATTTACACAATGGAATAATACTCAGCAATTAAAAACAAGGAAATCACAAAATTTGCAGGCAAATGGTGAGAACTAGAAAAGATCATCCTGACTAAGGTATTCCAGAAGCAGAAAGACATACACGGTATATACTTACTTAAAAGTGGATACTAGACCAATAATATAGGATAAACAAAAAGCTGTACACCTAAAAATTCTGATCTAGAAGGAGGACCCTGGGTAAAATGATCAATCATCACTCAGAAAGACAATTGGAGCTGATATTGGAAGAATGAGAAAACAGGAAACAGAACAGGAGCCTACCCCAGAGGGCCTCTGAAAGACTCCACCGAGCAATGTGTCAAAGTAGATGCTGAGACTCATAACCAAACTTTGGACAGAGTGCAGGGAATCATATGAAATAAGGGGGAGTGAGTAAGTCCGGGAAATGGCAGGAACTCCACAAGGAGAACAAAAGAACCAAAATATCTAGGCACAGTGTTCTTTTCTGAGGCTGATATTCCAACCAAGGTCCATTCATAGATATAACCTAGAACCCCTGCTCAGATGTAGCCCGTGGCAGCTCAGTATCCAAGTGGGTTCCCTATCAATTGGAACAGGGACTGTTTCTGACATGAACTCAGTGGCTGGCTCTTTGACCACTCACCTCTGAGGTGGGAGGAGACCTGCCAGGCCACAGAGGAGAACATTGCACCCATTCTTGATGAAACCTGATAAGGTAGGGTCAGAGAGGAGAGGAGGACCACCCTGTCAGTGGACTTGGAGAGGGGCATGTTGGGAGATGAGGGAGGGAGGGTGGAATTGGGAGGCAATGAGGGAGTGGGCTACAGCTGGGACTCAAAGTGAATAAAATGTAATTAATATAAAAAATAAAATTTAATTATAAAAAAGAGCCACAGTTAAGCTCTATGGTAACAAAGCAAGTATATTCTTTTGTTTTCATTGCATTTTCACCATCATTTAAATACTTAATTTCTTTTGTACTAAAACAATTAGATTCCTCAAAATTATCTTTTAAACTATATAGATATTTATAGGCACTGTTTTTAATGATTCATGAAAATTAAAAACTGAATGTACATTTTATCTATCTCAAACAAGGTTGTGATAACAAAACATTAAGTATTCATTTCATGTAATCTTATTCTAATTTTTATAACATTTTATAGTTTTGAAATTGTAAAATAATTATATCATTTCCCACTTCTATATCCGACTTCTAACTGCTGCCAGAAACTCCTTTGCTCTCTCTTTCTTTTTGCCTCTCTCTCTATCTCTTTCTCAAGTCCATGTTCTCTATATCATACATATATGACATATATGTATATCAATGTATAGTCATTGGTACACATAAATTTAACCTGAATTGTCTGTATAATTTTACCTATATGCATATTATATGACCACTTTCTAGCATAAGAGGATAAAATCCTGAAATTGTGATATATTTTTCCGTAAATATCTACTACATTGAAAATAATTTGACATAATTATTTTCTACAAAAACTACAATAAAAGAACTAACGAAAATTTCTTAACTTAATGTTTATACAACATTGAGACAGGAAACTCTGAATATAGTGATTTCAACTATATATGGGGGACAGAGAAATCAGCATTTGAATTACACAATAACCTTATGTCTACAGTTCAAACCACTTAAAACATAGTGAGAACTCTCAATCGGCTTTTATGAAGCTTATATTTTGTAGGAATGCTTGGTCTATCTTATTTTCCTTGACATATTTTACTGTTGGAATGTATTATATTTGTATGTGTGTGTGTTTGTGGATGCATGTGTGTGTTGTAAACATTATAATATACTTGCATAGGCCTTTTATATATGTGCTTACCTATATTAATTTCTAAAACATTTCCAGTTCCACTAGGAAAAGAATAAGTCATTTCTTTGTCTTTTAGCCTGTATTCTTGGATTCTTTATAAAAAACATAGAGTACTAATATTTTACCCTCTAATCACATCATAATAATATTTACAAATTGTTCGCTTAACTTGCTGAATTTAATAATGTATTCCTGTCACAACAAATCACATTAATGGATTTAATCTTCAGAGTCCAGCCTGATGAGCCAGTAAAGTAGTTTATAACCATTCACCGAGTAGGACAGAGAATAGGACTGGACTTCCTGCCAGCCAGGGAAAGACAGAAGAGGAGGAAGTAGGGGATTCAGCCATGTATAGGGGTCCAGAAGAAGTCTGGAGAGAGGAGCTAGAGTAAGGAAGCTGCACATCTCTGGAATGTACACTGGGAGAAAACCAGATTAACTGAAAGGGTTATGAATAGAGTAATAACTACTCAGTTATTGTGCCGAGAAGCTTGCTAAAATTACATAATAGGGCCTTCATTATTTTGGTGATAGCTGGGTTGAGAAAGAAACTGAGAAACAAACATATTTTATAAAAAATAAGTTTAAAACACACACACTGCATTAAAGATTTAAAGATCTCAAGCAAAGGAACATTGAACAATCATTCCTATAACATATAAGCTTAGTAAGTAGTGATTGAAAATTCTCACTATGTTTTAATAGTTTTGTATGTATTTTATCTTTTAAATCTCATCATTACTATAAACAATTGTCCTATCACAGGTGAGGGAAGTTGAGCATAAAACACTAAAAATTTTGGACCAGTAAGAAAACTCAGTGGGCAAAATCATTTACCATATATAATCCTAAACACCTCTATTTTAAATAATCAGATCTGGTAACATTTCTCTAATCCCAGGACTCTAACAGGTAAATAGAAGACAGAAAGAGGAAGAACATAAAAAGCTACCATATAAAAACCCTGTCTCTTGGTGGAATCAGCGAGCCAATTTTTAATAGTTGTTCTCTGAGTTTCAAATACTGCAATACACACATGTATAAACATTGTGTGTACATATAAATTGTGTATATATATGTATATATGTAAATGTGTGTACACTGCATGCATATTCCCCATCACAGACAATAAATAATAAAAACAGGAATTAAGAAATTTGTTTACGACTGGCTAGATCCCAGGGGAGGACATTGCAGCCAGCCCTGAGGAGACAGGGTAAGCTGGGGTTGGATGGAAGGGAAGGAGGTCCTCCACTGTTGGTGGACTTGGAGGGGGTGGGGTGGAGGGAAATGAGGGAGAGAGTGGGAGGGTAGGAGGGAATGAGGGAGGGGGCTTCGCCTGGGATTCAAATACCTAACCTGTGATTGAGATAAAAATAAATAAATTTTTAAAAAAAGAAAGAAATTTGTTTACAATTACCTCCAGATAAAAGATATAGTATATATCTAGGTCTTACCTGCACAATGAAGTAATATTGAATATATAAAATTAAATGCAAAAGGGGATAAGAGATAAGGTAAGTGGCTGGAAAGATGACTCAGAGGCTAAGAGAACTGGTTGCTATTCTAGCAGTCCTGAGTTCAATTCCCAGTAGCCACACGGTGACTAACAACCATCTATAATGAGATCTGGCAGACAGGCATACATTCAGGCTGAACACTGTATACATAATTAATAAACAAACAAACAAATAAATAAATAATCATTTTTAAAAGAGAGATAAGGTAAGATAAAAGCACTGGCTGCTCTTCTGGATGACATGTGTTCAATTCCAAACACTCATATGGTGTAACTCCAGTTCCAACATAGTCTTCTAACCTCTGCAAGCACTACATATATGTGGTGTACATATATACATGCAAGCTAAATGTTTATATATATATATATATATATAATGTTTTAAAACAATACAGATTTAGAGAAGATATAAAATACATTTTACAGTGATTTTTCAAAGAATTGTATATAGCATATATAAAAATCTAGGGAACAATTTGGAAGCTACAATAACCATTGTAGTCAACTAATTTGAACATGTGTTTAATTTTCTCAATAGCTCAGAATTACTCTCACTTAACAAGAAAGCTGAGGACACTCTCATAATGTCAGACAATGAAGTGGTAATAATTGGAGTTTTTCCTAACTTGCAATCAGAATACTTTATTATTTTCTTTGATTAGCAAATATTGCTTATGAGAGAAACATATTCAACATAATGATTAAAATTGTTTATAACAAACTATGGAAAATATTAAGGAAAAAATACCCCTCACAATAGCCTCAAATAACGTGAAATATCTTCAAGTTTTACAGAAAAAAATTGAAGAGGATATGAGAAGAAAACTCAGAGAGTAAAATCATTTACCACATAATCCTAAAAACCTCTATTTAAAAAAAAATCAAATGTGATAACATCTCTCATCCCAGGACTCAAACAGTTAATTAGAAGACAGAAAGCAGAAAAACAGAAAAAGCTACCATACAAAAACCATGTCTTTTGGTGGAATCAAAGAGCCACCAAGATTTTCCATACTCATGGATGCATTCTATCCATAGTAAAAAGAAAAAAAAATGGCCGTCCTATGAAAAGCAATCTACAGATTTAATACAATCCCCATTAATATTCCAACACAATTTCTGCATCCATCCCCCAACTAAGTGGCATCTGAGTGGTTTCCAGCTTCTGGCTATTACAAATAAAGCTGCTATGAACAAGGTTGAGCAAATGTCCTTGTTGTATACATGAACATCTTTTGGATAATTGCCCAGGAATGGTATAGCTCAATCTTGAGGTAGCACTATTCCTAATTGTCTAAGAAAGCACCAGAAATACTCTCCCCAGCAGGGTATCAAAACATATGCTGAGACTCATAGCCAAACTTTGGGTAGAGTGCAGGGAATCTTATGTGTTGGTATAATGTTCCTTTGGAATGTATACACCTTACCCTTCTTCATTCAAATGCTGATTTCTGCCCCCCCCCATACACTCTCTGCTTCAATCCGGATATTGTATTGTGATATTTATTCTAAACATCCTGTCTCAACTCTATAAACAGGCCAAATAAAGCAACTAGACACAATGTTGAGATGGGAGAAGCCAGAGGACAGGAAAGAGTGGGAGGAGAAAGGGCGAGGAGAGCTAGGAGAAGGGAGAGCTGGAGGAGAGATTGTGGAACAAGGTAGAGAGATGAACTTGACCTTAATATATCACAAAAAGCAAGTATAATGTGGGAAATATAAATGTTAGGAAAGTCCAAAGGCCTGGAGGTTTAGGAGGGAGTAACTCTTGCCCAGCATTGTGTTCTAGGTTAACTAAAATCCCAGTCTCTGTGTGGTGATTTGGTTATACAGCTGTTTAGGATTAACAGCAAGCATTACCAGAAGATATATCAATAGTAAATATTAATAGTCTCTTATGAAAGAAGAGGGAGATAGAAAGAACTAGAGGGAACGGAAGCTCCACAAGGAGAGCAAAAGAACCTAACATTCTGGACACAGGGATCTTTTTTGAGACTGATACTCCAAACAAGGACTATGCATGGAGATAACCTAGAACTCCTGCACAGATATAGCCCATGGAAGCTCAGTGTCCAAGAGGGTTCCCAGTAATAGGAATAGGGACTGTCTCTGACATGAACTTATGGGCTGGCTCTTTGACCACCTCCACCTGAGTGGGGAGCAGGCTTACCTGTCCACAGAGGAAGACAATGAAGCCAGTCCTGATGAGACTTGATAGAGTAGGATCAGATGGAAAGGGAGGAATACCTTCCCTACATTGCACTGGGAGAAGGGCATAGGAGAAGAAGAGGGAGAGAGGGCAGGATTGGGAGGGTATGGAGGAGGCATCTATAGCTGGTAAATAAATTGAATAAACTCTAATTAATAAAAGTAAAATTAAAATTAAAAAAGAAAACATCCAACACAGTTCTTCACAGACTTTGAAAAGACTATTTGCAGCTTTATATGGAAAAATCAAGAACCCAGGAGAGCTAAAAATAATACAGAGCAATAAAAGAACTGCTAGATATACCACTTTTCCTGAATTAAATCTGTACTATAGAAATACAGTAATAAAAACCCAATGTTATTGGTACATTGATTAAAGGACTTGAACTGAAGACCCGAACATAAATTCACATACCTATGAGTATCTCATTTTTGAGAAAGAAGTCAGACATTCACACTGACCAGAAAAAAAAAAAGAAAGAAAAAAGCATCTTCAACAAATAGTTGAGTCAAACTGAATGCCTAAATGTAGAAAAATGCAAGTATTTATCACCTTGCACAAAATTCAAGCCCAAGTGAATCAAAGACCTCAACGTAAAACAAGACACAATGAACCAGATAGAAGTGGAAGTAGGGAACTGCATTTAATACACTGGCACAGTAGACAACCTCTTCAACAGAACACTGATAGCACAGTCACTAAGATCAAATAATAAATGGGGCCTAATGAAACTGAAAAAGTCTAAGGCAAAGGACACTGTCAATAAGGGAAAGAGGCAGACTATGGAATCAGAAAAGATTTTTATGAATTCCACATCTGATAGAAGTCTAATATGCAAAATATAAAAAGAAATTTAAAAAACTTGGTATTAAAAATAATCTAGTTAAAAATGGGGTATAGATCTAAACATAGAATCCTCATTAGAAAAATTTGAAATGGCTGAGAAACACTTAAAGGAATTTTTAAAATCCTTAGCCATTAGGGAAATGCAACTCAGAACTAATTTTAGATTCTATCTTTTACCTATCAGAATGACTAAAATGAAAAATAAATAGTAACAACTCCTTCTGGTGAGGATGTGAAACAAAGAGAACATGCCTCCATTGCTGGTGGGAGTGCAAACTTGTGCAACCATTATGGAAATCAATATAGTGGAGTTTCAGAAAACTGAGAATAGATTTACCATAAGTCCCAACTATACCACTGTTGGGAGTATACTCAAGGGACTTTCATCCTATTTCAAGGATAATTACTTCATTTCTGCTCTACTTATAGAAGCCACAAACTGAAAACAATCTAGAGCTCCCTCAACTGAACAATGGATAAATAAAGTGTGGTACATTTACACAATTGAGTATTCGCAGTTTTTTAAAAATGACATCACGAAATTTGCAGACAAATGGATGCAACTAGCCTGAGTTAGGTAAATCAGTCCCAGAAAGACAAACATGGCATGTACTCACTTATAAAAGAACATTTGCTGTTAAGTAAATTATAATCAAGCTACAATTCATAGACCCAGAGAGGTTAGATGAAGAGGAGCACTATAAGGGGAAGCGCAGATCTCCCTTGAAGTGGAATTAAAATAGATTTTATGGGTCAACTGAGGGCAGGTAGGGATGGGAATGAGAAGGACCAGGGGAAGGAATCAAGGGAGAGGGTATGGGAAGAGAGAATGTGAGTTGTGAAATATTACAGGGGTCCTATGTAGACCTAGTTTAGTGGAAATATCCTATGAGGGTGACCTTAGTGAGGACTTTTATTAATGAAGGTTATGGAGTCTAAACTAGCCATCTTTTGTAACCCTGCAAAGATTTCAATGGTGGTATTAGGTTATATTTTATAGAGCTGTTGACCATTAGGGTCATATGGAGATCCCTAAACAACCCAGGCTGATGCTAGGATAGAAGGCCACCATCTGAAAACATGCTGCAGGGCCCCAATGATGAAGAAACCTTTCACTCACCTTGTTGAACATAAACGGATACAGCCAGTACTGGCTTAAAGACTTCCCCCCTATGTTTTAATCATTTGTGTGTGTGTGTGTGTGTGTGCAAGAAGTTACTCTGATTGCTATAGAAAGAGAAACCTGGGCACTAACCAAACCACAAAATCCTCCACTTAAAATCTGCCTTCTCCTCTAAGATTTGCTGGGGCAGTGGTGAACAGAACATGTAGGAGTGGCCATGTAGGAGTGTTTAGTTTAACATGAGGCTCACACCACGAAGTGGACCCTTGCCCTACACTGTCAGTGAATTATGGTGTAAATATTTTAGATAAGTACTGAAAGAAAAAATCCTTGAAAATCCCTGTGAAAGTATCCCCTGTAGCTAGGCATGGTGGCACAGGCTTGTCATTGCAGAGGCAGAGACAGAGGCAGGAAGATCTCTGTGAGTTAGAAGCCAGCCTGGTCTACAAAGCAAGTCCAGGACAACCAAGGCTACACAGAGAAACCCTGTCTAAAAACAAAACAAAACAAAACAAAAAAAACAAAAGAAAAACAAAGTAGTATCCCTCTGTAACATAATTTCACATACTTGAATAATGTATTCAGTTTTAATTTTAAAACTAACAGGTTTAGAGTCTTTGGTTTTATGTTAAGCTCTTTGATCCTCATGGACTTGAGTTTGTGCAGATTGATAAATATAAGTCCATTTGGATTTTTCTTCATGCAACATTCAGGTAGACCAGCACCATTTGTTGAAGGTGCTTTCTTGTTTTCCATTGGATGGTTTTGGCTTCTTTGTTGAAATTCAAGTGACCATGGAAGTGTGGGTTTATTTCTGGGTCTCAGTTCTATTGGTCAACCTGTCTGTTTCTGTGCCAATACCATTTCGTTTTTATTAATATTGCTCTATAGTATAACTTGAAATCAGAGGAGTTGATAGCACTGGGAGTTACTTTATTGTATGGAATCGCTTTAGCTATATTAGGTCTCTTAGTTTTCCATATGAAGGTAATAGTCACTCATTCTGGGTTTGTAAAGAATTGTTTTTGAATTTTGATGGAAATTTCATTGAATTAATAGATTGCATTTGAAAAGACTACCATTTTCTTTTTTGCTATGGTAATCCTAATGTATACTACAGAGAAATAATAATAAAAAGTGCATGGTATTGGCATAGAAAACTAGGGAGTCTAAACCTCAAGTTATACCACTCCTAGGCATATATCCAAAATATGCTAAAGTACACAGCGATTATATCTGCTCAATCATGTTTGTAAGAGCTTTATTCGTAATAGCCAGAACCTGGAAACAACTCAGATATCCCTCAACTGAGGAATGGATACAGAAAATGTGGTACAATTACTGAGCAACTAAATACAAGGAAATCAGGAATTGTCAGGCAAATGGTGGGATCTAGAAAAGATCATCCTGAGTGATGTAAACCAGAAGCAGAAAGACACACGTGGTATATACTCACTTATAAGAGGATATTAGACATATAATACAGGATAAACATACTAAAATCCGTACACTTAATAAAGCTAAGCAAGAAGGAAAACACTGGATAATATGATCAATCCTCATTCAAAAAGGCAAATGGGCTAGACACTGGAAGAGGGAGGAAACAGGAAACAGGACAGGAGCCTACCACAGTGGGCCTCTGAAAGACTCTAGCCAGCAGTGTATCAAAGCAGATGCTGAGGCCCATAACCAAATTTTGGGCAGAGTGCAAGGAATCTTATGAAAGAAGTGGGAGATAGTAAGACTTGGAGGGGACAGAAGCTTCAAAAGGAGAGCAACAGTACTAAAACATCTGGATCCAGGGGTCTTTTCTGATACTGATACTCCAACCAAGGACCATTCATAGAAATAAACTAGAAACCTTGCTCAGATGTAGCCCATGGCAGTTCAGAATTCAAGTGGGTTTCCTAGCAAGGGAAACAGGGACTGTCTCTGACATGAACTCAATGGCTGGATCTTTGATCTCCCCCATGAGGGGAGAGAAGCCTTGCCAGATCACAGAGGAAGACAATGCAGGAAGTCCTGACCCTTAACCCATTAAAAAGACTAAGTGCAGAAAAGTCTGGAACTTACTGAAATAGGAGACAACTTCCTGAACAGAATACCAGTAGCGCAGGCCCTGAGAGCAATAATTAATAAACAGGATCTCAAGATACAGAGAAGCTTCTGTAGGTCAAAAACACTAGCAACAGAACCAAATGACATCCTTTCTATTAAAAAAAGATATTCACCAACTCTAGATCAGACAGAGGACTAATATCTAAAATATACAATTAACTTAATAAATTAAACCTCAACAAATCAAATAATCCAATTAAAAATGAGGCACAGATCTAAACTGAGAATTCACAGCAAAGAAATCTCGAATAGCTGAGAAGCACTGAAGTAAATGCTCAATGTCCTTAGCCACCAGAGAAATGCAAATCAAAATGACTCTAAGATTCTATCTTACACGAGTTAGAATGGCTAAGGTCCAAAATTCAAGTGACAACACATGCTGCAGAGTATGGGGAGAAAGGGAAACCCTCCTCCAATGCTGATGGGAATGGAAACTTGTACAACCTCTCTAGAAATCAATCTGGTGTCTTCTCAGATAATTGGGAATAGTTATACATCAATACTCAGCTATACCACTCTTGGGTATATACCCAAAAAATGTTCCACCATACAATAAGGACATTTTCTCAACTATGTTTTTAGTGGCTTTATTTGTAATAGCCAGAAACTAGAAATAAGTGAGATGTCTCTCAACAAAAGAAAGGATACAGAATTGTAGTCCATTTACACAATAGAATACTACTCAGCTATTAAAAACAAGGCAATCAAAAATTACAGCAAATGGATGGAACTAGAAAATATCATCCTAAATGACCAAGAAAAAAACACATGGTATGTACTCACTTATAAGAGTATATTAGATACAGCTTTTGATCTTACCATTCTGATAGGTGTAAGGTGAAATCTCAGGGTCATTTTGATTTGTGTTTCCCGAATTACTAAGTATGTTGAGCATTTTTAAAAATGTTTATCTGCCATTAGATATTCCTCTTTTAGAAATCTCTGTTTAGGACTGTAACCCATTTTTAAATTGGAAAACTTTGTTTGTATTTCACTTCTTGAGTTCTTTATATACACTGGATATTGGTCCTCTGTCAGATGTACGGTTGATGAAGATCTTTTCCTTGTCTGTAGCCTGATAGATACTTGATTTTTGACAAAGAAAAAAAAACATACAATGGAAAAAGATAGCATCTTCAACAAATGGTGTTGATCTAACTGGATGTCTACATGTAGAAAAACACAAGTAGATCTATACATATCCCCCTGCACAAACCTAAAGTACAAATGGATCAAAGACCTCAACATAAAACAAGACACACTTAATCTGTTAGAAGAAAAAGTACGGACGAGCCTTGACCTCCTTGGCACAGGAGTCAACTTCCTGAATAGAACAGCACAGGCTCTAAGATCAATAGTCGATAAATGGGGCCTCTTGAGACTGAAAATCTTCTGGAAAGCAAAGGACATTGTCATCAGAATATGCAAAATTTTAATTAGAAATTAACTAGTTTTCTCCTACTTCCAATGTCTATCCCATTTGTCTTTCTACAGAGGGACTCTGAAAGACTCTGCCTAGCAGTGTATCAAAGCAGATGCTGAGACTCATAACCAAATCTTAGGCAGGGTGCAGGGAATCATATGAAAGAAGCAGAAGTTAGCATGACCTGGAGAGGACAGGAGCTCCACAAGGACTAAATATAACTAGGCACAGTGATCTTTTCTGAGACTGTTTTTCCAACCAAGGGCCATGCGTGGATATTACCTAGAACCCCTGCTAGGAAATAGCCCATGGCATCTCATTATCCAAGTGGGTAAAAGGAACAGGGACTGTTTCTGACATGAATTCAGTGGATGACTCTTTGATCTCCCCCACAACCCCCAAGAAAGGAGCAGCCTTGCTAGGCCACAGAGGAGGACATTGCAGCCAGTCCTGAAGAGGCCTGAGAAGCAAGGTCAGTGGAATGTGAGGAGGTCCTCCTCTATCAATGGACTTAGAGAGGAGCTGGGAGGAGATGAGGGAGGGTGGGGTTGGGAGGGAATGAGGGAGGGGTCTAAAGCTGGGATACAAAGTCAATAAACTGTAACTAATATAAGAAATTAAAAATGTAATAAAAATAAATTAACTAGTTATTCATAGCTTTATAGATATTTGCAACTAAATATTATGCTGCCTCACTTGTCACTATGTATTGTGTTTGTGTCTGTGTTTGTGCATTAACAATTCAAGCCACTGTGTAATATGTTAACATCAGAAAAGTTATAAAAATTCCTCAAAAAGCTTTATACACTCTGAGTAACTAAAAATTTTAGGGTAAACTTTAATTCATGTAAAGAATGAGAATTTAGTGAAACATGAGAATTTAGCTAGAATATCAAAAAACAACACAAAAAATTTATTGTTCAAGAAGTTAATGCATAATCTTCTGATGAAATGTAGATATATAATGCATGCAAATAAGCTCACAATAGAAGATATATGGTACAACTTAAATTGTTATGTGAAGAAATGTTTATGGCTTTAAAATATATAAATTATATAGAATAAATAATAGACAAGATACTACAAAAATAAAATAATGTTACATGATACCAATCAAAGAAAATAAGCACACATGCACATACAGAGACACATGAAAGGATCTTATAATTGAAAAATGTAACCTAATTTCAAACCTTAGCTTATAGAAATAAATTTCATAAAACCAAAAACTTCATAAATATTATTTTATGTGAGGTCATTATAGGGCTTTTCTCTTTTTAACATATTTCCAAAATAAACATGTGAATATGAATTTATAATTTAAAATAATGAAAATCTTCTAAAGAGATAGCCTTAAATTTAAACCAATGAAGAAGTTGTATAGGTGTGTTAGAGCAGAAATATTTACTAAAATATTTATGGTTTCATTAATTTAAGACCCAAGTCACTTTAATTTTTGGATTTAACCAGTGATGAATTTTTTTTTCATTCAGTCGAAGAGGAGAAAATAAGAAGTAATTGTTAAAGTGGCAATAAAACAATGAACAGACACTCAGTCTTGCTACTATAAAAGAAAGGGATGTTTATAGCATTGAGATAATATTTAGGAAATATTAATTAAAATGAGAATAGTAATGAACTCTTGAAATATCTTGTTTTACATTTGATTTATGTTTTGTATTTAATATGCCAAATTATTTCAATCAATACATTTAATTTCAAAAGACAGAAATTGGCCTTTAAAGTCCCTACCATTGAAGCAAATCTTGGATACACAGAAATTTTTGAGCCCAACCAAGGATGCATAGTGATATTTTTTCCAAAACAACAAAAATCTGCCCAATGTCGTTATTTGCTAAAAATCTGTTTCCAATAAATCAAAAAACAGAATGCAGAAATATGTCCAATCAACCCAGTTACATGATACAGGGATTCAATATGTACAGATGGAAAGATTATTAAATAAATAATTCATAAGGATATTATAGGTACGGCTCAGTGATAAAGCATCCTAACGTGTGTGATTCCTGCATTCTATATGTACTTCAGAAAACAAACAAACAAATTATTTGTTAGCGCATAACTGATTCAAAATAGTAATCTCAGATGGTGCAGAAGTTAACGTGTAATTTATACTACTAACATAATATAAAATATAGAAATTTTCATTTAAATATGCTTATTACTGTAAGTACAGCTAAATGGAAGTAATATAGTTATCATGTAATCAATTGATTTGAATTATTGTTCACGCAGTGCTTCTTTAAATTAAAATTACAAAAAAAGAATTGAAAGGTAAGTCCCTTCAACTTAGCATTATATTGACATCAATTACCAATATTCTTTTCACAGGAAAGACACAGGCATTATTGATTGAAGGTTGGTATGGATGAATTCTCATGCATTTTAAATTACAAGAACCTTCATGGACATTTGTAGTATGTACAAAATTACAAAATAACCATAATATTTTTCCATATTCCAATTTCTAAGAATATATCCTATGTTAATATTCTGATGTACATACTAATGAATGCTGTAGTTATCTAGAAAAAAGTTTTATAATAAGAAAAAGATATATATGTAAGGAAAGAAATAATGTGGTTAAATATATGATTCTGGTTAAATATACCAAGTAATTATTATAATTGAAAATATATTTTAAAATAATCCATTAATTATTTCCTATTTAAATATAGTCATAAATTACCAAATCACAAAAGACTATAAGATGTCACACAGATTAAACAGTATACATAAATAATCAGATATACACATGCATAAGGAAACTTTTAGAAGGAAACTCAAAATGCTAAAAATGTTGACTATCATCAGAATCTTCTATATTGAATTTTAATATTTAAAATACACATACAATTTGACATTTACAGATAAATGTAAATTCATTTTAAACAATGCGTTTCTTAAATTAAAAATACATGACTAAATGGAAAGCACAAATTCTATAATGAAAAAATAGTACACAAAGGATAGTCTCA
This sequence comes from Pachyuromys duprasi, assembly GCA_028658305.1. Classification (NCBI taxonomy): domain Eukaryota; kingdom Metazoa; phylum Chordata; class Mammalia; order Rodentia; family Muridae; genus Pachyuromys; species Pachyuromys duprasi. Next base: position 65,924,039 of record CM053742.1, read on the forward strand.
TTTTAATATATTTCCTCATTAAAAATTAATGATGGATTACATTTTATATTTTAACATAGCAATTATTGTATATGACCAAGTTTAGAGGGTGAATGTGGTTAAGTAAGCTGTTTTCTCTTTGTATGCCAGTTCACCTCTGTGCATTTTTCTGCTTGTCTGGAAACATTAAGATATCTTCCAATCCATTGTGTAACAAATTATAGTCTGTGAAACTCTACGTACAGAGGGACAATTCCCGTCGTTCATAAAAAAAGGGGTTAATATGTCCCTTACCTTTCAATGAAAAGAAACGTTCACTTGTCTTTGGGTTTGTAGCAGAACTGAATCCTGCAAATAAAAATAATAAATATGTCTTTAAATGTAATTTAGCAAAAGTTTATTAACATATTACTTGACTTGTAAATCATCCTTTAATAAACATACAATTCAAGATTAGAAGGAAATTGTCGCAGAGGATGCACTTGCATTAAAACAAATCCCCTCTCCCATCCTGCTGTTGTTGGAATTGAAACCTGCTGCACGAAAGTCTAAAACAAACCCTATCTTTTTGAAAATATTACCTTATATTTGAACATTTTTTTCTAAGATGTTGCTATAAGCATTAAAACGGTCTGCATGGCAATTTACCGATGCGATCAGAGTATATCATATTCCAGACTTAAAACAGAAGTACGATTTAAAAAACGGAGTAAGTGACTCACGGCAACAAGGGTTCACAAACCTTGTAGACGGATGAACATCATAATCAGCACTTATTAAATCTGCTACGTGGAATGCAATATGCCTGCTGTCTAGCCCCTACCCCTTTCCCAAAAAAGGACTCCCTCCTTTCCAATGCAAAAACACGTTTTCGTATAATTTTTAGAGGAAATATTTTGCAAGTGTATGTTTTCCCTCAGTCATGAAGAGTCCCACTATCCAATGACGCCACTTCGTGCATTTTCACATTTTTTTTCCCATTAAGTTAGGTCATGATCAACCCAATAAGAATTCAAGAAGGGCAGTTGACCTAAAGAATTCTTTTTCTTCCATGGTTAGGAACCAAAGCTGGCGTTTTCACCTAATGTCTACGCATTTTTCCCCTCATTTTGAATTAAAAACCACCACGTAAGGGGAGAATCTTGAAAGGGCACAGCAGGGAAACCATCATTGGGCTGTGTTCAGTAGCCGCCAAGGAGCATCAGGGAAGGTGGGAGGAGGAGGAGGAGAAGGAGGAGAAGGAGGAGGAGGAGGAGGAGGAGGAGGAGGAGGAGGAGGAGGAATGGCGTTCGCCTTAGGCCATTGGTTGGTCACAGCACTCGTCAATTAAGTCAGTCCAGCAAATTAGGAGTGTACTAAAGGCATCCTGGGAAAGAAATTAATGGGAGGGCTGTCAGCAAGGGAGGGGCTCCCCGTCCTTATGATTCTGCGTCCGGTTACTGCGCCATTCAACTGCAGCACACCTCGTCCCTGGTTTGTTGCGGCCTGACAGGCCTTGAAACCAAGGCCCCAGGACAGCGGAGGCTTCCTGCCTGCCGCCGCCGCGTCCCTGCTCAGCGGCACCACTGCCACAGCGTCTGCAATCCGTGCCAGCGTCAGGCTCCTGCAGCTGCCAGTCGCCTGCGGCGCCGCCGCCGCAGCCGCAGCCGCAGCGGCCTCCTCCGCCACCGCCGCCGCCGCTGCAGCCGCCGCCACCTGACTAGCCTGGGCCTTCGCAGCCGCCGCCAGAGCATCCGTGAGTTATTTTCTGCCTATCTCTGGGTGCAATCTCTCTGCTGTTGTCACCAGTTAAAGAGGTGTGCGGGGCTTAGCATCATGGCAGAAGCAGATCCTAAAATGGTCACAGATCCTGCTGCCCATGAGGTTGCTGAAGAGGCTATGGCAAACTCAGCTAGTGATTCTGGGGAAGAATCTGACAGCAATAGCTCTAGCAGTACTACTAGTTGCAGCAGCAGCCGCAGCAGCAGCAGTAGCAGCAGCAGCAGCAGCAGCAGCAGCAGCAGTAGCAGCAGCAGCAGCAGCAGCAGTAGCAGTGGCAGCAGCAGCAGTGGCAGTCATGTATACCAAAGGAAAAGGGTACCTGCGCCTTCCAGAAGGCCCCAGCGGCATCCCTCTGGGAGACATTTCTTGGATAAGCTGCCTCAGGCAGTGAGAAATCGGGTGCAGGCACTCAGAAATATTCAGGATGAGTGTGACAAGGTAGACACCTTGTTCTTAAGAGCAATTCATGATCTTGAAAGAAAATATGCTGAACTCAATAAGCCTCTATATGATAAGCGTTTTCAGATCATAAATGCAGAATATGAGCCTACAGAAGAAGAATGTGAATGGAATTCAGAAGAAGAGTTCAGCAGTGATGAGGAAATGCAGGATGACACACCTAATGAAATGCCACCCTTAGAGGGTGAGGAGGAAGAAGAAAGCTGTAAAGAGAAGGCTGAAGTGAAGGAAGAGGAAAAGGATATTCCAAAAGAAGTTCCTGAGGCAAAAATTGATGAAGAGGAGGCTCCCAATGAAATTCCTGAGGTGAGAACTGAAGAAAAAGAAATTCCAAAAGAAGGAGCTAAAGACAAAGTTGAAGAAAAGGAAGCCTCTGAAGAAATTCCTGAAGAAAAGGTTGACGAAAAAGGAGACTCTACAAATTGTATAGAAATAACTCCTGAAGAAAAGGAAGACCTTAAAGAAGATCCTCAGGCAAATACAGAAAATAAGGATCAGCCTACAGAAGAACCTAATAAGGCTCCAGTGAGAGAGGCTCAAAAAAGAGTTCCTGAAACAAGGCCTGAAGGAGGAGTGAATGTTAAAAGGGCTCGGAAGAGAAAACCTAAGATGGAAGATCCTAAAGGTATTCCTGACTACTGGCTGACTGTTTTAAAGAATGTTGATAAGCTTGGGCCTATGATTAAAAAGTATGATGAGCCAATTTTGAAGTTTTTATCTGATGTTAGCCTGAAGTTCTCAAACCCTGGCCAGCCTATAAGTTATACCTTTGAATTCCATTTCCTGCCTAACCCATACTTCAGAAATGAGCTCCTGATGAAAACATACATAATAAGGTCAAAACCAGATCACTATGACCCTTTTTTCGCTTGGGGATGGGAAATTGAAGAGTGCAAAGGCTGCAAAATAGATTGGAGACAAGGAAAAGATGTTACAGTGAAAACAACCAGGAGTCGCCCAGCTGCTACTGGAGAAAATCAAGTCCAGCCAAGAGTGGTTCCTAATGCATCCTTTTTCAATTTCTTTACTCCTCCTGAGATTCCTTTGATTGGGAAACTGGAACCAAAAGAAGATGCTATCCTTGATGAGGACTTTGAAATTGGTCAAATTTTGCATGATAATGTCATCTTGAAGTCAATCTATTACTTCACAGGAGAAATCAATGATCCCTACTACCATGATGTCAGGGATTATGGAAACCGGAAGTACTACAAGTGAAAAGAGCGAGCTGAAATATTTTTCAAGAATCTTTAAAAGTCAAGCAAGCAGAAGTGAAATAGAGTCACCTAACCTTATAAAACATAAAACTTGCCCTATATTCTGAACACTATTATTTCTTATAGTCTGGTGTTTTCATTTTTGCTGATAGTGTCCTAAGTGCTGTTTTAAGCATCTGTTTATTTTACCTTGCCTGGTGTATTATAATATTCTTCAAAATATGTAAACTGCTGCTAATTTGCAACGCATGTTTTGTTTGGTGCTAAAGTGTTTTTGTGAAGTCCTTTTGTCATGTTCCTATTAGATTGTACTTGTGAAAATTGTCATACATGTTAGACAAATCCTTGCCTGAAAAAGCAAAACTTTAAATGCCAATGTAGATCTTTTTATCTTTTTTTTCCAGCCCAGAAGACTGAGGACTTAAATCTGCTTGCACTAGTTGTGCCTTCATTAATTTGCCATAGAAATGTAATAGTAATAACAACTAAAATATTCTATCGTGAAATATAGTTGCTTGAAAAAAAGATGATAATATATTTTAAAATGTCTGTCAGGATCACTTTAGATTTTTGTGGATTTGTTCATGTGATGTATTGGTCAATAAGCAAAAATACTATTTACCACTGAGGTGTTAAATATGATATAGTATTTTAAAAAGTTGCCTCATTGTAATTATGTAACTGAAAACTAAAAAATCATATTTTCTTTGTAATGTGTTTTACTTTGCCTTCATTGAAAGTTATTACATCATTTGATACATTTTCATGTTCTTTTATTGCACTCTAAATAAATAAATATCAAACTGCCATGCTATAAAAACTTGGCACTTTCTTTTAATTATAAAAATTATGTTTATCATAAAAAGCACAGAATTCGGAGGAAAATGACAATTTAATAAACATAACAATTAACATTCTCATATATTTTCTAGATTGTAATTCTCCAACTGGAAGATATCGGTGGAAGTTTTGGAGAGGAGCAGGACAGGCGAAGGAGAAGATGGGAGGAAGAAGAGGAAAGTGGAATTAGATATGGGAAAGAAGAAGGGTGAAAAATAAGGAAATGGGAGGAAGAAGGGAGAGAAAAATGGGTATAGGGAAGAGGAAGGGAATGAAGTATGGAAGGGAACAGCTGGAAAGAGAGAAGCAAGAATATCTTATTCAGAAAGGTGTGAGATGTTGATTTCACATGTCCATGGCCTATTCTGTACTTTAACTTTGGAGGAAATCACACTATTATGATTTTTGTTTTTTCTTATAGGTGACACCATTTTTAATCTGTATATCAGAGTGGTCCCTGGGTAATCATATTTTGAAATTTAAGGTAGAGACTAGGAAGAGGGCTGGGCCCCTAAATTCCATTTTACTAAAGTACTCTGCACCAGATATAGAGATTATAAAGTAATAATCACTGGAAATAATTAAATACCTTATTTCACTTTTGCCATTTCTTTGTATAGATGTTTTCCATCAAGGTGATAGAAAATCATTGTGCCATGAAGAAGACAGGATTACAGAAATTCTGGACCTCCGAACATAAATTTTGGTAATAGGTACCTATGTACCAGTGTGTATATATAGCTCAGAATCTTCCATTTATTCTTGCTTAATAACAATTTTGTCTCCCATGTATGTAAAAAGAAAAATATATATCATACATGACATGTATATATAACTAGTCAAGTGTACTTGGAACCTTTTGGTTAGAATATAAACATGAAGAAATAATTTGTCTATTTTACCAGTAAAATTAGGCATCCAAGGATGGCCTTTTTAGTTGAGATTTTATATGGATCAAGATTCCTTAAAACATAGGTGATCCATCCACAAATGAATACTCAGAGTTATTTATAATTATCACTTAAGACCAGTTATGAATCTCTATAGTAACTGTTACCCAATGTAGAAAGGAGCTTTTATGACCAGAGTTTAGAGCAACACAAATCTATGGGAAAAACATAAATATTTATAATAATTTGTCAGCAAGACCAATTAGCATGTACATATAGACAGTATAACTGAACCTGAGATTATTAATAATCAAAGTATAAAAAGGCATAAAGATGAGAAGGAGATGATGTAAAGAGCTCCGGGAGCAAATTAGAAGGTGGTGGTGGATGGCTATGGTTAAAATATGTATAAATATATAAAACTTCCAAGAATGTTAACATTTTTAAAAAGACTTTATAAGACAGACTTACTTGTATAGCACAGGTAAACTGAAGTCTGATCAATACGCTACACCTTGTTCTGTGGCTGCATAGGTTGTCAAAGTGGATATATATCGTAGCTGCTCAGCAACACATTTGCAGTACCTTTAAAATTTTACCTAACATGGAACATTATTCTTAAAACTCTTACTGAAGTTTAACACCTTTTTTGATGCTTTTCATAATGAAAAAAATAAACACACAGAAGCATAGTACATTAAAATATGACTTGCTTGCAGATGGTGTTTATTCTCCCAGTCATTAACTCAAAGCCAAGGTGAATTAAGTGGATAGGTCTAAGACACTCTAAGTACATTGGTAATATTAAGACTTTTGAAACATAAGCAGTCTGTGAAAGATGCTTCTACTCCTTGGGCAGATTGCAGAAGGTAAGAAACTCAGGGAAACCTAGAGCCTGTGACATTCCTTGGAATGCATGTTTGTCTTTCACACCTTATAAGCCACTGGATGTTATAAAAAGAAGTCTCCTTAGAATGAAACTAGTGGCACTGTAATAAATGCTTAGAAGGTCTTTCATGCCTTTTTTATGCTCTTTGTCCTTTTTTACTGTGATTCATAGCTGAAGCCAACTGTCTACTTTAATGCTGATCAAGCAAGATCTCTGCCACTTCTTCCTTTTCCTCTTTCTCAATGTTAATGCCATCTTCTATTTTCTTTAACAGGCCACTATAAGATAACAGGAGACTGTCAGCAGCAGCAAAGTTTACTGAAGAACTCATAGAACTGCTTTTGAAAGTTGGAGGCTGTATAATCAGGAATTCAAGGTTATCCTTGGCCACAGAGCAAGTTCTGTGAGATCAGACTTGGCTACTTAAAAACCCATCTAAAAACAAAATAAATAGGAGCTAGAGATGTGACTCAGTGGTTGCTTCTGTTTTAGAGATCCTGGATTCTTTTACTAGTACCCATATGTCTGTTCACAACCCTCTTTAAGTCTAGTTCCAGGGGATTAGCATACTTTCTTCTGGCCTTGAGAACCAGGCACATATGCAGTGTACATATGTACATTTATGATCATAAATTTATTTTAATTTTTTAAAATAAAGTAATAATAAAGAAGCATTGAAAAAACTTGAGCTGAATGAAAACAAATACTAGCACAAACAATGGCAATGCTTCACAGGGCTCACTCTGACCATACAGGTATATTTTGACTTAAGATGTTACAAGGGTAAAATAAAATTGGAGTTAAATTTGCTCAAGATTATGGGATCTGGATAAAATGTATAAACTCTCATTAGTGATGTTTGAAGCCATCATTATTTATATGAGAACTATGTGGATTTGTTGTTAGGACAGATTAAAAAGTAAATGTCCCAAAAGTGACTAGGATTTCAATTTTGAGAGGAGTATTAAGGTTGAGAAACAAGTGGCAAAAATTGAAAATAAATTTATTGGGGGGAAATTGTTCTACATTTCCATGTTCTACTTTCTATGATTCCCATGTAATCAGCTTTTTATAGCCTAAGCTAATACACAGGTTCAATCTTATGTACTCTAACATGCCCCTGATCCAGAACAGTGCATGTGTATCTTTTCTGAAAACAGCAAATACAGAAGTTGAAAATTACTTCCTAAAGTCCACCATAATAGTTTAAAGGAACAATTCTGAATATTGGTTGCTACACAATGATGCTTGTTATCTGAATCAATTGCAATTAGTTGGAGCCAGTGACAGTCCCTTTTAAAACTCTGTTAAAGATTTCTATAAAGCATCCCCTTCCTTCCATGTATGGTGTTGTCTGATTTTAAATGAAGATAGAGCAAATCCTTTCTTAATGACAGGCAACATTCACACAGATTCACACAGTCACATGACAGTCACACACAAAGGTGGATAGGGACAGATGTTCACTACAGAGTCTTCAAGGATGCCCAGAATTAGTCATGCATAGAGACAGGATTGAAGACACTGGGTGTGAAGTAGAGAGTTCAAATCTTGACCCACTCTTGGCTATATGACTCCAAGGGAAAGCACTTTTTTTTTTCTTTCCTTAATGAGATACTGATTTGTTACTAGGAGTTATTCATTAATATGCATACTCCACACAATTTCTAAATATTTGTCACTTGAATAAAGTAGTAAAATATTGAGCTAAGTGTGTTCTCTAGCATGATGGATCCTATCTATAATCCCAGCGCTTAGGAGGAAAAGGAAGCAGGATCAGGAATTCAAGGTTACTCTGAACTACATGGTGAGTTCCCTGTCAGTCTGAGCTACATGAGACACTGTCTTAAAAATGATAATAATCATAAATTAATATTAACTAGTTAAGAAATTTCAGAAACAAATTAATATAAATTATTCTGTATTATGTTTTCTTGGCATGTATGTATATAAAAAATAATTTTTCCACAGTGGTCTTAGTAACAGTAACTGTAAATGTTTTTATTTTACTTTCATTTTTTGATGAAGATGATTAGGCATATTTCCCTTGCAATAACATTTATATTTAACTGTATATTCTGATTATTCTGTTTAGGTCTTAAATTTGAAAAATGTACAGAGGTATAAAAAATATTCTCTGCATTTTCAGCAGTGTGGATCTCTGTAGTATCTATCTGTTTTAAAAGGAATCTTCTTTAATGAGAATTGAGAGCTATACATACATGTGGTCATAAGGATAAGTATTTAGAATACTGTTACAAAGTACATTAGTTTAGGAAAATAGTAATAGGTTCTTCGCTAGAGTCTGTGACCTCTCCAGCTGTAGAGAGCCGACTATGTTTACAGTATAGATATTATCTATTTAAGTCCCATTGTCAGCTGTTGGTTGCCCACAAGATAAAGATGCCACTATTGTACCACGGGGAAATATCTTTCTGGGTGAGGGATTGTGGTTCTTAGGCTTTAAATGTGGATAGAACTGTTTATTGCTTCTTTCTCTGTGTAGTGTCTTCCTTCAATTTTTCGAAGGCAACCAAAGAAAATTGCAATGGCCCAAGTATCCACAAGTTACTCAACCCCAACTGATATACCTGCAATATAACCCTTAGGCCTAAGGCTGTTAAAAGAAACAGCACAAAAGAAGTGACAAAAAGATTGTAATAGCCAGAAAACTAGGGTGCCTATTGTTAGACAGTTTGTCCTATACATGAAAAGGAAAATGCACTAATAAACTCTCAACAGGTAAGTTGATTTTAACATGAGTTGACATGCTTGCATGGGAAATTCCAATAGTCCTACCCCAACACCAAGAGCCACAAGTGAGTAATGGTGGCTGAGAGAGGGAGAATCAGTGTCCTTTATGGATTAGTTTCCACACACGTTATCCAATCCCAAGTGGTCAGCCCTATACATATTGATATATTTCATATGTGCATGCAGCTGTTCATAAGATTGGGAAGTTTTCCTGTTTATATCTTTTACTGCAGAAGAGTTTTAATTTTATATTGCCTCATTTAATCTTTTCCCATTGTTGAATCTTGCCATTTCTATTATAAGTATCTTAGTATACTAAATTAATTAAATTTGCTTGTCTTTCTAGACCATTTACAGCTTTTGCTTGCAACATAAAAAGTTTTCCCCCACTGGCATCCATTGAATATTTACTAACCAATATAACGAGTTACTTCTGTCATTGTCTAATGAATACTTTTGTGGTGTAGGACCTATTTCTCATTATTCATCTTCAGTTGTTTTTGATGGTATACATTTTTAAAGATGTCAGTTTCTATTACCTACTATAATATGAACTAAAATTTCTCATCATAAAAGTTGTTTTATAATTTTATTGCCATTTCAGCCACACTTTTTTTCCATGAACAGCAGCACCACTGGTTTATAAGCCTGGCTTCTTGCACCTAACAAAGATAGTTAATATTATGATTACTGTCTCTGAATGTGTATTTAAATTTACAATGATTTGGGGACTTCATATCCAGTACTTTCATTCAAAATTCAGTGTGCTTTGCCACTTTAATCAAGTCTTTCTTATGTTCTCCAAAACAGTTTGCTATTTTTAAGGGGTTTGTGAGTATTTTTTTAAGTATTTTCCTAGGCTACATTCACTTTGTCTGCCTTTTGATTGAACTATTTTCTTTCTTAGTATTAAATCATCTATATTTAGAATCTTCAATCCAGATTTGTCACTTGGTGTTCTCTTTCCAAATGATCACATCTGCTGAAGGCCATATCTCTGATCAATAATGGTGCTCTTTACATCCTCAGCCTTCATGATGAGCTGTTGTTTAACATGACTGAGTAAAATGCTCTGACTCAGAGATGTTTCCTGTTGATCTTGAATTTAATTTCGGCCCAGCTAACTAGTTAACACCCTCAAGCTACTTGTCTCTTGTCTCCAGAGGCAAGATGCTATATATGCTGCTCTGATTTCTACTTTAGCTTATAGTCCATGTTGTAGAACTGTTTCCTTTTTTAAAAAAAATATTTATTTTTTTTTTTTAGAATTGTTTCCTTAAGCACACAAACTTAAGTTCCATCGTATGGGCTTATTGGAAACTATGTCTTGCTTGAGATGTACAGAGATACAGTGACTTGGAATCTGACATTGTTTGGGCCTATGTTTCATCCACTGGAAGAAAGTCTATAAGAGGCAATTTTGAATCACTCCCCAAATGTATTAACTTGGAAAAAGTTTTGTGCAGCATAGCTACTAATAACATTTCTAGCCAAATAATGCTCTAGAAATAATCGTTTTGTAAGAAATAACTTTAGTCAACAAAGTAAATTATCTACATTTTACCTATAGATAAAAATATTTCAATCACTAATAGTATAACTTTTGATTTTGAAACAAAGACTCATACAGGTTTAACAAAACGTTCCTCCCTTTCCCTCATTCATCAGGCCTTAAATGGTAACATCTGACATTACTGTATCCCAGTACTAAAACTAGAAAATTAGCAATGGTTCAATACTAATATATAATGATTACAGTCACGTAAACGTAGAAATCTGTGTATGTGTGCATCTATGTCATTCTAAGAAATATGTTACACATGTAAGTTTGTGTAAATTCTGCCAAAATCAAAAATAAGAACTATTACAATAATCAAAACTCCTTCATGCTAATAACTCCTCCTGCATCTATTTCCTGGCAATCACAAATGTGCTTCCACTCTTCTATCTAAACTTGCTTTTCTGCCCCTTGCTTTTCTTTCTGCATTTTTTTTTTGAGATATGGTTTCATGTATCCCTGGCTGCGATAGCCTCCCTAGTACTAGGATCACACATTTGCACCACCATGCCCAGCTTCAAGGTCATCTGTTCTGAAATCTTAAAAGTTATTAGCATCACTACAAAAACTAATATAATGATCTCTGTATACAGACACAAATGTTACTATTGCAATCCTTTCTATGGCCCTATAAAATAGATATTATTATTATTTCTGTTTAACAAATGAGAAAGTAAGTTACACAGAAGTAATGTGCTCAAGCTTACACAACTGGTAAGTGCAAAAGCTAGCCTGTAAACTTGGCAATCTAGCTAGAAGTCATACTTTTTTGTTTGTGTCTTGTTATTTTGGATTTTCAAGACCTGGTTTTTCTGCATCACAGAACCCTGTCTACTCTGGACTCACTCTGTAGACCAGTCTGGCCTTGAACTCACAGAGATCTGTCTGTTTCTCCCTGTAGAGTTCTGGGTTTAAAAGTCTGTGCCACCATACCGCAACTTTAGAGGTCGTGCTTTTAACTACTATAATATGCAAACATTCTTTCATGCTGTTCTATGTAGGAAAACATCTTCTTGTCCATACTCAGGATAAAACTAAGAGAAATAGCAGAGAAGTAATAAACTATACTCAAAGGGAATGATCATCTACAGGATATCCCCAAATTCCAACTGACTTACAAGTGGTGCCTCACAGAATATTCCTATATAGCATGCCTAAGTCATTCTGTAAAATTGATTGTCTTATTGGTACCACTGAGTATTGCATGGTCTATCTACAGTTCACACCCATTAAAAATGAAGGGCCCATGAGAAATGGCTTGGCAAATTCATATTTCCATTAAGGGAAGGAAATGAACTAACAATTATTTATCTTTGCTTTCTGACAACTATATATATGTATGTATATATATACATAATATCTCATCCCTTTCTAGTTATTAAAAAACAACAGTGAAATCATAGGAAAATGTACTCTAGGAGAACCTTAAGGAAAATTTCCAAGTAGTAGACATGGTATTAACTCCAGCTGTTCCTGACTACTGATTATGTGACTATAATGCTAATGTTAATTGTCAATTTGGTAACATCTACTGTTATCTGGAAACAGGCTTCTGGACATACCTGTGGCAGTAGACTGTGTTAAGTGACATGAGAAGACACATATTAATTATGTACAAAACCAGTCCTCAGGCAGGAAATCCTGGATTGTTTCAAGTATGGCAAGAGAGCAGGGCATTAGCATGTGGGCATTCATTGTCCTTTTATTGGATATAATGTGAAACAGTTTCAAGCTTCTGATGCCTTAAGTTCTTTGCCATAGACATTGAATATTGACTTAAAATACACTCTTACATTGTTTTTATATAATTTCATTTTCTGTATCTATATGAAATGACCTGTTACCTTGGTAAATATTGGTAACCATGTCACATTGCAAATAGTTTGAAATTATTTTCTAAAGATTACTGTTATATTTACGTTGGATGAATGACCTGAGGAAAAAAAAGCTATTTTTTGTTGATAGTTTTATTTATTTATTTATTCATTTTTTCACCTATTTATTTATTACAATTTATTCAGTTAATATCCCAGCAGTCGCCCCCACCCTTGTTCCATCCCAATCCTGCACTCCCTCCCTCTTCTCCTCCCATGAACCTACCCCAGTCCATTGATAGGGGAGGTCCTCTTCTCAATCCATCTGACCCTACCCTATTAAGTCTCATCTGGACTGTCTGTATTGTCTTCCTCTGTGGCCTGATACAGCTTCAGCCCCCTCAGGGGAAGATGATCAAAGAGCCAGCCACTAAGTTTATGTCAGAGACAGCCCCTGCTCACCTTACTAGAAAACTCACGTGGACACTGAGCAGCCATGGGCTATATCTGTGCAGGGGAGCTAAATTATCTTCATGCATAGTCCTTGGTTGGAGTATCAGTCTCAGAAAAACAAACAAACAAAAAACTCCTGGGCTCAGACTTTTTGGTTCTCTTGCTCTCCTTGTGGAGCTCCAGTCCCATCCAGGTCTTTCTATCCCCCTTTCTTCCATAAGATTTCTTGCACTCTCCCCAAAGGTTGACTATGAGTCTCAGCATCTGCTTTTTTTTTTTTTTTTTTTTTTTTAGTATTCTCATTATTTTATTTTTTATTGTTATTATTATTTTTTAATTTATTTATTTTTATCTCAATCACAGGTTGGGTACTTTGAAT
>CM053742.1:65937531-65950010 GCA_028658305.1 Pachyuromys duprasi
TTGTCTTATTGCTCTAGCTAGAACTTCAAGTACTATGTTGAAGAGATATGGAGACAATGGGCAGCCTTGCCTAGTACCTGATTTCAGTGGGATTGATTTGAGTTTCTCTCCATTGAGTTTGATGTTAGCTATAGGCTTGCTGTATATTGTTAAATAATATTAATACCTTTTATTTTACTTACTTTTTTATTTTTACAAATCCCTCTTCCCCTCTCAGTCCCAACCTCTCTCCCTTATCCATTGTATCTTATTTCCCTAGTCCACTAAAAGGAAGAGCTCTCCTCCCCTGTCATCTGACCTGATCTTATCAAGTCTCATCAGCACTTCCTGGATCCTCTTCCTCTGTGGCCTGGCAAAGCTACATTGCCTGGGAGAATTGATCAAAAATCAGGAAACTGAGTTCATGACAGAAGCAGCACCTGCTCCTGTTACTCTGGAATCCCCATGGAGACTGAGAATTAAGTAGATTCACGCTTCCAAAAGTCCTATTTAACCCTAAAGACTATGAACCACAAAATTGACATGTAGAGGAATTTTAATCCAGCAACATGGCTAATCTGGCCAGGGCTTACATCCTAAGACCTAGATCTGTGTGATTTAACTGTAATACTGGCACACCCTTATTACAGGGTACACACCTTTAATCCCTCTAGCTGGAATACAGACACAACTATATTACAAACCTTTAATCCTAAACAACTATGTCTATTTGAGGGGAAGAAAAAGTTATGAATTAGGAAAAAATTAACAGAATGATCTTAAAATAAGATATGCTCATTACCAAGGAGTGGGTCAAAAAAGCATACAACTATTAACAACACTAAATGGACTAGCAAGTTATAATTATTCATTTGTATACACACATACATGTACACACACACACATATATATATTATATATGCTATATATAACAAACATATATATATATATAACATATATGCATATATAACAAAAACAATTGTTATGAACCACTTTGGAATCACTTTGGAAATCAATCTAGCACTTTCTCAGACAACTAGGAAGGGTCCTTCCTCAAGATCCAGATATACCACTCCTAGGCATATATTCGAAAGATGCTCAAGTACACAACATAAATATTTGTTCAACCATATTAGTAGCAGCTTTATTCATAATAGCCAGAACCTGGAAACAACCTAGATGTCCCTCAATGGAGGAATGGATACAGAAACTGTGGTACATTTATACAATGGAATACTACTCAGCAATTAAAAACAAGGAAATCGTGAAATTTGCAGGCAAATGGTGGGATCTAGAAAAAAATCATCTGAGTGAGGTATTCCAGAAGCAGAAAGACACACATGGTATATACTCACTTATAAGTGGATACTAGACCTATAAGATAAGATAAACATACTAAAATCTGTCCACTTAAAGAACCTAAGCAAGAAGGAGGACCCAGGGTAAGATGATCAATTCTCACAATGTCATGGACATTGGAAGTAGGAAAAAACAGGACAGGAGCCTACAACAGAGGGCCTCTGAAGACTCTTCTTAGCAGTGTATCATAGCAGATGCTGAGACTCATAACCAAACGTTGGGCAGAGTGCAGGAAATCACATGAAAGAAGGGTGAGATAGGAAAACCTGGAGAGGACAGGCGTGCATAAAGAAACTTGGGCAGAGTGCAGGGAATCTTATGAAAGGAGGGGGATTTAATACGACCTGGAGAGGATAGGAGCTCCATAAGGACAAAACATATCTGGGCACAGGAGTCTTTTTTTTTTTTTTTGAGACTTATTCTCCAACCAAGGACCATGCAAGGATATTACCTAGAACCCCTGCTCAGATGTAACCCACCGCAACTCACTATCCAAGTGGGCTCCCTAGTAAGATGAACAAGGACTGTGTCTGACATGATCTCAGTGGTTGGCTCTTTGACCTCCCCCCTTCCCCAGAGGGAGGAGCATCCTAGCTAGGCCACAGAGGAAGACAACGCATCTATCCCTGAGGAGACCTGATAAACTAGGGTCAAATGGAAGGGGAGGAGGACCTCCCCTATCAGTGGACATAGAGAGGGGCAGGGAAGACATGAGGGAAGGTGGGTGGGGATTGGGAGGGAATGAGGAAGGGCGCTACAGCTAGCATACAAAGTTAATAAACTGCAATTAATATAAAAAATAAATATTTGAAAAATTTCTGTAATCTGTAGGGTGAAATTCCAATACATTTTCTGATTCAATTTCTAAAAAAAAGAGGAAAGAAAATGAGGCTATGAATCTGAAAAGGAAGGGATCATGGAGGTCTGGAGAGATTTGATATAATTAATTTTAATTGAAAGTATCATTAATTTTAAAATAAATAGAATCAAAATTAAATAAAATATAATTATAAAAGTTAAGCATTCAAAAAGAATAAGGGTTCTTAGATATCTACTTTAAATATTAAAAAGTATTTTCCTGAGAATGTGTATGCACCCATGTCTACCACGAATTTTGCAAATTCATTCAGGCAATTTTTATTTTTATAAAAATACAAAGCTAAGTTCTTTGTAATCAACTAAAATGTCATATTATTAAAAGTTTTCTGCTTGCTTAGAAAATCTTCAAGGACTGGGACTATATTATGATAGGTGTATTTAAAAGTTGGCTACTTTGGAAAATTATATCTGAAATTCCCTTATATTTAATCAGAATTTTCAGGTAGAATATCTTATGTATACAATTTCAATAAATAATTTCATTGTTTCTTCTATATTTTTTCTGTTATCCATCTTGATTCATCACATGTTATAAGTGCTGAATTTTATTGTCATTTATTTAGAGTGGCTTAAAAATTGCCTCAGAATTTCATTAATCTTTTTATGCATTCTTTACAGACAGAGAAATAAAACAAACTACATTTTGCAGAAAATCATTTTATGCATGGAACTAAGAAAATGTGTCTTAATGACTAGTCAAACTAGAAACAATGATTTAATTAATCTACTAATAGCACAAACATCTCTATTAATAGCAGTTTAAATTTGATAATTATTGGGAAAATTTTACATTAGGAATTTCACACAAAATGAGACAGGTGCAACTATTTTTCAAAATTTATTTATAACTATTCTCGAGTTGGAGAAATAAAATGAATTCGCCTCAGCTAACCTCATGTTTAATTTAAGAGTATTTGAGTTTTAGGCAAGTGTTCTTATTCATAAGTTATAATGTACATTGTGCTGGTCAATTCTCATATGCTTTTTAGTGCCTTGAGAAGATGGCTACAGATGTGGGGCTGTGTCCCTATCTTTCATATCTGACCCCAAACATATTGTCTCCAAGTGCCCTTCAAGGTCACTTATTTGTGTCAGAATGAGCTGCTTCACCTAACTCTGTAACAAGAAGGAAAACCATTATGTGTGTGAGAACAGCTAGGAGACAAATTATTTCTAAAGGAGTTTGCTGTTGCTTATCCCATGACATAAAATGCTTACATTGAGAAATAGAAACTGGATGTTTAGACACTGGGAAATTTATTTATGGAGTGAAAAGTCAGTTGGAAACTTAGCTGACTGTACAAACTTCCTCAGTCAAAATATGCTGTAATATGTGAGCACAGGATTTGATGATGAAATCTCTGTTGTTATTTGTTTTTTACTTGCAAGCCTTGCCTGAGTAGACACTTTGTTTGCTCCACACTTGGATGGGTGCTACAGGACTTCCTCAGTGTGTTTCTGCCACAATTTGGTAAGCCATTGTTAGAATCCCTGCCCCAAAAGAAAACATTTTGTCTGAGACTCTCTTTGGCAAAAAGCTTCAGTTCACATATTCGGTTCCCAGGGATTTCTCAGTTAGTTGGTGCTTTATGTTTAATTACTTCATTCCTGTTTGTTAGATACTTAATAACCTTTGTCATTCAAAACAAAAGCTTTGCTATTATAAATCATCTTCTTAGAGAATGTATATGTATTAGAGACATAATCACAGAAAATATAGCAGTAATGAAAATCTTTCTTTTATTGGTGAACAAAGTATTCCAGCTGAAAATTATATTAGAATTTCCAATTAGAATCCCAAGAGATAGGCTAAATATTGTTAAAGAAATGCAAATTTTATGGAAAATGCATAATAGCCACTGAGAAAATACAAAATACAACTTCAATAGTGGTAAATAGACTACAAATTCAACACACAGAAGTATGCACACAGAGGAAGGCACAGATACGTGCACGGGTACACACACACACACACACACACACACACACACACACACACACACACACACTGATACATGATTACAGACATATATTGAACCTTCAAGAGTAACTAAGAATTATCTCTCAGAATAGTTGTTGTTTGAAATTACAAGATACCAAGGAGGTTGCAAGTAATCCACACACATGCTTTTACTCTAAGCAATAAGGAGACTAAGGAGACAGAGGTAGGTGAATCTCTGAGTTCAAGGGCAGCCTGATCTACATAGAGAGTTCTTGTCCATCAAGGACTACATAGTGAAGCTCTGTCTCAAGCAATCAAATGAACAAAAACAAAAATAAGAGTTTTCTGGAGGTAGGTATATGTTTTGAATAGAGATAATATGAATAAAATATATAATACTGATTCATATGTGTTCCAAAAAATCAGAATCCATAAGAAATGTATTTAAAATGAGGAGATAAATGGAGATGCTTATTTAAAAGACTGGCTTTAATAATTATAAAAGGTTGAATTTATGGTACATTTACACAATGGAATACTACTCAGCTATTAAAAAGAGGGAAATCATAAAATTTGCAGGCAAATGAATGGAACTAGAAAAGATCATACTGAGTGAGGTGTCAGAGACTCAGAAAGACATATATGATATATACTCATTTATAAGCAGGTATTAGCCATATAATATAGGATTAACATACTGAAATCTACAGACCTAAAGAAGCTAAACAACAAGGAGGAACCTAGGGAGGATGCTTAATTCTCCTTCAGAATGGCGAACAGTATAGACACCAGAACCAGTGGATGAGTGCAAACAGGACTGGAGCCTACCACAGATGTCCTCTCAAAGACTCTTCCCAGCAGGGGATGGAAGCAGATACAGAGAGTCACAGCCAAACTTTGAACAGGCAGGGAGTCTTATGGAAGAAGAGGGATGTAAATGGACATGGAGAGGATAGGAGTCACACAAGGAGACCAATAAGGCCAAAAGAATCTGGGCACGGGATCGATGGAGTCCTGATGGGACCTGACAGGCTAGGGTCAGATAGTAGAGGAGGAGGATTTCCCTTAGCAGTGGACTAGGGAAGAAGTATAGGAGAAGAAGAGGGAGGGAAGATGAGACTGGGAGGAGATGTAGAAGGGGGCTACAACTGTGAAACAAAGCAGATAATTTTAATTGATATTTTAAAAATATAAAAATAATATAAGTCTATGAAAACTGAGTAAGCATTTAACATTGATCAATGTTTTCGTAAAGATACAAAATAAAATAATAGCAACAGACTCTTATGTACATAATGCCTTGGAAATGTAGGAATCAATAATAAAATAAATTTGGGTTTTGACAGAGTTTGCACTTTATTTGTACATTGTTTTTCTGAAAACTGTACAATATTTTTCTGTCAGCCCTTGGCTACATGTGGTTTTAAATTTACTATATATTTGAAATATGTTTACGTCTTTTGATTTTAAATAATTCTAAAGTATATATCTTTAAGAACTATAACTAACAGTAAAACATCACCCACAATTCGATTCTTATCACAATACTGGTCAAAATTTCCAGAATATAAAGTGAACCTCAAGTCAATAACCTCAAGAATGGATTGTAGAAGGTGGTACATGTACACAATGAAATAGTTATTTGACCAATAAAAATATGAGCCTCACCATTTGCAACAGATTAAATTATCTAGAGATATTATGGTAATGTAAATAAGCTAGGCGCAGCATGATATATACTACATAATTTTACTCAAATGTGAGGTTTTAAAAAGTTGATTTCAAAGAAGTTCAAAGTAAAATCATGGTTATCAGAGGATAGGAACTGTAAAAACCAAAAGGACATTATAGACACATCTAGTTCTTTTGTTTGTGTCTATGATAATGGGAAATTAATTTTGAGTGGGATAAGAAACAAAGATTGCTTTACTTGTGGATGTAAAATTAATTGTCCTAGAATCATTTATTGAAAAGAATAGTCATTCTTCATTGGATTTTCTTTGGTACCTTTGATGTTTAGCATTCTTGTCATCTGGATTAGATCTTGGATCAACCAAGCAGCAGTTCATGAGAGTATTACTAAAGAAGATTTAATTGAGGGTAGAAGACCAGATGCTCATCAGAAATCCTCAAGACTTCACTTCCCAAATCTAAGTCTTGTTGTTAGCCTCTTCTCTGTACAGATATTCATTGTTGAACTATCCAGCCCATATTAAGAAAGTCCGTTACAAAAGTTTCCATTATAGTAATACTTATAATACTCTCCTCTAAGTTTATATGATTATATATTCATTTTGCTTTGTTCCTCTAGAGAACATGATTAATAGATTTATATCGTACCTCATGCCAGTATTACAAAGTATTAAAATGTATTTATTATTTGTGTTTTGTTTGTTTTCATACATTTTATTAATTTATTCAATTTACATCCCAACCTGATCTCAGCTGCCACACCCTCCTCTCCTCCAATTAAATCCTTCTCACTTTCCCTTCCCCAACCCTCATCTTCCCTTTCTCCTCAGAAAAGAGAAAGACTCCCATGAATATCAATCAACCTTAGCATATCAAGTTGTAGTAAGACTAGGAGCATCTTCTATTGAGGCTATACAAAAGTAGCCCAGTTACAAGAAAGGGATCCAAAGGTAGGCATCAGAGCCAGAGACAACAGCTGCTCTTTTTGTTAGGAGTCCTACTTGAAGACCAAGCTACATATATATTATATATATATATATATAGAGAGAGAGAGAGAGAGAGGACTTAGGTCCATCCCATGCATGCTCTAGGCTTGGTGATTCCGTCTCTGTGGACCACTATGAGCCAAAATTTGTTGATTCTGTAGGTTTTCATGTGCTGTCTTTGACCGTTCTTGTTACTTCAATCTTTCCTCCCTAACTTCTACAGGATTCCCCAAGCTATACCTAATGGCTGGCTGTGAGTCTCTGCATCTATTCTTATCAGTTGCTGGGTGAAACATTTCTGATAATACTTACACTAAGATTCTGTCTGCAAGTACAGCAAAATTTCATTAGTAGTGTCAGGGGTGGATTCTCTCTCTTGGTATGAGTCTGAAGCTGGGCTGTCATTGGTTGGCCATTCCCTCAATTTCTGTCCCATCTTTATCCCTGAACACCTTGTAGAAAAGAAAATTGTCAGTTGAAGGTTTTGTGGCTGGGTTCCTGTCCCAATCCCTGCATTGGAAGTCTTGCCTGCTTACAGAAAATGGCCATTTCTGGATCCATATCCCCCGTTGCTAGGAATTTTAACTAGTTAAGCTGTACTTCAGGGCAATAATAATGAAAATATATGGTGTTGGTATAAAAAGAGACAGGTTGATCAATGGAACAAAATTCAGCCCTTGTAAGTAATTTCACACACCTATGGATACTGATTTTTGACAAGGAGGACAAAATTTTACAATGGAAACAAGAAAGTATCTTCATCAAATTGTACTGATCTAACTGGTCGAACAGGCAGCTTCACATTCTATATTCCCCATTGCTAGGAATCTTTAAAAACATTTAAAAATTATTTATTTATGAAATTTATTACACTTTATTCACTTTGGATCCAAGCGGTATCCTCCTCTCTTATCTTCTCCCAATCATGCCATCCTTCCCTCTTCTTCTCCCATGCCCTTTACCCAGTCCACTGATGGGAGAGGTCCTCCTCCTCTTCCATCTGAACCTAGCCTATCAGGTCTCATCAGGGCTGGCTGCATTGTCTTGCTTTGTGCCTGGTAAGGCTGCTTCACCCTCAGGAATAGGTGATCAAAGAGCCAGCCACTGAGTTCCTGTCAGACACAGGCCCTGTTCTCCTTACTAGGGTACCCACTTGGGTATTGAGCTGCCATGGGACGTATATGAGCAGGGGTTCTAGGTTATCTCTATGCATGGTCCTTGATAGGTGTATCAATCTCAGAAAAGATCCCTGGGCACAGAATGAAGGAGAACTCTGAAGACCCCTCTTCCTCCACCCCCAATGTTTATTCTACTTCCCCTTCTCAGGGAGTGAGATTCAAGAGTCTCCACTTGGGCTTATTATTTAGTTTTTTTGGGCCTCTGGATTGTTGCATGACTATCCTGTCCTTTATGGCTAATATTCACTTAAAAGTGAATACATACCATGTTTGTCTTTCTGGGTCTAGGTTACCACACTCAGGATGATCTTTTCTAGTCTCATTCATTTGCCTGCTCATTTCATAATGAGTTTGTTAATAGCTTGGTACTGTTTCATTGTGCAAGTGCACCACATTTTTGTTATCTACTGTTTGGTTGATGGACATCTACATTGTTTCCAGTCTCTAGTTATTATGAATAAAGCTGTTATGAACATAGTTGAGCAAGAGTCCTTGTAGTATGGTGGACCATCTTTTTGGTATAGGCCCAGGAATGTTATAGCTGTGTCCCAATTTTCTGAAAAACCACAAAATTTATTTCCATAGTGGCTGTACCAGTTTACCATCCCACCAGCGATAGAGGAGTGTATCCCTTGCTCCATATTCTTGCCAGCACAAGCTGTTGATTAAGTGTTTTATAGCAGCCCTTTGATGTGTATAAAATTGAATCTCAGAGCCATTTTGATTTCCATTTCTATGATGACTAAGGATGTTGAACATTTAGTTAAGTATGTCTCTTAACATACTTAAGTAGTATTCCATTGTGTAAAAGTACCACAATTTCTGTATCCATTCCTCGACTGAGGGACATCTGGGTGGTTTCCAGGTTCTGGCTATTATGAATAAAGCTGCTACGAACATGGTTGAGCAGATGTCCTTGTTGTGTACTTGAGCATTTTTTGGATATATGCCTAAGAGTGGTATAGCTGGGTCTTGAGGAATCACTATTCCCAATTGTCTAAGAAAGAGACAAATTGATTTCCAGAGTGGTTGTACCAGTTTGCATTCCCACCAGCAATGGAGGATGGTTCCCCAACTGTTCCCCTCTTCCAGTTCACTGATAAAGGAAGTCCTCCTCCCCTTCTCTCTGATACTAGTCTATTGAGTCTCATCAGTACTGGTGGCATTGTCTTCCTCTGTGGCCAGGTAAGGCTTCTCTCCCCCTCAGGGGGTGGTGAACAAAGATCAGGCCAATCAGTTCCTGTCAGAGACAGTCCCTGTCTCCATTTGTATGAAACCCATTTAGACACTGAACGGCCATGGACTACCTCTCTGTAGGGGTTCCAGGACATCTCCATGAGTGGTCCTTGGCTGGAGCATCAGTCCTCTCCAGGTCTTACTATCTCCCACTTCTTTCATAAGACTCCCTGCACTCTGGCCAAAGTTTGGCTATGAGTCTCAGCCTCTGCTTCGATACCTTGTGGGTAGAGTCTTTCAGAGGGCCTCTGTGGTAGGCTCCTGTCCTGTTTCCTGTTTTATCCGTTCTCTGACGTCCATCCTCTTTGCCTTTCTGAATGGGAATTTAACATCTTAGCCAGAGTCCCCCTTCTTGATTAGCTTCCTTAGGTGTATAGATTTTAGCATGTTTATTCTGTATTATATGTCTAATATCCACTTATAAGCGAGTATATACCTTCTCTTCTGAGTTATCTTTTTCAGGACGATCTTTCCTAGTTCCCAGCACTTGCCTGCAAATTTCATGATTTACTGTTTTAATTGTTGAGTAGTATCCCATTGTGTAAATATACCACAATTTGTGTATCCATTCCTCCATAAGGGACATTTGGGTTATTTCCAGATTCTTGATATTATGAATAAAGCTGCTGTGAACATGGTTGACCAAATGCCCTTGTTGTGTGATTGAGAATATGACAAGGAGTGATATACCTGGATCATGAGGTAGCACTATTTCTACAAAGCTCTTTAAAAGTAGAAAATATAAATATAAAATCCAATGAAAAATGATAGCATCTTCAATAAATGGTGCTGGTCTATGCTTAAAATATTCAAATAGATCCAAACTTAACACTCTGCACAAAACTAAAGTCCAAGTGGATCAAAGACCTTTATCACATACAGGGTTGGTGAAGACCCTTTCCCAATCTGTAGGTAGTCATTTTGTTTTGACAACAGTGCCCCTTCCTTTAGAAGAAATTGTCTCTTGTACCAATGACTTCAAGGATCTCCCCAAATTTTTCCTCTAACAGATTTAGTGTGTCTGGTTTTACAGTGAGGTCTCTGATTCATTTGGACTTTAGTTTTGTGCAGGGTGATGAATATGGATTTATTTGCATATTTTAGGCATAGACATCCTGTTAGACCAGCACCATTTGTAGAAGTTTCTAATTTTTTTCAACTATATGGTTTTTTATTCTTTTTAAAAATTCAAGTGTCCATAAGTGCACAGGTTTATTTCTCTGTCTTCTGTTCAAGTCCATTGATCAACCATTCTATTTCTATGCTAGTACAATGGAATTATTATTACCATTGCAATGTAATACACATTGAGATCAGGGATGGGACTACCTCCAGACAACCAGCTGTCATACAGGATAGTTTTAGCAATTCTGGGTTTTTATTGTTGTTCTTCTTCCATATAAAATTGAGAAATTTTCTTTCAAGATCTGTAAATAATTGTGTTGGTATTTTGATAAGAATTGCATTGACCTTAGATGCTGAAAAAGCATTCGACAAAGCCCAACATCCATCCATGTTTAAAGTCTTGGAGAGATCAGGGATATAAGACACATACCTAAATATAGTAAATGCAATATACAACAAACCTATAGCCAACATCCAACTTAATGGAGAGAAACTTAAATCAATCCCACTGAAATCAGGGACTAGGCAAGGCTGCCTACTGTCTCCATATCTCTTCAACATAGTACTTGAAGTCCTAGCTAGAGCAATAAGACAACTAAAGGAGATCAAGGGGATACAAATCTTAAAGGAAGAGGTCAAAGTATTGCTATTTGGAGATTATATGTTAGTATACATGAGAAACCACAAAAATTCAACCAGAGAACTCCTTCAACTGATAAAAACCTTCAGCAAAGTGGCTGGATACAAAATCAACTCAAAAAAATCAGAAGCCTTCCTGTATACTAAAGACGAAAGGGACAAGAAAGAAATTAGGGAAACAATGCCCTTCACAATATCCACTAATAACATAAAGTACCTTGGGGTGACTCTAAACAAGCAAGTGAAAGATCAGCTTGAAAAAATCTTTAAGTCTCCAAAAAAAAGAAATTGAAGAAGATATCAGAAGATGGAAAGATCTCACATGCTCATTGATCGGTAAGATTAACAGTGAAAATGGCCATTCTGCCAAAAGCAATATAAACATTCAATGCAATTCCCATCAAAATACCAACACAATTCTTTACAGACCTTGAAAGAAAAATTCTCAACTTCATATGGGGAAAGAAAAAACCCAGAATTTCCAAAACGATCCTGCACAACAACAGATCATCTAGAGGTATCTCCATCCCTGATCTCAAGCTGTACTACACAGCTATAGTTATAAAAACTGCATGGTATTGGCATAGAAACAGAATAGTGGATCAGTGGAATGGAATAGAAGACCCAGAAATAAATCCACTCTCCTATGGAAACTTTATTTTTCATAAAGAAGCTAAATCCATCCAATGGAAAAAAGACAGCATCTTCAACAAATGGTGCTGGACCAACTGGATGTCCATATGCAGAAAAATGAAAATAGATGCATATTGTCGCCCTGCACAAAACTAAAGTCCAAGTGGATTAAAGACCTCAACATAACACCAGACATATTAAAATGGTTACAAGAAAAAGTGGGAATGACCCTATAACTCATCAGCACAAGAGACTACTTCCTGAACAGAAAACCAACAGCACAGGCTCTAAGAGCAACAATCAATAAATGGGACCTAATGAAACTGAAAAGCTTCTGTAAAGCAAAAGACACTGTCCTCAAAACAAAACGACAGCCTACAGATTGGAAAAGGATCTTCACCAACCCTATATGTGACAGAGGGCTAATGTCCAGTATATATAAAGAACTCAACAAGTTAAAAAGCAACAAATCAAGTAATCCAATTTAAAAAAGGGGTATGGAACTAAACAGAGAACTCTCTGTAGAGGACTGTAGAATGGCAGAAAAACACTTAAAGAAATGCTCAATGTTCTTAGCCATCAGGGATATGCAAATAAAAACGACCCTGAGATTTCACCTTACACCTGTCAGAATGGCTAAGATGAAAAACGTAAGTGACATACACATGCTGGAGAGGATGTGGAGAAAGAGGAATCCTCCTCCATTGCTGGTGGGAATGCAAACTTGTACAACCACTCTGGAAATCAACTTGGCGTTTTCTTAGAAAATTAAGCTAGGCCACAGAAGAGGACATTGCAGCCATTCCTGAAGAAACCTGATAAGCTAGAGTT
>CM053742.1:65950110-65969059 GCA_028658305.1 Pachyuromys duprasi
ATGGAATACTACTCAGCAATTAAAAAGGAGGAAATCATGAAAGTTTCAGGCAAATGGTGGGACCTGGAAACAATCGTCCTGAGTGAGGTATCCCAAAAGCAGAAAGTTGCACATGGTATATACTCTCTTATAAAGACCTATAAGATAGGATAAACATACTGAAATCTGTACACCTAAAGAAGATAAACAAGAAAGAGGTCCTGGGGTAAGAGGATTAATCCTCACTTAGAAAGTCAAATGGGATGGACATTGGATGTAGGAGAAAACAAGTAGCAGGACAAGAGCCTACCACAGAGTGCCTCGGAAAGACTATACCTAGGAGTGTATCAAAGCAAATATTAAGACATATAACCAAACCTTTGGCAGAGTGCAGGGAATCATATGAAAGAAGGTGGAGTTTGTATGACCTGGAGAGTACAGGAGTTCCAAAACGACCAAATATATCAGGGCACAGGGGTCTTTTATGAGACTTTGTCTCCAACCAAGGACCATGAATGGATATAACCTAGAACCCCTGTTTGTATGTAGCAAATGGCAACTCAATATCCAAGTGGGTACACTAGTAATGAGAACAGGGACTGTCTCTGACATGAATTCTGTGGCTGGTTCTTTGATCACCTCCCCCTGAGGGGGAAACAACGTTACCAGGCCACAAAGCAAGGCAATGTAGCCAGTCGTGATGAATCCTGATATGCTAGGGTCAGAAGGAAAGGAAGGGGAGAGGGACATCCCCTCTCTGTGGTCTTGTGGAGGGCCATGGGAATATGAGGGAAGGAGGATGGTATTGGGAGGAAATGAGGAAGGGGACTATATTTGGGATACAAAGTGAATAAACTGTAATCAATAAAAATAAATTAATTTAAAAACAGGCAGCCAGAACAGAAGAAATAGTTAAAAATAATGAAAATAATAGAGAAAAATTAGAATGAAAAAGTATAAGAAACACACCCACACATGCTTTATAAAAACACAACACTAAGAACCATATTCTATTAATAAAGTCCACTAAGACAAAATTACAGCAACAAAAATGCCCACAACAATATGAGACAAACTCTGTATATGTTCTATGCAAGATGGGATCTGAGAACTAAGAAGTAGGCACGTACTCTTACCCCTAACTAAAAAACTACATGCAATTAATATCTGTCTTCAAAGGGAAAATAATTTTTCCCAAAATGAATTTTTTAAACCACACTTAAGGGTAGATCCTATGGCCAGACAAAATGAACCCAAGGGTATGCTCACAGAATTTTTCTCATATTATTTTGGGCATTTATTTGTCTTACTGATGTTTCCTCATATATTGTAGATATACTGACAATATGAGTTTCATAAATGCTCATAAATCCAAAAACAGGATGATTTCTCATTCACTTATGCACATTTAAATTTTTTTTTATTTAGTAGAATTTATTCATTTTGTATTCCAGCTCCAGCACCCTCCCAAGTCCCCTTCCAATCCTGCCCATCTTCCCTCTTTTCCTCCCTTGCCCTTACCCCAGTCTACAGATACGGGAGTTCTTCCTCCCCTTTCATCTGATCCTAGCCTATCAGGTTTCATCAGGACTGGCTGTATTGTCTTCTCCTGTGGCTTGTTAAGAATGCCCCCCAACCCCGTCATCAGAAGTTGGTGATCAAAGAGCCAGCCACTGAATTCATGTCAAAGACAGTCCCTGTTCCCCTTACTAGAATACCCACTTGGAGACTGAGTTGCCATGGGCTACATCTGTGCAGAGGTTCTATGTTATCTGCAAACATGGACCTTGGTTGGAGTATCAGTCTCAGAAAAGACCCCTGGGTCTAGATTTTTTGGTTCTGTTCCTTTCCTTGTGGAACTTCTAGCTCCTCCAGGTCTTTCTATCTCTCCCTTCTTTTATAAGATTCCCTGAACGATACTCAATTTTGGCTATGAATCTTATCATCTGCTTTGATACCCTGCTGGATAGAGTCTTTCTGTGGCCCACTGTGGTAGGCTCTTGTCCTTTTTCCTGTTTTCTCCCTCTTCCAATGTCTATCCCAACTTTGATTATTTTTCCTATGTATTTCATTCTACGTGATGATATTGTAAATTAAATTAAATTAAATTGTTTTTTAATTTAAATTCAGACTAAAATTCCATGACTTAAGTAAATTACATATTTACTTTATTTAGAGTCTGTACTTTTTCTCTCTTTTAATAACGCTTAATGATTTTAACACTATTTGTCCTGATGAATAATATAATTACCATCTTATAATAATACTCTTCTTTGAATAGTCGTATAACACAAACAGATTTACTTGCCAATGTGTTCAAGTTTTAGTTATAAGGAAAACATAGTGTGCATAAATTTAGAAGTGGTGGGAACTGAGAACCCTTTTGTCATGGAAATGGAAGCTTTGATGTTTCACTATTACAATTTTCATAGTTTGAGTAAAAATTAGTGATGAAAGTGATTATCATGAATATTTGCATTGCACAAATTCTTTATAAAACATTTAATGTCTGTCCCTTAAAATTTTACATACCTAATAGAATCATATTTTAAGTGTCTCTCAGTTTTTGCTTCAAATTTATCACTCAAACATTTTCTCCCAGTCTCAAGAGGGTTATTTTCAGAGGTTTCGTTCTAACAAATCATCATTTCAATTACTTATAAACAGTGTGATCATAAACTTTGTAGTTCAGGTTGTCTAGGTAGTAAGGTTCTCAGATATTCGATGAAATATTATTCTAGGTTTATTTGGTTAGTGTTTTTGAATAAAGCTACCATTTACATCGACAAAATATGTATAATGGATTATCCTTCATAATGGAGGTGAGTTCTATTCAATCACAAGAACAGAAATTAAAAAAAAAAAACTCAGTTGTTGACTCTATCAGGAATAAGGGATAATTTCTTCTCCTTGACTTTTTGAGCTTTAAAACATTTTCTGCTCTTCAAACTGAAACTCAAATATTGTCTCTTCTTTATTCTCGAGTCTGCCATAATTTAGAAAGTGATATATACCATTATTCTTTTGATTTTTTTATAGCTTGCTGAGCACAGATATTAAGACTTGTTTTTTATTGTTATGATTAGTATTATTTACAATTTATTTGCTTTATATAACAGTTGTAACATCATCCCTCATCTCCTCCCAGTTCCATCCTCCTTCCCTTTTCCTCCCCTATACCTCTTCCTTAGTCCACTGATAGGGAGGTCCTCAGCCCTTACTGTCTGACCCTGGCCTATCATGTCCCATCAGAACTTCCTGGATCCTCTTCCTTGTGGCCTGGCTAAGTTGCCCCATCAGGGAGCAGTGACCAAAGATAAGGCAACTGAGTTCATGTCAGAGACTCTCCTCTTCTCTCCTTACTAGGGAACTCAAATGGAGACTGAGTTGTCTATGGGCTATCTCTGAGCAGGGGGAACTGAGTTCATGTCAGAGATTGTCTCTTCTCTTCTTACTAGGGAACTCACATGGAGACTGAACTGTCTATGGGGTACATCTGAGCAGGAGATGTAGATCCTTGCTATGCATGGTCTTTGGTTGATGCCATCAATCTCTGCAGGGGCAAAGTTTTTTTTTTTGCCTTTGTTGGTCTCCTTGTGTGGCTCCTGTCCTGTCTGTGTCATTTTATTACCCCCCCCCCGCCACTTCTTCAATAAGACTATGTCCCAAGACCAAGCGACACCACTCATAGGTATATATCTGAAAGATGCTCAAACAAACAACAAGAACATTTGCTCAACTATGTTCATAACAGCTTTATTCGTAATAGCCAGAATCTGAAAACAACCTAGATGTCCCTCAACTGAAGAATGGATACAGAAATTGTGGTACATTTACACAATGGAATACTATTCAGCTATTAAAAGGAAAGAAAACATGAAATGTGCAGTCAAATGGATGGTTCTAGAAAAGATCACCCTGAGTGAGGTATCATGGAAGCAGAACAAAACACATGGTCTACACTAACTTATATGTGTATGTTAGTCATGTAAGATAGGATGAACATACTAAAATTTACAGACCTAAAGAAGCTAAACAAAAGGAGGACCCTAGGTAATATGTTAAATTTTCATTCAGAAGGGAAAACAAGATAGACAATGGAAGTGGTAGAAAAAAGGGAACAAGACAGGAGCCTACCACAGATGTTCTTTTAAAGACTCCACCCAGCAGTGAATCAAAGCAGAATCACAGCCAAACTTTAGACAGAATTATATAAATTTAACTGGTAGACTCATTATTTTAACCAATAAAAAGGAAAACAATTTCCATGTCTTATAAAACCAGTTATAGATTACAGCATACTGAACTTTGCAAAGAAAAAGCACAGAAAACCGGTAGTCAAAGCAATGGGAATTAACCATCTGCCTAGTAAGTCAAAGATGACATGGTTATAAAAGAAAGAGAGAGAAACTTAAAGACTATGAGTAAAGAGTAATGCTAGCGAGAAAGTGGAACCTGAGGAAAACTGAGAGAAATCATGTGAAATAGAGTTAGCAAAAAGTCATCTGGAAAACCTGTTCTTGCTATATTGTTTAAAAATCCTTTCATCATCCCACTGAAGGAAGTTCTCACATTATACCTACATCTTAATAACAAAATGAGAAATGTAGTTTCACAGCTTTTTTGTCTGGAATATAGTGACTTGATTAGCCATAACAAACACAGTGTTTCAGGGAGATCAAATATGGCGACGACCAGTGCACACAGTTTCTGAGAGGAAGAGGATCTGAAACTCTGAAATTGGTAAATGGAGGGGCAGCTAAAGTCAGAAAATTAATATTGAGGCTTCCTGAACAAGAGGGAACATCACATGAGTTGAGACCTTTAAGTTCAGGTCTCCTGCAAACTTCTCTGGGGACTTAGAGAAGCGAATTTTTGAACACCTTGCACTTCCCTATTTTGGGTCTCCCTCCTTGGCAGAGCCAGCCCATAGCATCAGAGACCCTCAGCACAGAACTCACTGCCTAGGGACTAAGACAACAGAGTAGCCCCTAGCTCCTCAGTCATAGCTGCCAACTGTATCAGCCTTCCCAGTGAGTCCCAGATCCGTGTGCCATCCCCCCCCAACCCCCGTCTGCAAGCAGCCATATGGACTCCACAATGCCTCCTATCCATTGACTGCACAGGCTGCCCAATCCCTCAGTAGCTGACACCTGGTTGTATAGCCAACAAAGTCCAGCAAACCAGCCAAACAAACCAAGCACACTAGGCGCCCGACCACCTAGGTCTGTGGACCACAGCTGTGGCTCCCCAGGAAGCACCTGGACCAGCCTCCCAGTTTTGTCACTGTATCTGGACTCCCTAGTTTGGTGGTTCCAACAACCACTGAGCTGGCAGTGTTTAACTGTCCTCCAGCATTTGATTCAGCAGGTCCAAACCTGAGAGTGGAGAGGAGGGGTACCACGGTGCTTGCCAATGTGACCTGCTAGAGATTCAGTGTGCCTTCAAGTACCTAGAGCAACAGATCCAGGATCCTTCTAAGCTAGCAGCCAGACATCAAATCCCTCCCACCCACCATTCCACTGTGGTAAATAGAGGGATTCTTGAGACATTGAGGCCCTTGCTCTGAGGGTCCACCAGTGGAGTTCAGGCAAATGCACCTGCATCTCAGTCAAAGACAAATAGCAGTAGCCTATAGGCCACAAAGTTATTCAAGGAATTTGCATAAGGAAATTGCACCCATGATTATCATCAGCACCTGCTATACCTTCATCTCATGCAATCCTTTCTGTGCCTGCAAGTCAGCATCCCCCCCCCCACAAGGTTACTACATTCTCTAGCACCCTGTACCTCAAGACACACTTCCATGCACATGCACACAGGCTTGCCTGCATTTGTCCCTCTATGCCCACGGACTTTCCTTCCACAGGTATAGCTAACACACCTATGCACACGTTGAAACCACTGTACCTCAAATATATTCCTGAAGAATTCTCCAGACACCAGAGAAAGACATAAAAATCTAAACTATAGAATCCAAGAACAAAGAGTGAAGATTACTGGGAAGCAAATGGCCAGAGGTCAGAGAAAGAACACATCCAACAAAATTCAGGAAATCATGGCTTGACCAGCAATCCCCAAAATCAATGGATACTCCAATTAATTGGAAACACAGGAAAATGACTTTAACGCTATGCTTATCTAGTTATTAGAGGCACATAAAGAGGAAACAAACGAATCTCTCAGAGAAATAGCTATATAAATAGAGACTGTTAAAGAGGAAACTAAGAAATCTCTCAAAGAATTGGTAACACAGGTGGAGGCAAATAAAAAGGAAACGAATAAAGCTCTTAAAGAAAAAGAGGCAAATATAGCCAAACAAATAGAGGCAGAAGTAGAGGCACAATTAGTGACATATAGAGAGGAAAGGAACAAAAAAATAAGAGGTCATCATACAGAGACAGGAAGCCACAGTCAAACAGATGAAGGAAATGGTGCAAGGCATAAAATCAGAATTAGAATCAATAAAGAAAACACAAACTGAAAAAACACTGAAGATGCAAACCGTAGAGAAAAGAGCAGGAACCACAAAGGTAAGCATCAGCAATAGAATACAAGAGATGGAAGAGAGAATCTCTGGTGCTGAAGATACACTTGCAGAAACTGATACTTCTCTCAAAGAAAAAGGAAAAATGGAAAAGCCCCAAACACAAAACATCCAAGAAATAAAGAATGCCATGAAAAGGCAAAATCTAAGAATAATAAGAATCGATGAAAAAGAAGATTCCAGGCTCCAAGATCCAGAAAGTATTTTAAAGAAAATCATGAAAGAAACTTTTCCCAACTTAAAGAGATGTCCATAAACATATAAGACATACAGAGCACCAAATAGAACAGACCAGAAAAGACACTTCTCATGTGACATCATAGTCAAAACAGTAAATCTACAGAACAAAGAAAATATATTAAAAGCAGCAAGAAAAAAATGGCAAGTAACATATAATGGTAGACCTATCAGAATTATGACAGAATTCTCATCAGAAACTATGGAAGCCAGAAGGGTCTGGGCAAATGTCATGCAGGCTTTAAGGGAACACAGACGGCAACCCAGAATACAATACCCTGCAAAGCTTTCAATCAACATAGATGGAGCAAACAAAATTTCCATGACAAAATTAAATTTAAGCAAAAAAGCAAAGCAGCCCTAAAGTAGATACTAGAAAGAAAACTGCAATCAAAGAAAACATATAATTTCCCAACAAAAATTAAAAGAAAACAAGCAATGAATCACAGTAAGACCACCAACTCCACAATAAAAGGAACTAACGCTCATTGGTCACTATTATCTATGAACATCAATGGACTCAACTCTCCCATAAAAAGACACAGACTAACAGAATGGGTGTGGAAACAGGATCCAACAGTCTGCTGAATCAAAGAAACACACCTCTGCAACAAAGATAAACACTACCTCAGAGTAAAGGGCTGGAAAATTTTGATACAAACAAATGGAACCAGAAAACAAGCTGGGGTAATTATCTTAACATATAATAAAATAGACTTTCAACCAAAATTAATCAAGAAAGATGAGAAGGAGCACTACATTCAAATTAAAGGAAAAATCAACCAAGAGGAAATCACAATTCTAAACATCTATGCCCCCAATACAAGAACGCCTACATTCATAAATGAAACATTATTAAAGCTTAAATCACATATCGATCTCAACAACTTAATAGTGGGACAATTCAACACCCCACTTTCACCAAGAGACAGATTATCTAGACAGAAGCCAAATAGGGAAATAAAGGCAGTTACAGAGGCCCTAAATCAAATGGACCTAATGGATGTTTACAGAAATTTTCACCCAAACTCAAAAGAGTATATCTTCCTCTCAGAACCTCATAGAAGCTTCTCCAAAATGGACCATATAGTTGGTCACAAAGCAAGCCTCAAAAGATACAAGAAAATTGAAATAATCCCCAGTATTCTCTCTGACCACCCTGGATTAAAGCAGGACCTCAACAACAATGGAAATAGCAAAAAGTCCACACGCACATGGAAATTTAACAACCAACTACTCAATGACAGCTGGGTTAAGAAGGAAAGTAAGAAAGAAAGAAAGAAAGAAAGAAAGAAAGAAAGAAAGAAAGAAAGAAAGAAAGAAAGAAAGGAAGAAAGAAAGGACTTCTTAGAATTCAATGAAAATGAAGGTAAAACATAGCCAAATATATAAGACACAGTGAACACAGTGCAAAGAGGAAAATTCATAGTAGTAAGTGCCTTCAAGAAGAAATTTGTAACACCTCATACAAGCAACTTAATGGCTCAACTGAACCCACTAGGGAAAAAAAGAAGCAGATATACCTAAGAGGAGCAGACAGCTAGAAATAATCAAACTCAGGGCTGAAATCAATAAATTAGAATAAAATAAAACTATTCAAAGAATCAATGAAACCAAGAGCTGGTTCTTTGAGAAAATCAACAAGATAGATCAACCCTTAGCCAAACTAACTAAAAGGCAGAGAGAAACTATCCAAATCAGCAAAATCAGAAATGAAAAGGGAGACATAACAACAGACACTGAGGAAATCCAAGCAATCATCAGGTCTTACTACAAAAGCCTATATGCAATGAAATTTGAAAATATAATAGAAATGGACCATTTTCTTGATAGATTCCATGTATCAAAATTAAGTCAAGATCAGGAAGGAAGATTGAATAGCCCTATATGCCCCAAGGAAATTGAAGCAGTCATCAACAGTATTCCTTCAAAAAAAAGCCCTGGGTCAGATGGTTTCAGTGCAGAATTTTACCAGAACTTCAAAGAAGTGCTAACGCCAAATCTCTTCAAATTATTACACAAAATGGAAATAGAAGGAACATTACCAAACTTATTCTACAAAGGTACAGTGACCTTGATACCTAAACCACACAAGTACCCACCAAAAAAGGGGAACTTTAGACTTCAGACCTATCTCTCTTATGAACACTAATGCAAAAATACTCAATAAAATATTTGCAAACTGAATCCAAGAACACATAAAAGATATCATCCACCATGACCAAGTAGGCTTCATCCCATGCATGCAAGTGTGGTTCAATATATGGAAATCCATCAATATAATCCACCATATAAGCAAAATGAAGGAGAAAAACCACATTATCATCTCCTTAGATGCTGAAAAAAAACATCAAAATCCAACAGCCATTCATATTTAATGTCTTGGAGAGATCATGGATACAAGGCACATACCGAAATATAGTAAAGGCAATATACAACAAGCTTATAGCCAACATCAAACTCAATGAACAGAAATTTAAAACAAAACCACTGAAATCAGGACAAGGCAAGGCTGCCCACTGTCTCCATATTTATTCAACATAGTACTTGAAGTTCTAGCTAGAGCAATAAGATAAGTAAAGGAGATTAAGGGGATACAAATCAGAAAGGAACAGGTCAAAGTTTCACTATTCACAGATAATATGACAGTGTACATGAGCAACCTAAAAATTCAGTCAGAGTACACCTTCAGCTGATAATTAGCTTCAGCAAAGTGGGTAGATAAAATATTAACTCAAAAAAATCAGAAGTCCTCTTGTATATGAAAGACAAAAGAACCGAGAAAGAAATTAAAGAAACACCCTTCAAAATATCCACTAATAACCTAAAGTATCTTGGGGTGACTCTAACCAAGGAAGTAAAACACCTGCTTGAAAAAAATTTCATGTCTCTGAAGAAAGAAATTTAAGAAGATATTAGAAGATGGAAAGATCTCCCGTGCTCATGGATTGGTAGGATTACCAGTGAAAATAGCCACCCTGCCAAAAGCAATGTAAAGATTCAATGCAATCCCCATCAAAATACCAACACAGTTATTTACAGACCTTGAAAGAAAAATTCTCAACTTCATATGGAGAAACAAAAAACCCAGAATTTTCAAATCCTTCTTGTGCAACAACAGATCTTCTGGAGGTATCTCCATCCCTGAGCAAGAGTAATAACATCTTCATGGTATTGGCATAGAAACAGAAAGGTGGATCAATGGAATTGAGTAGAAGACCCATAAATAAACCCACACACCTATCAATACTTGATTTTATACAAAGAAACCAATATCATTCAATGGAAAAAGGACAGCATCTTCAATAAATGGTGCTGGTCTAACTGGATGTCTACACACAGAAAAGTGAAAATAGATCCATATTTATCCCTCTGCAAAAAAATTAAAGTCCAAGTGGACCAAAGGCCTCAACATAAAACCAGACACACTAAATTGGTTAGAAGAAAAAGTGGGGAAAAGCCTAGAACTCATTGACACAGAAGAAACCTCCTGAACAGACCACCAAAAGCACAGGCTCTTAGAGCAACAATTAATAAATGGGACATCATGAAACTGAAAAGCTTCTGTAAAGCAAAAGACAGTGTCGACAGAACAAAACAACAGCCTGTTGACTAGGAAAGGGTCTTCACCAACCTTATTTCTGACACAGGGCTGATATCCAGAATATACAAAGAACTAAAGAAGATAAACAACAATAAATCAAACAATCCAATTAAAGATGGGGCACGGACCAAAACAGAGAATTCGCTGTAGAGGAATATAGAATGGCAAAGAAACACTTAAAGAAATGTTCAACATCCTTAGCCATCAGGGAGATGCAAATCAAAATGACCCTGAGATTTCATCTTATACCCATCAGAATGGCTAGGATCAAAAACTCAAGTGTCAACACATGCTGGAGAGGCTGTGAAGAATTGGGAACACTCCTCCATTGCTGGTGGGAATGTAAACTTGTACAACCACTTTGGAAATCAATCTGGTGCTTTCTCAGAAAATTACAATAGCACTTCCTCAAGATACAGCTATACCACTCCTAGGCATGTATCGGCAAAACGATGCTCAAGTACAAAAGGACATTTGCTCAACCATGTTCATAGAATGCAGAACCTGGAAACAACCCAGTTGTCCCTCAACGGAGGAATGGATACAGAAATCGTGGTACTTTTTTCACAATGGAATACTACTCAGCAATTAAAAACAAGGAAATCATGAAATTTCTAAGCAAATGATGGGATCTAGGAAAGACCATCCTGAGTGAGGTGTCCCAGAAGCAGAATGACAAGCATATTATATTCCTTCTTATAATTGGTACTAGACCCTTAAGATGGGATAAACATACTAAAATCTGTATACCTAAAGAAGATAAACAAGAAAGAGGACGGGGTAAGATGATCAATCCTCATTTAGAAAAACAAATTGGATGGATGTTGGAAGTAGGATAAAACAATTAATAGTACAGGGGACTATCATATAGGGCCTCTGATAGACTCTATCTAGCAGTATAACAAAGCTGGTGCTGTGACCAATCCTTGGGCAGAGTGCAGGGAATCATATGAAAGAAGGGGGAGTATGTATGACCTGGATAGTACAGGAGCTCCCCAAGGACCAAATATATCTGGGCACAGGGGTCTTTTCTGAGACTGTTTCTCCAGCCAAGGACCATGTATGGATATAACCTAGAACCCCTGCTCAGATATAGCCCATGGCAGCTCAGTATGCAAGTGGGTACCCTAGTAAGGGCAACAGGGGCTGTTTCTGTCATGAACTCAGTGGCTGGCTCTTTGACCTTCCCCTTCTCCCCTGAAGTAGGAGCAGCCTTGCTAGGCTACAGAGGTAGATATTACAGCCAGTCCTTAAGAGACCTGAGAAGCTAGGGTCAGAAGGAAGGGGAGGAGCACCTCCCCTATCAGTGGACATAGAGAGGGGCAGGGAGGAGTTCAGAGAGGGAGGGAGGGATTGGGAGGGAATGAGAGTGGGCACCACAGCTGGGATACAATGTTAATAAACTGTAAACTTAAATAAAAATTTAATTTAATTTAAAAAATCAGTGCTTCAACTGCACTAAACATATCATGTTTCACTTTACTTCAAGAAACCAGTCCTTAAACATAGTGTGTAGAAATCCTCATTTGTTCCCTAATCCCAAGGAACAAAGTCTGTTGATAATTGAGAAAAGTGATTAGGGGTCTCAGAGTGTGGGATACTTTTTGGCACTTGTTGTGTCAATGCCATTTGATAAAAGGACATATGTGAGAAGATTGAAACAATAAATCTCTGACAGCCTGATTGAATTTGTATTCTTGATCCCTTTTGATTTTATTCTCATTGTTAGGGTACAAATTAAATAATGATTGTCACAACAGATCGTCTATGAAAGTGGTTTATTAGAAGGATATGAAGAGAGAGAGAGAAGGGAGATCAGGACATCATGAGGAAAAAGAGAAAGGGGGGAAGAGAGAGAGGAGGCAGCCTGATAGAGAAAGGGGAGAGGGCCAAGAGGCAAGAGGCCTAGAGAGAAGAAGCCAGGACCAAGAGCGACCAGGAGAGGGACCACATGGCCAGCTGGTCCCTTTAAGGGATAAGGTAACCACACCTTCCAGGTGTGGCCACCTGGCCAGATACAGGATGAATACATAAGTGCTAGGCAACCAAGGAGCAAGTTTAGTTACAAAATCCTAGTACTCATTATACCCAAAATGTCAGGAAACTTTTCCTAAGCATTAAACTTATATATAAAATGGGGCTTGCTCTTTAGTGTGATATATTAGTTCTGAATGTTATGCAGATTGCAGTGGTAGAAATATGCAAAGGTGTTTCTAAAACCGAAAAAGTGACAAATAAGACTATTCTGAGGCATTTTCCTAAGAAACACTAAAACGTGGAATGTATACGCACTTTGTCATATAGAACTAAGTAACCTTTACTGTTATCCAGAAATATATAAACAAAAATAGACTGGGAAAAGATTACTTGATGAAGTTAATTTGGTTGCTTGGAAGAGGAAGGCTAAAAATTTCTAAGATAGTAAAATGACAAGTGAATGCCTGAAGATCAATGCTCTTTATTAACAATATAATCTGAAAGAGAAATAAATGGCTTTGTGTTTCATCCACATCTAAATACTGATTATTCTTTCATGCTTAGATTCAATGAGCCCCAAATCACTAACCTATGAGGTGAGAAACTAGGGAATATTTAACATTCTGCTATTATTAATATTTGAATAAACAACTTCTGCATATGTTTCCATCATGAAAGAAACAGCACTTACCTGTGTCATAGTAATATACTACTTTTCACTGGTACCCACTCAGCATGTCTTCATTTCTATACCTGTTTTCTGTGTCTGCAACCCCAGTGAATTGCTTTCTACAGCCCAGAAACATGTGTTATCAATGCATATCCCTATACTTCCTTCCATTTTTGAATCACAATACAAAATTTTGATTACCATTTAACATTTAGAACACCAAAACTTGTAAATAAAATTTTACTTAATCATTTATTGCACAAAACCATTATAAACATTCTGTGTATTTTACATAATATATTAATTCATTTACATGTCTTGTGACATTTTTGGTTAAACAGTTTATCTCTGATGTCTTTCAGTGTCAGCCTATACCTATATTATGATGTTAAATGCTTTCATCCTATTCAATATTGCAAGTAACATAAATGCTGATATGTTAGACATTTAAATTGCTTGCCATATTTCAGGATTACAAGCAGCAATACTGTAAGGAACAATACTGTAATTACTTTCACCTACTATTATTTCCTTTGATTAAGTTGCCTGAATTGTCCCTTCCTTCAATTCCTTTCATTTTTTTCAAATTTTTCATTCATGTTTCATATTGTTTTATAGGTGGTGTCAACAGACTTTACCTGAGGATATTGAAGTAGATAGTAAAATAGGATGAAATATAATCTAGAGTCCTCTTTCTTCTGTATTTTCATTACTGTTGTAGGGTTATTTCTTCTGAATTGCAGTATTCCCTCATAAGAAAGGAGAGGACTCATAAGATTATGCAATTTCAAAATTTTAGATTTGTGTGTTCCTTATTCAAAGTTACATAAACTGTAAACTTTTGCTGTCTTAGGTTTTATTTTAGA
This sequence comes from Pachyuromys duprasi, assembly GCA_028658305.1. Taxonomy (NCBI): domain Eukaryota; kingdom Metazoa; phylum Chordata; class Mammalia; order Rodentia; family Muridae; genus Pachyuromys; species Pachyuromys duprasi. Next base: position 65,963,991 of record CM053742.1, read on the forward strand.
GCTGCCAGAAAGTTGAGCAAAGAGTCACAGGATTGCAGCTTCCATGGATGATCATCCATGGATCCCTTTGAATAACAATGTAAAGGGAGGTGTCCCATGGAGGACACTGGAGATTTTGTTAGACCATGTCTTGTTCTTGGATGGAGAATTATCATCCTATGTCAAGTAACTCAGTTTAAAATATAATCTGGTGATGTTTTGGAGAACACACATTGTATTTTTGCTAAACATAAGCATATTTATATTCTCTGAGTTAAAGTCTTTGACTAGGGGTTCCATTAGTTCTTCTTGGTGACCCATGCCAGCCTTTTCTACTAGTCCATTTTTGCCTTTTCTAAGTCCATTTTTGCCCCACTATCCTCTGACACCTTTTCCTACCAGGGATCCAAAGCTGCTACATTAGGCCTGAACTCTATAACAAATTTTCATCTCCTGTCTTGTCATCCATTCCAGGCTCTCCAGAATTTAACCTCCATCTTGCTGTAGCCGCTCTGAGGAGGCACTGATCATCCCAGCTGATCATCTAAGAAGCACATTTCACCAGCAAGGACAGACATCACCTTATAATAAAAAGATGGGAAAAAGTATTCCAAGCAAATTTGAAGTAAGAAGTTAACAGATGTGGCTATTTTAATATCCGTCAAAACAGATAACAAAGCAGAGTTAATCAGAATAAAACAGGATACTACATATAAGTTAAAGAAAAATCCCACCAAAAGGATAGCACAGTTCAGAAAAAAAAATCTACACAATAAACTCAAACACCAGAAGATCAAAAGAATGCTCAAGCTCTTGGTTCAGTACAATTAATGTACTAAAAAATAGCCATCTTACCAAGGGAAATCTACCAATTCAATGCAACTCTCATCAAAGTTTCAACAAAAATCTTCATGAAAATTGGGAAAATTGTCTTCACATTTATAAAGAAACACACACATACACACACAATCCAAGATATCTAAAACTATACTGAATAATACACGGATTTCTGGAGGCATTGCCATTCCAGATTTCAAGTCATATTACAGAGCTGTATTATAAAAGCACATGTTATTGGCATGGAAACACATATTAACTAATGAAATAGGATTGGAGATCTCAACATAACTCCACATGCCCACAGACACCTGAATTCTGACAAATAAGCCAAAACTACACGCTGGAAATAAAGCAGCATCTTCAAGCAATGGTGCTGACCAAACTAGATGACTGCAGGTAGAAGAATGAAAATAGAACCACACCTATCACTCTGCCAAAATCAATCAACAAAACAAAACACCAACACCACCACAACTTGCCTCAACACCAAATGAAACAAAGACCTTAACATCCAACCAGATACCCTACATTTGATAGGGAAAAGGCTTGAACTCAGTGGTATAATAATGGACTTTCTGAACAGGACACTGGTGGCATAGGCTTTAGGACCAATAATTAATAAATGGACCTCACAAAGCTAAAAAGCTTCCTTATGGGAGAGGACACTATTACATGACCAAAGTTTCAACCTGTAGAATGTAAAAAAAAAATGCCAATTATACATTTGATAGAGGTTTAGTATCTATACTATATAAGGAACTAAAAAATGAATATCAATACAAACAACACAGTTAAAAAGTAGGCTAGGGTCAGATGCGAGGGGAGGAGAACTCCCCTTTTCAGTGAGCAAGGGAAGAAGGATAAGGGAGAAAAGAGAGGAAGAGACAGACAGGGAGGAAATGAGTGAGTGGGCTACAATCAGAATATCAAATGAGTAAATTGTAAACAAAACAAAACAAACATTGGTTATAGAACTAAACAGAGTTGGGAAAACCTGGAACAAAATAGCTGAAAAACACTAAAATACATGTAAATTATATCTAGATATTAAGCGAATACAAAGTGGAATTACTTTCAGGTTTCAACTTACTCCAACTAGAAAGGCCAAGATCACTAAAACAAATGACAACACATACAGGTGAAGATGCAAAGGGAACAATTATTCATTGCTGGTGGGAGTGTAAACTGAGAAAGCCCCCATAGAAATTGGTATTTCTGTTCTGCTGAAAGTGTATCTATCATTAGAATCAGCTTTATAATTCTTATGCATATACCTACATGACTCTACATCCTTTTACAGAGGTAGTTGTTTATCCATGTTAATTGCTGCTCTTTTCAGAATAACTAGAAATTGTAAACACCTGAGATGTCCATCAACTGATGCTTGGATATTGAAAATGTGGTACATTTATAAAATGAAATTCTATTCAGATATTAAGAAACATGAAATTTATAGGTACATGGAACAATAATCCCAGTTATGGTAATCTATACCACAAAAGATAAATATTTCATATGTCCTCTTATGTGTGTGTTAGACATTAAACCATAGATATATGTGTTACAGTATGTATAGCCAAAGATGTTAGGTGGCTAGTAAGGGTCTGCAGGTCGGGAGAGGAGGAGATCTCCCAAGATAAGTGAAATAAAGTATAATATTATAAAGAGAGCTGGGGTTAGATGGAAGGGGAGGAGGTCCTCCCCCGTTGGTGGACTTGGAGTGGGCGGGAAGGAGATGAGGGAGGGTTGGGGAGGGTGGGAGGGAGTGGGCGGGCTGTGCATGGGATGCAAAGTACCTAACCTGTGATTGATAACAAAAAATAAAAAAAAAGTAAAGAACACATGTAAAAAAAATAAAGAGATAAAAGGGAAACTCAATATTAGTATTAAGTGGGAGGACTGCATGTCAGGGTAAAGATGAAATATGAGTTGCAACAATTAACATGAACATCTTTTTGAAAAGCCATAGAGAAATATCTACTTCTGTAGAAGCGTCCTCAAATAGAGATAATATATAATGAAGGAGGCAATGCCTCAACTAGATATTTATGCCAACAAGCAAAACCTATAACACCAGGTATGTGTTATCTATTGTTGAGTTGTTGTACAAATGGTTCCCATAGGTTCCCCAAACAGCAGAGGCTACTGTCAAGAGTATTGGGTCATCTCCATAACCTGATGGTAAGGTAATATTGCTGATGATAAAGCTTATTCGTGTCTTGCAATATGGAAAAATAAACCTAGTTCCTAGAGAGAAGAATCACCCCTCCTTCTTACGTATTATGGTGTGGGCAGTTGTTTTGTAGATTAGCAGAGGAGAAAAGTAATCATCAGTTTTACCCAGATACAAAACCTGTGACCAACAACAGAGTCCTGCATATAAGAAATATCAGTTTAACAGTGGTATAAATATTACTGAAGTAGTCACTTTTTGAATGGATTTAAGGCCCACATCCAAAGGAAGGAACCCATACATGACACTAATAAACTGGCAAAGTATTCATAAAGAGATATGTTAAAGACCTAGAGGAAAACATAATACTAATATTCTTCTAAATGAACATAACAATACAATTACTCCTAATGACATATTTCAATATGCATATAGCAAAACACCACTCAGACCTCATCACAGAAGCCTATTCTTGCAAGAGATGGTAAATGGCATGGAGAGCCATAACTGGGCATCTTCAGAAAGTGGAAGACTTGGAGCACAGAGCCCTAAATGGGATGTCTTCAGGAAATACTTCTCCTCAAGGCTCAGAGTTCTATGCAAACAGGGAGGCAGAAATATTATGAAAGTCAAAAGATGTGCATGCTTCCAAGGAAACCATATCATCAATACACAGTACACTGATACATATGTGAACTCAAAAAGACTGTGGCATCAAATATAAGATTTGCTCATGTTCAATGTATCAGATGCAGTCTCACCACTGAAAGAGAAAAGGGTATAAAAAGTACCATTTCTAAAACAGAAACTTTGTAATTAACATATGCTGGGAAAAGGGAAGTAGGTTTTTATCTATGGAGAGTCACTGGGTACAGCAACCATACTATGTCTAGGAGTAGTGGGTCAGCACAAAATGGACTCCATGGATTTGTGTGTGTGTGTGTGTGTGTGTTTGTGTGTGTGTGTTTGTCCTTTCATTTTATTTTGTTGTTTTTGTTTGTTTTATTGATTGTCTTTTTAAGTTAGTTTGTTTAAATTTTTGTTTTTAGTTTCTGTTTGTTGATCGTTTTCCTGTTTTATTTTCTGAAATCATAAGAAAAAAACATGAAGCTGGTTATGTGGGGAGAATGAAGAATGAACTGGGGAGGAGGAAATGTGATAAAAATATATTGTATAAAAATGTTAATTAAAAATTTTAAAGAACTGCTCAAAGTCCTCTGTCACATGGGAAATGCAAATCAAAACGAGGCTGAGATTTCACCTTACATCCATCAGAATGACTAAGATCAAAAATTCATGTGATATCACATGCTGGAAAGGATGTGGAGAAAAGGGAACCCTCTTCCATTGCTGGTAGGAATGTACACTTATACAACCACATTGGAAATCTATCTAGTGCTTTCTCAAACAATCAGGAAGAGCGCTTCCTTAAGATTCAACTACAGAGCTCCTAGGCATATATCCAAAGTATGCAAAGACATTTTCTCAACCATGTTTATAGCAGCTTTATTTGTAATAGCCAGAATCTAGAAACAACCCAGAATTCCCTCAGCTAAAGGAATGGATACCCAGGTGGTGGTACATTTACCAATGGAATACTACTCAGCAATTAAAAACAAGTTAATCAAGAAAATTTCAGTTAAATTTGGGGATCTAGAAAAGATCATCCTTAGTGAGGTATCTCAAAGCAGAATGACATGGTATATTCTTACTTATAAGTAGATACTGGACATATAATATAGGATAATTAACTAAAATCTGTACACCTAAAGAAGCTAAGGAGGAAGGAGGACCCTAGGTAAGAAGCTCAATCCTCATACAGATAGGCAAAAAGAATAGACAAAGGAAGAGCGTAAAAACAAGGATCAAGGTAGGATTGTAACCTTGAGGGCCTCTGAAAGACTCTACCTAGCAGGGTATTAAAGCAGATGCTGGATCCAAGATGGCTGCCACGAGAGAACACTGTGTCTGAGGAGTAGGAGAGCAGAAACAACACAGCGACCAGGAGACTAAACTCTGGGACCTAAAACGCCAGCATTGTGAGTGCCAGGTGAGCGGAACTCTTACGGTGAGAAAA
>CM053742.1:65969559-66001344 GCA_028658305.1 Pachyuromys duprasi
CCCCCCCCCAGAGGTCCTCCTTGGCATGCTCCTGTCCTGTTGCTTAAGAAAACACTTTTCTAGCAGTTCTTTTCAACAAAATAGATATGATTGGAATTAGAAAATTTTCATTATTTATACCTCAATTTAACAGATATTTACGAGATTACTTTCACATTGTTCACTGTGTTAGGTTGTGAAAACAAAGAACATTTCAAAAAGCATTAGACAAAAATGGACCAAGTATCATCCTGAGGAAATATACACACAAAAACAATAGCTACCTTTGATGAGTTACTTGTGCTAGGAATTGTACAGAAAGGAGTAGCAAAGGAAAACCTTATACGGATGAGTTTTCTTTTTTCTTTCTAGTTCTTAAACCAAATGATACCTCTGATAATTATTGATTTGTGTAGAGAATCAATATAAATAATCTCCCCAATTCACCTCAGTTCAATTTTCCAAGGAAGTAATTGCATAAAACCTAGTACCTAAAGGACTGGGAATACAAAACCATAGGAGACCATAACATTCTTACATATCTTTCCATGGCATGCTCATCTTAACAGTTCCTTCACTAAAAACAAACAAACAAACAAACAAAAAAATAAACTGCATCTATTTTAAGAAGGTTAAGAATGATTAACAATCCTTTAAGTGGTGTTATCCTCATTATATTATTTATTTATTTAGTAATTCATTTTTTATCCTGGCTGTAGCTCCATCCCTCTTATTCTCCCAGTCCCACATTTTTTCCACTTTATAAAACACCACAATAAACAATAAAGGGGGAAAAACAAAAAGAAAGAGAAGAGTATTTTTAAAAGCCAAAGCAAGAAAAAGAAGATGACATTCTTTTTTTTGTCTTTTTTTACTTTTATTTTTATTATTAGTTATATTTTATTAACTCTGTATCCCAGGTGAACCCTGCTCTCTCATGCCCTCCCAATCCCACACACCTTCCCTTGTCTACTCCCTGCCCCTTTCCAAGTCCACTGATAGGCGAGGACCTCCTCCCCTTTCATCTGACCCTGGTTTATCAGGTATCTTCAGGACTGGCTGCAAAGTCCTCCTTTGTGGCTTAGCGGGGCTGCTCATCCCTTGCAGGGTGAGGAGGTCAATGAGCCTGCCATTGAATTTATGTAAGAAATATTCCCCATTCCCCTTATTAGGGTACCCAATTGGATACTGAGCTACCAGGGGCTATATCTGAGCAGAGGTTCTAGGTTATATCCATACTTGGTCCTTGGTTGTAGAAACAGTCTCATATAAGACCCCTGTACCCAGAAACATTTGGTCCTTGTAGAGCTCCTATACTCTCCAGATCATATTAACTCCCCATTCTTTCATATGATTCCTGGCACGATGTGGAAGGTTTGGTTATGAGTTTCAGTTTCTGCTTTGATACACTGCTAAGTAGAGTCTTTCAGAGGCCCTCTGTTGTAGGCTCCTGTCCTGTTTCTTGTTTTCTCCTACATCCAATGCCCATCCCATTTGTCTTTCTAAGTGAGGATTGATCATCTTACCCCAGGTCCTCTTTTTTGTTTATCTTCTTTAGGTGTATAGATTTCAGTATGTTTATCATATCTTATAGGTCTAAATAAGTGAGTATACACCATGTGTGTCTTTCTCTTTCTGGGATACCTCACTCAGAATGATATTTTCTAGATCCCACCATTTGCCTTCAAATTTCATGATTTCCCCCTTTTTAATTGCTGAGTAGTATTTCATGGTGTAATAATACTGCAATTTCTGTATCCATTCTTCAGTTGAATGGGCATCTGGGTTGTTTCCAGGTTCTGGCTATTACAAATAAAGCTGCCACAAACATGGTTGAGATGACTTTGTTATAGTCAGGAGATCACAGAATCAAAACTACAAAGTAACATATAAGGTAAGGTTTCTTTCCTGTTAGTATTTGTCAGGAATGAAGGATTTTCATTGCTGATAGCTAGCTGATGGCATCCCCAGCATGAAGTAAGTTTTGTTAGGATTCTGTTCAATTAAATGGCATTATTGTTAAAACTGTGAGCCCCAATTCGGTTCAAATATATGTAGCCACTCCATTTCATTTATTTCCTATTTTTGTTAAAGTTTGAATTTCACCCCCCCCCAAAAAAAAACCTCGCTGCTTATTGGACACTTAGAAGAGAATAACAAATTCATGGAATTAAAGAAAAAGATAAAATATAAATGGAGGCAATGTATCTCCACATATTCCAAAGTATAAAAGAAGGAATGTATGTCCTACTGAAATAGTTATGTAACAATTTGCCTGGCTGTATTTCATTTCTTTGAATGTCAAAGCTGCCAGCTCCATCTTTGTGTGTGCTCATTTGACTGTGTTACATTTTCAAAAGCCTAAAATGCTCTAAATTGCTGAAATTGTACAGAAAGTTCTAAATAATACAACATTTAGTAAAAATTTAAATTACAACACAAGGAGGGGAGACCAAGATGGCTGCTAACAGCTCATACCATATCTGAAGGGCAAAGGATCCGAAACTCCAAAATTGGTGATAGGGGGTAGAGGCAGCTGAAATCAGAAAAACAACATTGAGACTTCCTGGGAGACAGAGGAATACCTGCAAGCTAGGCCAGTTTGGATCCAGGTCACAAGGGGTCTTCTCCTAGGACTGAGAGTGGCAAATATTCAAGCACCTTGCACTTCCCAGTGCCCCAATCACTGGCCTCCCTGAGGTGGCAATAGTAGCCCCAAGCAGGATCCTCCCTGCTCTGTGACTGAGGCTGCAGGGCAACCAATGTATGGGCCTCCCATGTCTGCAGCTGTGACAGACAGCAGCTGTCTTAAGAAAGAGCCTCTGTGCTGGGTGACTGAAACGGCAGAGGCAGTAGAAGCAGTTGCCCCAAGTACGGGGCTCCCTGCCCCCAAAACAAACAGTGGACACCACTGTGGTGACAGATCTCCTACACTTTCTTTTGTCCCTGCAGGCACAAATCTGAGAATACAGAACAGGGGAAAACCCTGTGCATCCCTGATTAGGCATGCCAGCAAGTTAATGTGCCTACTATAAGCAGCCTACTCTAGCAGCCAGATATCACGTCCCTACCACCCACATCCCCACTGGGGACAAAATTGAAACCACTGTTCTGGTGGGCCTACCAGTAGAATTCAGGCAAACAATTCCTGAAGCCAAGATGGTGCAACCAAGACAGATCTGAATATTTGGAAGACAGGACGACAGGCCTGGGGCCACTGAGGTATTCAGGGTACCTGTGCATTTGTATTCTGCTCGGAAACAGTGACAGCACCCACATCTGGGATTATGCTAAGTGCTTCCAGGCATCTACAAACACTAGCGCCCTGTCCTTCAAGACACACTTCCACCCTCACTCCTGCACTTGCACACATGCACCTGCAACTTTCCTCCCTACACCCAAAACACCAACATCCACTTTCTGACTGGTGGTCCTCTCTTATCTTCCTGAACAATACCCCAGATACCACAACAGATGGACTCAGTCTGAAGTAAAGGCACCAGGAAGAAACAGCAGAGGTTACAGATGAGCAAATGCCTAGAGGTCAGCATAAGAACACATGCAACAAAAATCAGGACAACGTGGCTTCACCAGCAACCACAAGAAAAAAAAAAAAAACACAGAAAACAACAACAAAAAACATGGATATTATAATTTATCGGAAACACAGGAAAATGATCTCAAATCTATGCTTATACAGTTATTAGAAGCACATAAAGAGGAAACAAACAAAGCTCTCAAAGTAATACAGGCTAATACACCAAACAAATAGAGGCACAAGTTGAGGCATATAGACAGGAAACTACAAATAGATAGGCCCTAAGTGCCTTCAGAAAGAAGTTTAAGACATCTCAAAAGAGCAACTTAATGGCACACCTAAATGCCCTACTTAAAAAAAGAACCCCTGCTCATATGTAGCCCATGGCAGCTCAGTATCCAAGTGGGTACCATAGTAAGGGGAACAGGGACTATTCCTGACATGAACTCAGTGGTCCCGATGAGACCTGATACACTAGGGACAGATGAAAGGGGAGAAGGACCTCCCCTATCAGTGGACTTGGAGAGGGGCATGGGAAGAGATGAGGGAGGGAGGGTGGGATTGGGAGAGAAAGAGGAAGGGGGCTACATCTGGGATAAAAAGTGAATAAGCTTTAATTAATATAAAAATAAAAATTTAATTAAAAAGGAAGCATACATATCAAAAATGAGTAGATTATTGGAAATAATTAAACTCAGAGCTGAAATCAATGAATTAAAAACAAAGAATACAGTTCATAGAATCAATGAAAATAAGAGCTTGTTCTTTGAGAAAATCACCAAGATAGAAAAACGCTTATCCAATCTAACTAAAAGGCAGAGAAAAACTACACAAATCAGCAAAATCAGAGACGAAGAGGGGGACATAACTACAGATACTGAGTAAATCCAAATAATCTTCAGGTCTTATTACAAAACCATACACTCTAAGATCAACTGCCAATAAGTGGGACCATCTGAAACTGAAAAGCTTCTGTAAAGTAAAGGACACAGGCATCAGAACAAAATGTCTGTCTACAAATTGGGAAAGGACTTTATCTGAGAGAGGTCTAATATCCAGAATATATAAACAACTTAAGAAGTTTAAATGCCACAAATCAAGTAATCCACTTAAGAAGTGATGTACAGAGCTAGCTAAGCATCGAATTCTCAATAGATGATTGCTGAATGGCAGAGAAACACTTCAAGAAATGCTCAAAGTCCTTAGTCATCAGGGAAATGCAAATCAAAATGAACCTGAGAGGACATGTTGCATCCATCAAAATGGCTAAGATCAAAAACTCAAGTGACAACACATGCTGGAGAGGATGAGGAGAAAGCAGAACCCTCCTTGCTTGGTGGTGGAAATGTAAACTTATACAACCACTTTGGAAATCATTTTGGTGCTTTCTCAGAAAAATAGGAATATTGGTACCTCAAGACTCAGATATACCACTCCTTGGCATATATAAAAAATATGGGCAAGTATACATTTTCTTGACCATGTTTGTAGCAGCTTTATTAATGATATCCAAAATCTGAAACCACACAGAATTCCCCCAACAGAAGAATGGATACAGAAATTGTGGTACATTTACACAACAGAATACTACTCAGCAATTAAAAACAAGGAAATCATGAAATTTGCAGGCAAATGGTGGGAACTAGGAAAGATCATACTGAGTGAAGCATCCCAGAATCAAAAAGACACACATGGTATATCATCATTTATAACTGGATATTAGACATATGATATATGATAAACATACTAAAATCTGTACACCTAAAGAAGCTAAGCAAGGAGGACTGTAGGTAAGATGATCAATCCCCATTCAGAAAGGCCATTGGGATAGACATCATCGGAAGAGGGAGAAAACAGCACAGGAGCCTACCACAGAGGGCCTCTGAAAGTCTACCCAGCAGGGAATTAAAGCAGATGTTAAGACTCATAGTCAAACTTTGGGCAGAGTTCAGGCAATCTTATGAAACAATGGGGAGATGAAAGATCTGGAAGGAAGAGGAGCTCCACAAGGAGTACAATGGAACCAAAAAATCTGGGCACAGGAGACTTTTCTGTGACTGATTCTCCAAACAAGATACATGCATGGAGAAAACCTAGAACCCCTGCAAAGATGTAGCCAATAGCAGCTCAGTCTCCTAGTGGGTGCCCTAGTAATGGGAACAGGGACTGTCTCTGACATGAACTCAGTGGCTGGCTCTTTGATCACCTCCCCATGAGAGGGTAGTAGCCTTACCAGGCCACAGAGGAAGACAATGTAGCCATTCCTGATAAGACCTGGTAGGGTAGGGTCAGATGGAAGGGGAGGAGGACCGCCCCTATCACTGGACTAGAAGAGGGGCATGGGAAGAAAAGAAAGAAGAAGGGAGGAGTTGGGAGGGGAAGAGGGGGGCTATAGCTGTGATACAAAATTAATAAATTGTAATACATTAAAAATAAATTAATAAAAATAAATAAAATATAAGTTCTTCTGAATTGATAACTAGTACTGTTACTAATTCTTGAAAATCATAAGTGCCTTCATATCTTAGAATGTTTCTCTGTGAAAAAAATACTGGTTTTGTATCATTTAACTAGGAAAATAAGATTTAATGTAATTTTCACATTTTATATTTCTGAATTTGCCTTACCGAAGTTATATTTCAAAGGCCTTTTTCACCTTTGTCTTATATTGCCACCTATTGGTAAGTCATAAATATTGCACCTCTTAAAACCGGAAAATAAAGTTGGAAATACTTGGAAGATCCAAGAGGGTGGCCCCAGGAGGACACAGTGTCTGAGGAGTAGGACAGCAGTGTCGGCACGGCGACCAGGAGACTAAATTCTGGGACCTAAAACACCAGTGTTTGTGGTTGGCAGGTGAGCAGAATTCCTAAGGTGATGAAATCAAGTGGGAAAGTCCTAGGGACACAAAGTTAATCCCTGGAAAAACTCTGGGTGACCAGCTTCACACAGCCCTGATCTGAACATGCAGCCTCCCTCGGCTCCAATCTGAACATGCAGCCTCCCTCGGCTCCGCCAGCCACCATCCTGGACCAGGACACATAGTATCTGGTCCGAGCTGAGGCACCCCAGATACCATTCCACACCAGGGTGCATTGGCAGGTGCACATCTGCTAGCCCTGATCTGAACGTGCAGCCTCCTGCCCTGTAAGCTGCCATCCTGGATAGGGACACATACTATCCAGTCCAAACTGAAGCACCCCAGATACCATCCCAGACCTGGGAGAAACAGCGGGCACATATCTGCTCGCCTTGACCTGAACACGCTGATTCCAACAGTGCTGCCAGCCACTATCCTGGACCAGGGTATACAGTATCCAGTCCAGACTGATGTGCCTCCAGATACTATCCCAGCCTGGGATGCACAGGCCCTGGCTCAGAAGGAAGTGCCAAGTCTCCAGGCCAGAGGGGAGCCCTTAGAAGCAAGACCAGGTCAAAGAGCGGAGCCTCCATATCAGAGCAGCTGCCTCACCTGCCATCTCAAACAAGGACACTCAGCCTCTGGCACAGAATGAGGTGCCAAGTCTCCAGATCAGAGTAGCAACCAGCCTGCAGTGCTCAGAGCTTCTAGCACAAAGCGCAGAGCCAGGTACACAGAGCCCACAACAGAGTACGTGTCCTGCCCGCAGTGCCACCCACTGACCTAAGAGTCCAGCCTGTGGAACCTGCCACAGATTGAAGACCACTGGGAATTCAGGAAACCTGCACAGCCGCCTGCAATCTGTGCTTGCTAAATGTGAACGCACCCTCATCCACTCCAGCACTTGCTCCCAAACCCCATAGCTCAAACATATACATTCCCTAGCACTCCCCTTCAAGACACCTTCCAAGTACACATGCACACACACACACACTCTCTCTCTCTCTCTCTCTCTCTCTCTCTCTCTCTCTCTCTCTCTCTCTTACTCCCCCGCCCAACAACGATACTGTGCCAATGTCCTTTCCTCCCACAGGTACAACTGAGGCAACAACACACACTCTCAAACCACTGGAACTCCCTGATCTTCTGGAAGGATACTCCAGACAACAGAGATTCACAGCTCTAGTTTGAAGTTCAGCCTCAAGGAACAAACAGCTCCTTGGTTGTATATAAATAAATGGCCAAAGGTCAATGTAAGAACTCACCCAACAAAAATCAGGACATCATGGCACCACCAGAAACACACAAAAGCAATTGAGAATTTAATTCAGTGGAGACACCGGAAAATGATGTTCAAGCTATGCTTATGCAGTTACTAGAGGAACAAAAAGAAGAAATGAACAAGGCCCTCAAAGAAATACAGAAGAATATAAATGCCCATGTAGAGGAACAATTAAAGACATATGGAGAGGAAAGAAACAAAACTAGGAGCCACATTCAATCAGATGAAGGAAATGGCACAAAGCATGAAAACAGAATTAGAATCTATAAAGAAAACACAAACAGAGAAAAACCTGGAACTGGAGAATTTAGAGAAAAGATCAGGAACCACAAAGGTAAGCATCACCAATAGAATAAAAGAGATGGAAGAGAGAATCTTGAGGGCTGAAGATATGCTGGCTGAAATGGATTCCTCACTCAAAGAAAAAATAAAATTGGAAAAGTCCCAAATGCAAAACATCCAAGAAATCAAGGATGCTATGAAAAGACAAAACCTAAGAATAATAAGAATAGATGAAAAAGAAGACTCCAGGCTCCAAGGAACGGAAAATATATTTAAGAAAATCATAGAAGAAAATTTTCCCAACTTAAAGAAAGAAATGTCCATAAACATATAAGAAGCGTACAGAACACCAAATAGACTAGACCAGAAAAGAATTACCTCTCTTGTCACATCATAGTCAAAATACTAAACCTACAAAACAAGGAAAAAATATTAAAGGCAGCAAGGGAAAAGGGTCAAGTAACATATGAAGGTAGTCCTATCAGAATCACACCAGACTTCTCATCAGAAACTATGAAATCCAGAAGAGCCTGGGCAGAGGTCATGCAGTATTTAAGGGAACACACATGCCAACCCAGACTACTATACCCAGCAAAGCTTTCAATCAACATAGATGGAGAAAACAAAATATTCTATGACAAAACAAAATTTAAGCAATATCTACACAGCAAACCAGCCCAACAGAAAATACTAGAAGAAAAACTTCAATCCATTGAAAGCAACTACACCAAAGAAAACATAGGTTACAGATAATTTCCCAACAAAAATTAAGAGAAAACAAGCAATGAATCACATTAAGACCACCAGTTCCACAATAAAAGGAATTAACACCCATTGGTCACTATTATCTACCAACATCAATGGACTCAACTATCCAATAAAAAGACACAGACTAACAGAATGGTTTTGGAAACAGGATCCAACCTTCTGCTGCATCCAAGAAACATATCTATGCAACAAAGATAAACAAAGATAAATCTCAGAGTAAAGGGCTAGAAAAATATTTTTCAAGCAAATGGACCCAGAAAATAAGCTGGAGTAGTGTTCCTAGTATCTAATAACATAGACTTTCAACCAAAACTAATCAAGAAAGATGAGGAGGGGCACTTCTTTCTCATCAAAGGAAATTTCCAACAGGAGGACATCACAATTTTGAACATCTGTGTCCCAAATACAAGACCACCAACATTTTTAAATGAAACATTATTAAGCTGAAATCACAAATTGGTCCCAACATCCTAAGAGTGGGAGACTTCAACACTCCACTCTCACCAAGGGACAGATTATCTAGACAGAAGCAAAACAGGGAAACAAGGGCACTTACAGAGGCCCTAAGCCAAATGGACGTAATAGATGTCTACAGAATTTTCACCTTAGATCAAAAGAATATATCCTCTTTTCAGCACCTCATGGAACCTTCTCCAAAATAAACCATATGGTTAGTCACAAAGCAAGCTTCAGCAGATACAAGAAGATTGAAATAATCCCTTGTATCCTATCTGACCATCATGGTCTAAAGCTGGACCTCAACAACAACAGAAACAGCAAAAAGCCTGCACATATATGCAAACTGAACAACTTGCTACTATAGGACAGCTTGGTTAGGGAAGAAATAAAGAAAGATTAAAGACATCCTAGAATTCAATGAAAATGAAAGCACGACATACCCAAACGTATGGGACACAATGAAGGCAGTGCAAAGAGAAAAGTTCATAGCATTAAGTACCTTCAAGAAGAAATTCGAAACACCTCATACAAGCAACTTAATGCCGCAAATGAAAGCCCTAGAAAATAAAAAAAAGAAACAGATACACCCAAGAGGAGCAGACAGCTAGAAATAATCAAACTCAGGGCTGAAATCAATCAATTAGGAACAAATAAAACTATACAAAGAATCAATGAAACCAAGAGCTGATTCTTCAAGAAAATCAACAAGATAGACAAGCCCCTAGCCAAATTAACGAAAAGGTAGAGAGAAACTATCCAAATCAGCAAAATCAGAAATGAAAAGGGGGACATAAGTACAGACACTGAGGAAATCCAAACAATCATTAGGTCTTACTACCAAAGCTTGTATGCCAAAAAATTTTGAAAATCTAAATGAAATAGACAAATTTCTTTATAGATTCCATCTATCTAAATTGAGTCAAGGTCAGGTAGAAAGACTGAATAGTCCTATATCCCCCAAGGAAATAGAAGCAGTCATCAACAGCCTCCTTACCAAAAGAAAAACCCTGGACTAGATGGTTTTAGTGCAGAATTCTACCAGACCTTCAAAGGAGTCCTAAAACCAATTCTCTCTAAATTATTCCACAAAATAGATATAGAAGGAAAATTACTGAACTCTTTCTATGACGCCATAGTCACCTTGATACCTAAACCACACAAAGACCCAAGAAAAAAAGAGAGTTTTAGACCTATCACTCTTCTGAACATTGACACAAAAATACTCAATAAAATATTTGCAAACCAAATCCAAGAACACATAAAACATATCATCCACCATGACCAAGGAGGCTTCATACCAGGCATGCAAGGGTGGTTTAATATACAGAAATCTGTCAATGTGATCTACCATGATAACAAACTGAAGGAGAAAAACCACATTATCATGTCCCTAGATGCCAAAAAAGCATTCGACAAAATCCAACACCCATTCATATTTAAAATCTTGGAGAGACTAGGGATACAAGGCACATACCTAAGCACAGTAAAGGCAATATACAACAAGCCTATAGCTAACATCAAACTCAATGGAGAGAAACCCGAAGCAATACTACTGAAGTCGGGGACAAAGCAAGGCTGACCATTGTCCCCATATCTCTTCAACATAGCATTTTTAGTCCTAGCTGGAGCAATAAGACAACTAAAGAATATCAAGGGGATACAAATTGGAAAGGAAGAAGTCAAACTACCACTATTTGCAGATGATATGATAATATACATGAGTGGTCCCCAAAATTCAACCAGAGAACTCCTTCAACTGATAAACACCTTCAGTAAATTGGCTGGATACAATATCAACTCAAAAAAATCAGAAGCCCTCCTGTACCTCAAAGACAAAAGGGCTGAGAAGGAAATTAGGGAAACAACACCCTTCACAATAGCCACTAATAAAATAAAGTACCTTGGTGTGGCTCTAACCCAGCAAGTGAAAGACCTGTTTGAAAAAAATTTCAAATCTCTGAAGAAAGAAATTGAAAAAGATATCAGAAGCTGAAAAGACCTCCTGATCTCATGGATCAGTAAGATTAACATAGTGAAAATGGCCATTTTGCCAAAAGCAATATACAGATTCAATGCAATTCCCATCAAAACATCTACAAAATTCTTCATGGACCTTGAATGATAAATTCTCAACTTCATATGGAGAAACAAAAAAACCCAGAATCTCCAAAACAATCCTCTACAACAACAGATCATCTGGAGGTATCTCCATCCCTGACCTCAAGCTGTACTACAGAGCAATAGCAATAAAAACTGCATGTTATTGTCATGGAAACAGAATAGTGGATCAATGGAACCGAATAGAAGACCCAGAAATAAACCAACACACCTATAGAAACTTGATTTTTGACAAAGAAGTCAAAATCATTCAATGCAAAAAAGATAGCATCTTCAACAAATGGTGTTGGTCCAACTGGATATTTATATGCAGAAAAATGAAAATGGATTCATATTTATCACCCTGCACAAAACTAAAGTCCAAGTGAATGAAAGACCTCAACATAAAACCAGACACACTAAGCCAGCTAGAAGAAAAAGTGGGGAAGACTCTAGAGCTCATTGGCAGGGGAGACTACTTCCTAAACAGAACACCAACAGCACAGGCCCTAAGATCAACAATCAATAACTGGGACCTCATGAAAGTGAAAAGCTTCTGTAAAGCAAAAGACACTGTCATCAAAACAAAAGGACAGCCTACAGACTAGGAAAGGATCTTTACCAATCCTACATCTGACATACGGCTAATATCCAGTATATATAAAGAACTTGAGAAGTTGAAAAGCAACAAATGAAGTATTCCAATTAAAAAATGGGATATGGAGCTAAAAAGAGAACTCTCTGTAGAGGATTGTAGAATGGCAGAGAAACACTTAAAGAAAGAAATGCTCAAAGTTGTTAGCCTAAAGGGAGATGCAAATAAAAATGACCCAAATATTTCACCTTACACCCACCAGAATGGCTAAGATGACAAACTCAAGTGACAACACATGCTGGAGAGTTTGTGGAGAAAGGGGAACCCTCCTCCATTGCTGGTGGGAATGCAAACTTGTACAATCACTCTGAAAATCAATTTGGCGCTTTCATAGACAATTAAGAATAATGATTCCTCAAGACCCAGCTATACCACTCTAAGGCAGATATCCAAAATATGCTCAAGTACACAACAAGGACATTTGCTCAACCATGTTTGTAGCAGCTTCATTTGTAATAGCCAGAACCTGGAAACAACCCAGATGTCCCTCATTCGAGGAATTGATACAGAAATTATGTTACTTTATACAATAGAATACTACTTTGCAATTAAAAATGAGGAAATCATGAAATTCACAGGCAAATGGTGGGACCTGGAAAAGATCATCCTGATTGAGGTATCCCAAAAGCAGAAAGAAACACTTGGTATATACTCACTTATATAGACCTATAGGATAGGATGGACATGCTGAAATCTATACACCTAGGGAAGAAAAGCAAGAAGGAGGACCCAGGGTGGGAATATCAATCCTTGCTTAGATGGACAAATGGGATGGAGATTAAATGTAGGCGAAAACAAGCAACAGGACAGCAGCCTACCACAGAGGGCCTCTGAATGATGCTAACTAGCAATGTATCAAGGCAGGTATTAAGACTCACAACTAAGCCTTCTGCAGTGTGCAGGGAATCATATGAAAGAAGTGGGAGTTAGTAAGACTTGGCGAGAACAAGAGCTGCACAAAGACCAAATAGATCAGGGCACAGGGGTCTTTTATGATACTGTTTCTCCAACCAAGGACCATGTATGAATATAACCTAGAACCCCTGCTAGGATGTGGCCCATGGTAGCTCAGTATCCAACTGGGTACACTAGTAAGGGGAACAGGGACTATTTCTGTCATGAACTTAATGGCTGTCTTTTCGATCCCCCTTGCCTCCGAGGGAGGAGCAGCCTAGCTAGATCCCAGAAGAGGACATTGCAGGCAGCCCTGAAGAGACATGATAAGCTAGGGTCAGATGGAAGGGGGGGGGGAGGTCCTCCCCTATCAGTGGACTTGGAGGTGGCAAGGAGAAGATGAGGGAGGGATGGGGAGAGGCAGAGGGAATGAGGGAGAGGGCTATGGCTGGGATACAAAGTACATAACTTGTGATTAATATAAAAATAAATAAATTACTTTTAAAAAGTGGGAAATACTTCTAAAGCTCAGTTCATGTTAGAGGTGAAGTACTGACGAACAGAATGGTATATGTACTTTTCCATGATTACTATTCCCAGTTAAAACAAAAAGAAGTTTTCAAATTTTTGCAATTTTTATCTTCAAATTATGGATGGATATGGTTTTGTCAGTGGTTTTGAAAATAGAAAGAAATCATTCAGTCTTCTATATTGGAGTGTTCCATTTTAATTTTTTGAAAAGTTGGTAAATAAAATTACATAGGGACTACTATACGTTTCTCAATGACACAAAGAAAAACAAAATAATAAACAGAATGTAAGCTAGAAAGAGTTATTTTCATGACTTTTACACATACATGTAAAAGTCGATGGAGGGGATGTTATTGGATAATTAATTGGATATTATTAGACAATGGTTTTATTTACTATAATCCTCATTTCTGCAGGGATGATTACGACTCTTTTACTCTGGATCCAGCTGTAGCATTGGTATCTATATTTGCATATAAATGGGATGAAGTTGGACATATGACTTTTTCTTCTCATTAGTATGGAAATATATGCCTTGAAAGATATAATAGAAAAAAATGGTGGCAAAAAGCACCTTATCGATGGCTTAATTAAGGATTTCACTGTTTTCCTTCTGTTGATTTCAAAACTGTGTATTAAGTCTACCTTACATGTTCGTAACAGAGGGCCTTTTCATTATAAGATTTCTTCATATTTGTTTTAAAAATTATATCAAAACTGAAATAACTTGTGAGAAAACATTTACTAGGTGTAGGAGAACTTTAGGGAAAGTCCTTTGATAACCTCATCCTGTCCCATAATACTAATCATATTTCTTTTATGATGGATTATTAATGAATTGCTATCATAATAGAAATAGCCATAAGTGTTTTGATTAGATATAAAAATTACTTGATTTTTTATAACATACTTATCCTGTATAGTACATATTGCATATTATATATGTGTACTTATGTCACGTGCATTAGTAAGTTATATTTTTGTATGACTATATGCACACACACATATATATTTCAAATAGTCTATCCAGATACACATGCATACATATTTATATGCTTTATACTGTGAACCCCAGAACTATCTACACTAGTTCTGGTCAATAATTTGGAATTCCGGGTCTCAGCAAGATGGTTGGTATTCCAAAACATGTTATCCTTAAAATAGTTCTCTTTTCTTAGCAGAATAGTTTTGGAGGCTATGAGGTGGTGTAGACAACAGAAAAATACTCTGATCCTTCTCTATGAATTAGAGTAAAAATAAACAGCAAATATTTGCGAATAGTTGTGGATGTTTTTACCACATTCCAATCACTAAGTCAGCATAAATACTAGCTTTTTAAATCTTTCACCAGAAACAGTTAGGCACTATTAAAATCCCTCTTTTACATTGTAATGTATAAAATATATTCTCATACTGACCTAAACCTGTAGAAAACAAGGACGAAAAAATTGTGGTTCATATAATAGTATGAAATATTTCTTAAAATCTTTTTAAATGAATTTAGTTATTTTCATATTAATCACAGGTTATATAATTTTTATCCCAGCTGTAGCCCCCTCCCTTATTCCCTCCCACTTTCCCCATCCCTCCCTCATCTTCTCCCTGCCCCCTCCAAGTCCACTGATAAGGGAGGACCTCCCCCCCTTCCATCTGACCCTAGCTTATCATGTCTCTTCAGGACTGGCTGCAATGTCTTCTTCTGGGATCTAGCTAGGCTGCTCCTCTCTCTGGGGGTGGGGAGTAGCGGTCCACAAGCCAGCCATTGAGTTCATGACTGAAATAATCCCTGTTCCCCTTACTAGTGTACCCAGTTGGGTCCTGAGCTACCATGGGCCACATCTGAGCAGGGGTTATAGTTAGTATCCATACATGGTCCTTGGTTGGAGAAATAGTCTCATAGACGACCCCTTTGACTGATCTATTTGGTCTTTGTGGAGCAGAACTTATGCCTAAATTATTACATAAAATATAGTTCCATAATAAAAATCCACTTAAAATTGTCTGCAATTATGTATATTAATGTTTATTTTCTATTAAAGACAAGAAAATGGAGTCAGAGAAAAGATGCAGATGTTTTATCTTCAGCTATTTCTTTAATCTAAATGTGTTGTCTTACATTCTTTTGCTTTACTATGTATTTATAATTTATTAACGCTTTCTCTTTTGCTAACAATAAATAGCATTATTTCTTTTGAATCTATTAATTATAGTAATAGTTTTGATTCTCGAATATGCTAAATTTTTAAATAAAATTACCCATACTACTAAAGATACTAAAGGTATTTAATAATTTCAGTAATAACATATGATACTGAAATTATTTTCAGAGCCATGTAATAACAATTGGTGGATAAAGGTCATGAATTTGAAAGAGTAGGGAGAGATAAATGAAATTTGGAGTAAATAAAAGAAAGAAAGAAATGTTCAAGGTATAACCTCAAAAATAAAATTATAAAATGTTTTAAAAGTAATGCTAATATCTTCATCTACTACTTGATAAAATACTTTCCAATTTAATGTATGTATTTACGTATTTAGAAAAGCAAAATAATTCCATTCTAATTGTTCTGTACCATCTCAGAATCACAAAGAGCATCTTTTAGACTGAAGATTCATAATGTCATACATGAAATGTACACTTCAAGAATAAACATATATATATAAACATATATATAAACATATATATATATATAAACATATATATAAACATATATATATATGAGAGTTACTAAATCTCTTTTGGTCATATTTCTATGAATTGATATGAAAAGTATACTTGGAAATGTCTCTTTAGATTCACAAAAATTAATAATAATCTGTAGAAGATTCCTAACCTTAACTTGGCAATGAGAATCACAATACTGAAAACTGTGAATGGAAATAACATTGTGACAGTTGAATATTCCAATATTTTGAATTTTCAAGGATATGTAAAAGAAAATTATCTCTTTCACAGTCTACATACAAAACTTTTATTGTAGGTTCTAAGAATGAAAGTACTAAAATGGTCTCCTTACTCCAGGATAGCACTTTTTAACCGTGTCTACATGAAGCCAAGGGATAATTGATTTTGTGAGTTCAATATGGTTAAACAAATTGCATAATTTATTAAATAAAAGAGATTATTTGGCATGTTTCTCAAAAAATCAGGTGTCGATAAGTTTGTGGGTTTATTTCAGAATTTTCTATTCGATTCCATTGATACGCCAGTCAGTTTCTAACCATAAATGGAAAAAAGATAGCATCTTCAACAAATGGTGCTGGTTTAACTGGATGTCTACATGTAGAAAAATGTAAATAGCTCCATACTTATCACCCTGAACAAAATTAAAGTCTAAGAGGATCAAAGAACTCAATATAAAACCAGATACAGTAAACCTGTTAGAAGAAAATGTGGGGAAGACCCTTGAACTCATTGGCACAGGAGACAACTTCCAGAACAGAACACCAACAGCACTGACTCTAAGAGCAACAATCAATAAATGGGACCTCATGAAACTGAAAAGTTTCTGTAAAGGAGACTGTCATCAGAAAAAAACGACTTCCTACAGATAGGGAAATGATCTTCACCAACCCTATATCTAACAGAGGGCTAATATCTAGAATATAGAACTCAAGAAGTTAAACGGCAATAAATAAATTAACCTAATTTTAAAATGGGGAACAGAGCTAAACAGAGAATTCTCAATAGAGGAACATCTAATGGCAGAGAAACATTTAAAGAAATGCTCAAAGTCCTTAGTCATCAGGGAAATGCAAATCAAAATGACCCTGAGATTTTACCTTACACCCATCAGAATGGCTAAGATCAAAAACTCAAGTGACAACACCTACTAGAGAAGATGTGGAGAAAAAGGAACGCTATTCCACTGCTGGTGGTAATGTAAACTTGTACAACCACTGTGGAAATCAATCTGGTGCTTTCTCGGACAATTAGGAACAGTGCTATCTCAAGATCCAGATATTCCATTCCTAGGCATATATCCAAAAGATGCTCAATTGTACAACAAGGATATTTGCTCAACCATGTTTGTAGCAGCTTTATTTGTAATAGCCAGAAGCTGGAAATTACCCAGATGCCACTCAGTTGAGGAACGGATACAGAAATTGTGGTATATCTACACAATGGAATATTACTCAGTAATAAAAATAAAACAAGAAAATCATGAAAATTTCAGGCAAATAGGGGAAACTGGAAAAGATCATACTGAGTGAGGTATTCCAGGAACAGAAAGACACAGAAGATAAATACTTACTCAAAAGTGGATATTAGAAATATATTATAGGATAAAATACTAACATATGTACACCTAAAAAAACCAATCAAGAATGAGGATTGCGTCTAAGAAGCTTAATCCTCATTCAGAAAGGCTAAGATGATGGACATCAGAAGAGGGAGAAAACAGGGAACAGGACAGGAGCCAACCACAGAGGGCCTTTGAAAGGCTCTACCCTGCAGCGTATCAAAACAGATGCAGAGATTCATAGCCAAACTTTGGGCAGAATGCAGGGAATCTTATTAAAGAATGGGGAAATAAAAAGACCTGCAGTGGAGAAGAGCTCCTCAAGGAAAGCAGAACCAAGAGATCTGGGCACTGGGGTCTTTTCTGAGACTGATACTCCAACAAAGTACCATTCATGCAGATAATCTAGAACCCCTGCACTGGTATAGTCCATGGCAGTTCAGTGTCTAAGAGGGTTCTATAGTAATGGAAACAAGTTCTTTGACATGAACTGATTGGCATGCTCTTTTATCACCTCTCCCTGAGGAGGGAACAGTATTACCAGGCGACAGAGACAAAGGAAGACAATTCTGCCACCCCTGATAAGACCTGATAGGCAGATCAGAAGGAGGGGGAATAAGACCTCCCCTATCACTGGACTGGGAGAAGGACATGGGTGGAGATGGGAGAGGGAGGGTGGGATTGGGAGGGGAGGAAGGAGAGAACTACAGGGGGGATACAAAGTGAATAAATTCTAATTAACAAAAATAAAAATAAAAATAATTTAAAAAGAGCTAAAAAATGTTATTTGGACTTAGGTGGGCTTGAGGGGGGTTGTTTGTTTGGTTTCAGTTGTGTTATTTCTTGAGGGAGTCTCACTAAATAGCTTGAGGGTGTTGAAATTCAGGCTGTTCTCACAGATATCCTCCTGTCTGGTCTCCCAAATGCTGGGATTAAAGGGGTGCATTGTTGTTTGGATGCATTTTATGTCTATAGTATGCATATAGATTTAAAACCTGTATAATCTACATACAATGTGCTCTCTGTAATCTGTGTCATCAGAAACACCAATCACAAATGTGAAGCTATGAAACAGATGGTAAATAATTACCTCCATGACTCTTTTCTCTTATATATTTTAGAAATAAAAGCTGCAGTGAAACATACTGTTGAAACCAAATAAAGATACTGTTGGTGGACTTGGAGGGGGCGGGGAAGAAGGAGATGAGGGAGGGAGTGGGAGGGTGGGAGGGAATGGGGGAGGGGGCTACGCCTGGGATTCAAAGTACCCAACCTGTGATTGAGATAAAAATAAATAAATTAAAAAAAAATAAACAAACAAACAAAAAAGAGTATATATCCCATACCAGTATATTTATGTTTTCAGCTTCTTTGGGGCACATATGTTACAGATTTCACTTTAGTGTTTTCATGGTATGTCGTTCTTTTTAATGTTTTTTATTTATGTATTTATTCATTACAATTTCTTTTTACTTTGTATCATCTCTGAAGCCCCCTCCCTTGTCTCCTTCCAGTCCCACACACCTTCCCTCTTCTCCCCCTATGCTCTTTTCCTTGTCCCCTGGTATGGGAGGTCCTCCTCCCCATCTATCTGACCCTAGCCTATAAGGTTCATCAATGCTGGCTGTATCATCTTCCTTTGTGGTCTTCCAAGACTGTACCCTCTCCCCCAGGGGAAGTGATCAAAGAGCCACTCACTGAGTTCATGTCAGAGACAGTCACTGTTCCCTTACTAGGTAATCCACTTGGAAACTGAGCAGCCAAAGGGCTTCCCTTGAACAGGGGGTCAACGTCCTGTCCATTCATGGTCCTTAGTTGGAGTATGGCTCTCTGCAGGCCTTCCCCCCACCTGGACCCAGGTATTTTGGCTCTATTGTTCTCCTTGTGGAGTTCCAGTTCCTTCCAGATCTTTCTAACTCCCTTTTCTTCCATAAGGATACTGGAACTCTACACAAAGTTTGGCTATGAGTCTCAGTATCTTTTTTGATACCCTGGTGGGTAGAGTCTTTTAGAGGTCCTCTGTGGAAGGCTCCTGTCCTGTTCCTTGTCTTCTCCTACTTATTATGTTTATCCTGTTTCCCCTTCTGAATGAGGATTAAGCATCTTACCTAGGGTCCTCCTTATTGTTTAGCTTCTTTAGGGCTATAGATTTTAGTATGTTTACTCTATATTATATAATATTATATTATATATTATATATATCCACTTATAAATAAGTATTTATCATTTCCGTATTTCTACTTCTGGGTTGCCTGCAAATTACATGGATACAGAAAGTGTGGTACATTTACACAATTGAATGCTACTCAGCAATTTTCATGGTATTTTTAAGTGTGCAACAAGTGGATCTCTGTTTTTTGTGCCTTCTCTTGGGCTCTTTTTCTTCTTGAAGATTCTTCTGTCCAATTGTGATGTGTGAGTTTTGTTTTACCTTTCATTTTATTTTATTTTTTGCATGTCCAAATTTCCTTTTTTAACTTTTTTATTAAATTCTTTATTAATTACACTATATTCACCTTATATACCCTTGTAGTTCCTTCCCTCCTCCAGTGCCAACCCATCCCTTCCTCCCTCCTCTGTACCTGTGTCCCTCCCCAAGACCACCAATAGGGGAAGTCCTCCTTTCCTTCCCTCCAATCCCAATCCATCAGGTCTCATCAGGAGTGGCTGCATTGTCTTCCTCTGTGTCCTGGCAAGACTATCCCCACCCCCTCAGGAGGAGGTGATCAAAAAGCAGGCCAATCAGTTCACATCAGAGACAGTTCCTGATCCCATTACTATGGAACCCACTTGGACACTGAACTGCCATGGGCCACACCTGTGCAGGGGTCCTAGGCTACCTCCATGCATGGTACCTGGTTGGACCATCAGTCTCTGGAAGGACCCCTGTGCTCAGACCACTTGATTCTGTTGCTCTCCTTGTGGAGTCCCTTTCCTCTCCAGATCCCACTATTTCCCACTCCCCTCCTAAGATTCCCTGCACCCTGCCCAAGTGTTGGCCATAAGTCTCGGCATCTTTTTTGATATTCTGCAGGGCAGAGCTTTCAGAGGCCCTTTGTGGCAGGCTCCTGACCCCTTCCCTACCTTCTCCTTCTTCTGATGTTCATACCCTTTGCCCTTCTGGATATGGATTGGGCATTTTAGCAGGAGTCTTCCCTCTTGATTAGTTTCTTTAGGTGTACAGATTTCAGTATGTTCATCCTATAGTATATGTCTATATGAGTGAATATATACCATGTGTGTCTTTATGCTTCTTGGATAGCTCACTCAGGATGATCTTGGCACAGGAGGCAACTTACTGAACAGAACACCAACAGCACAGGCTCTATGAGCAGCAATCAATAAATGGGACCTCATGAAACTGAAAAACTTCTGTAAAGCAAAGGACACTGTCGTCAGAACAAAACGACAGCTTGCAGATTGGGAAAGGATCTTCACCAACCTTATATCGTACAGAGGACTACTCTCCAGCATATATAAAGAATTCAAAAAATTAAACAGCAACAAATCAAATAATCCAATTAAAAAATGGGGTACAGAGCTAAACAGAGAATTCTCCATAGAAGAATATCGAATGGCAGAGAAACACTTAAAGAAATGCTTAACATCCTTACTCATCAGGGAAATGCAAATCCAAACAACCCTGGGATTTCACCGTACACCCATCAGAATGGCCAAAATCAAAAACTGAAGTGACAACACATGCTGGAGAGGATGTGGAGAAAGGGGAACCCTCCTCCACTGCTAGTGGGAATGTAAACTTGTACAACCACTCTGGAAATCAATCTGGTGCTTCCTCAGACAACTAGGAATAGCGCTTCCTCAAGATCCAGCTATACCACTCCTAGGCATATATCCAAAAGAGGCTCAAGTAAACAATAAGGACATTTGCTCAACCATGTTTGTAGCAGCTTTATTCGTATTAGCTAGAAGCTGGAAACAACCCAGATGCCCCTCAACTGAGGAATGGTTACAGAAATTGTGGTACATCTACACAAAGGAATATTACTTAACAATAAAAAACAAGGATATCATGAAATTTGCAGGTAAATGGTGGTAACTGGAAAGGATCTATCTTTAATTTATTATCCCTTAGAAGCCTTTTTGTTTTCTAATGAGATATAGAAAGAAGGATACAGGTAGCAGGGTAGGAAATGGGAGCAGTAGAGAAACAACAAACTGTAATGAGGATATATTATTTGAGAAAAAATCTATTTTTAATAAAAGGGAAAATAATATTAAAGCTGAATCAAGTTGTTCAATTCGTTTATTAACAGCATCAGGGTGTGGGAGAATAATTACTTGTGTTTATTCATTTTATTAAATATGAAATGGCATATTTGAATACTATGCTTTAGCATAGAAGAAATATATTGATTCAAAAAGACATGAATTAATCATCACGATGTAGTAGCTGAGTATTTCAGTACTAGGGAAGAAAAGATAAGACAAAAAGCATCTTACAAAGGTTTAGTCCAAACCGTTAAAATCTGCCTGCTACTGTTTACTTCAGTGTAATCTATTTTATCCAAGTAATGTGAAAAGAGGAATTACTCTATGCTATGATTCAAAAATGCTCATGGCATTTAGTTTTCCAGGAACTCTCCATCCACATTAAAAACTAAATAAAGAAACACATTTCTAAACATATGAGCTAAGCAGATAGTCACAATTTTCACAGATGCCTTTGGTGTTATGCTTTCATCATTCAGAATTGTATAGATGTTGGATATCCTTATATTTCAACCAACCATTGATTACAGAGCACCTTATATTGTTGTTTATATCAATCATAAAGAGAATTTGTTTTCCTAAACCAGTCTTTGCTCTGTTAATGGACATTCTTTTTACAGTTAGTAACAATGACATTGGTACTACTGTGGAAAGACCATAGTTCTCTTAATAAAATGGCTAATGTAATTTCAGGCTAAACGGATGACAGAAACAATCAATCAAACAAACAAAATCTTTTCTATGTTTCTTTTTAAGCAGAAGCCAAGCTAAAATAAAAAAAATAATGTTATGGAAAGAATATATTACATGAGACTAAGTGCTAACTATCATTAGTTTGAGTCTAAAGAACTTTTCCTTTACTCCATCAACATTTGCTAAATTAGGAAAAAATTCTGCTTGGTTATTAATGAGTTTGTTGTATTGATTCATGGCATGTTATGGTTGGTAAACCTGAAATTAAAGATTATGAATAGTGTGGTGTAGAAGAAACTATTTGTCTCCAATAACCCAATAGCAATGGAAAAATCCTGAGTTAGAGTCTATATATTATGGTTATCAAACAACATTCTGACAACTTTATTACCAATAATTGTACCACTCACAAATAATGAAGGGAATGTGAAACAATAATCATATCATTTCTCTACAATGCATAGTGACAAAATAGTTAACAATCATTGAGTACCTAGTGAGTGGCAGGTATTTTACAGTTATCTTCGATGAAAAAATTAAAACTAACAAGCATCAAAACTGCATCAAGGACTTGAGAGAGCTCAGGGGCTAATAGCACTGGTTATTCTGCAAGACAATCCAGTTTTCCAGAACTTGTATATTAGCTCATAACCATTTATAACATCACTTCCAGTGTTATCTGAGCCCTCTTCTGGTTTCAATAGGTAACAGCCATGTTTATGTGAAGTGCAAGTTTCTGGCTTCCCAGAAAGCTCAGTTTTGTCTTGTTTGGTTTTGCTGCATGCTGGGCATGTGATGTTTTGCTGGAGATTGGTTTATGAAAGGGCACATGATGTTTTCGAGTGAGGTCTCTCATGCAAGGGGTATAACTTTGACCAGCTGAGAAATTCCGTAAGTGGGCTTTAAGGAGAGGAGATATATAGAGGCCCACTCACAGTGAGACTGGGCTTTTTGGATCAACATTACTGCTTTGATCTTTGTGCTTCCACACTTGATTTTGCAGAGAGAAATGTTCCAGAGAATTTCTTGGGGGCAATCCAACTGAGTTTTGCAGCTTTTGCTGACTTGTCCTGATCTTCTGAATCATGTTGCTGTATTGTGTTGGCCTTTGGACTGGACTGCTGATATGCTGAGGACTGAGTTTGGTAATCCCGTAAAGAGACATAGACCCAAATCAACAGGGAGTAGAAAAAGGAGGGCTACAGTCTTTTTCCTTGCTAATCTCCTATCTAAGGTTGGGTAAATGGAAGGATTGTAAAGGTATTTAAGAACCTTAAGTAAGTAGGTTTGGTGAAAAATCTAAGCCTACATGTATGTACCTAAATACATGGTGGCAAAACACTCACACACATAAAAATGGGTTAATCTTTTTAAAAACTGCATTCATTGGCTAGATCTTATAAACAAAAAACACAGACAGGAGAAGGGTAAATATTAAACAACAGATATATGTTTTCTTACATTTATAGTTGCTTCAATTTAAAGATAAAAGTGTTATCAGATTTTTAAATTTTATTTCCTTTTTTATTTTGTTCTGTAATCCTTTTCCTTTGGGTTCATATAGCTATCCTCTCTAGCTTTACAAGGTTTTTCTGCAATTTATTTGTGACCCAAACTTATCTTCCAATGAAGACATTAGTCAAATGAGATAAATGCCCAGTGACTTATATTTACTTTATTACAGCTTGATACCACACATTTCCAATATATACTCTAAGGTGACAAGAGTTAGGGCCTCAAAGTAAGAATTTGAGGAACAAGTGTCACTATTTACTTCATCATAGTAAATTAAGGTACATAGGCTCAAATTTGTTCCCTGATTCTCTGACTCCTTTGTTGTCTTTATATTCAATGAATGGGGGTTTCAATATAAAATAGTCTTCGTCTAAGAACTTCCAATAATTAATTTATAACTTTTCACAATAAACCACCACAGCTTCTGCTAACATAGATGAATTGAATTTTTCACTGTCATAGAGGAATTTCTGAACGTTACAACACTTCCAGATATGCTCTAGATGTATATTATCTACAATTCACTCCAGCTCCACACGGATCTGTTGTTTCCCCACTTTTTTTCTTGGCATATTAAATTTATTCTCTTATTTCTATTGAGCTCAATAGAAAACCAACTATTTCATAGGAGTTAGCAAAATAAATAGAAAACCAACTATTTCATAGGAGTTAGCAAAATAAAATTTTAATGAAATTAGATTGCAGAATGATAGGTATGAAAGCTTTACAAATAACACAGAGTGAATAGATTTTAAGTAGGGGACAGATAAGTTCCCTAATTTGACTGAATTCTGAAAATTCTGAAATTATTATTCTGAAAGTTATTCTGAATAATATCTTATAAAGTTTTTCACCTTTCCCTGTATCTTACTTATTATCTAAATGCCTTACTCATTGACTATGGCACATCATTTTTAAGTTTGTTGGATAACAGATTATTAGAATCTTCTTGAATAGCTTTTCAATTGTTGTACCTAAAAAATCAAATAAGCCAGAACTCTTATCTCAGAAGTAAACGAGGACTACATTTTACCCTTCTACATACTGACATTAATAACAAGATTTCAGTTGATATAAAAAGTTTTTAACATTTCTCTATTAGTTTTCTATCCCTCATGCACAATTACTCTATAGAAATAATAATTTTCAATTTAAAATTTATACTTCTGAGACTGGTAAATGGCTCAGTCATTAAGAGACCTTGTTGCGCTTCCAGAGATTCTGAGTTTGGTTCCTAGCACACACATCAAATAACTCTATTTTAAGTCCAGCTGCAAAGCATCTGACACTCTCTCCTGGATTCCATGCATATCAGAATACACAAGGCATTGCAAACACTTACACAGACAAACAAATAAAATACAACAAAATAAATATAATGCATCTATTGGTGTAGTCCATATTTTTTCCAACATCATAAATTCAGGATACTCCCCTAGAAGTTTTATATGTTTTCAACAGTTCTTATTTGTTTACAGGTCTCCTTCTGTTTTTTTTTTTTTCAGTAAAAGCAAACTAATATCTGTATAGACAGTAGTTGGAGTTTGCAGCATAGATGTGACATCTGGTTTACTCAGGCAAAAACTTCTTTTTCAAATGCTAAGGAGAAATAATAAGCTAGAAATTACAAAAGAAGAATGTGATAAGCTTTCTATTTTAAAAATATTTATTTCCTCTTACCATTGGGGTTTTGAGTTTCAAAGTGGGTTCCCTAGTAAGGGGGACAGGAGCTATCTCTGACAGGAACTCAGTGGCTAGCTCTTTGATCACCTCCCTCTGGTGGGTACAGCTTTGCCAGGCCACAGAGGAAGATGATGCTACCAGCCCTATTGAGACCTGATAGGACAGGGTCATATAGAAGGGAGGAGGTCTTCTTCTATTAGGGAACTAGGGAAGGGGCTCAGGGGAAAAAGAGTGACAGTGGGTGGGACTGGGAGGAGAAGACAGAGGGAACTACATCCAGGATACAAAGTGAATATATTGCAATTAATTAACTAATTAATTAAAATATTTATTTACCACATCATGGTAGAATACAATAAGGTCATTTAAAGTTCATTACATATGTGTCAATACTACTCTAAGCATAAATTGAAATGATTTTCAGGTTAAGAACACTCCATGCTATATCCTAATATCAAACAATGTAGAAAAAGAAGAACCCTATTCAAAGTCTAAATTTCCAAAGAAAACTACCACAAAATTTATAATACAAGGGATATGACATTCATCTTATACAGTTATATCTTATTCAAATACTATTGGACAGAAAATATTTCAAATTTCAAAGACTTATGTTTTTAGAGTATTTGTTTACACATTGCTAGTTGAACATTCTCAATATAAAACTCCAAAATCTAAAATGTAACAAATTTCAATATGTCCTAAAACCAAAAATATTTAACATGTTATGTGAGGCTAGAAAATATTTTAGATTTCAGAGCAATTTCAGATTTTCATAATATGGATAGACAGTTGAATTATTTTTGGTGCTGGTAGGACAATTTTTCTTTTGTAGCAACTGGTTTATATGCACACTTTTCTTAGTTTCTCAAGGAGGTCATGTTTATCACTTTTGTTTCAATATTCATTTTTCCTTTATGTGTGTGAGTGTTTAGCCTGCATGTACTCACGTGCACCCTATGTGAAGTGCATGTAGAAGCTAGCAGACAGTTTGGGATCCTCTGAAACTGGAGTTAAACATAATTGTAAGTTGCTATGTTTGTGCCCGGAATTGAACCTAGGTTGTGTGGAAGAATAGCAATTGTTCTTAAGCACTAAGCCATCTCTTAGGACATATCATTATCATTTTAAAGTCTCCACAAGTGTGTTTTTACCATTCTTACAATATTTTACAAGCCACCACATCACTGACATGTAGATACACATGAACATACATATTCATCTCTAAAAGTACTTCCTCAGAAAGGACATTTTTCACTATCACACTATATTTCTATTTATTGTGTCCACCTAAACATTTTTTTCGTAATGTTTGCCTTCCATCCCTCAGATAATTCCATGAAATACATGCTCATATAGAAACACACACATTAACATTTTATGTTCTATTTTTAGCATTTCACATAAAGAACATTTAAAAAAGTTAACAATATAAAACCAAGATGGAGAGTTATATAGTTAACATCATTTGTCGAATTTGGCAATGATGCATGAATGATTCATGTTAATTACAGTTTTCTTTCACTATTTATTTATTTATGTTTTTATTTATTTATTTTACCTTAAGTTTGATATGTTATAACATTTTATTAACTTTTCTTATTTATAAATACCAGAAAACACATATCAAGAAAAACATATAGTCATGTGGATTTATAAAGTATGAAATAAAGTTAAAAAACATTTTTCTACAATTAACATTGCTCAGTCATAAATCGTAGCTTAAAGACAAAAAGAACTTTGTGAATAAAATAGTTTTTTAACATCTTGTATTCTTGTTGATCCCTCATTAAGATGACATTAAAGAAAAACAATTTCTGCTGTGACAAAGAAAAAAATAAAAAAAAAGTCTGAAATGTTTTATGTGGATAAAAGGCAAATCACAACAAAAAATTAAACTTTCATCGTTTGCACAAACCAAACTGTAACAGTGACCAAGCGGAGTAAAGAAAGAATATTTGCCTTTCTTTGTTCCTTGCTGTACTATAAAAATCATCAAAGAGGGAGAAAGGGATTTGGAGACACAATATTGCTAATGGCTTCTTCTGTGACCTTAAGTAAGTCACTTGATGTCCTCGTGACTCAGCCTTTCTATCTGTAACACTGAGTAGTAATTGCTTCATTTATTCCGAGCTCAATAGGTTGCCATTTGTATAAGCTTCTTTCAGCATCAAGGACACTTCTTCAAGGCTTCCTTGTTTTCAGCACCTAATGCCTGTTTTTCCCAATTTAAATAATGATAAATGTGACCACCTTAACTAATTCAAGGTAAAAGAATAACAGAGTATAGTACAGCTGCTATAATACACACCAGGCATATTTTCCTTTCTGTAAGAGATAACAGATGAAAGGAAAGAGAAAGAACAAAAATGAAACTGTTTAATCGGATATTATCTACCAGTCATTTCTCATAGTGGTTTCTTCATTTTAATTCTTCTCCTAAAGTAGTTACAAATTCTGAAATTAAAATCAAACAGTCAGTGACTACCACGCCATCTGTCAGCAAAACAAACCTATGCAATTTGACAGTGCTTCACTAATACTGTCATTATTTTGGAAGCCTATCATTAATATCGGACAAGAAAAATGCCATTTCTGAAAACAAATGATCAAAATACCAATGTTTAAATCAGGTTTATCCTGTTCTTGTCCATAAGACACCAAGGAGCTATGTGAATTTCTAAAAGTCACTTTTCTTATTTTCAAACTGATGGTAGAGAATAAAATAGGATAGCTCTAAAGATCATATAAGCTTTTAAATACACAGATATTTACTATCCAAATAACCATATGTTAAAGTTTTGAAATTTGTCAATCACGTAAACAGTTGGTACCATGTTTAAGAGAATACATTTGTTCGTACTTTCATAACTGTTCCTAAAAGTCATCACT
The DNA here is from genome assembly GCA_028658305.1 of Pachyuromys duprasi. NCBI lineage: Eukaryota > Metazoa > Chordata > Mammalia > Rodentia > Muridae > Pachyuromys > Pachyuromys duprasi. Next base: position 65,998,165 of record CM053742.1, read on the forward strand.
ATTTCCCTATTAACAGATTATGAGAGGGTCGGTAAAGAAAAATTTTAGTATCAACACATTTGTACAGCTGTACTTACTCATTTTGAGGGAAATACAGAAACTACATTATCACCACAAAAAATATTAGTTATACAGTGTTGCTTAATTCAACCCATCGGTTCCACTTAAACACACTGAGTAGACTCCCTACCTCTAATAAGGCATGATTTAGGGCACAAAGCTGCTAATCAACCTATTGCTCAGTTTTCTCTCCCTTGTTTATTTACTCCACTAGTTGAAAATTTCATTAGCCCCTCTTCTTGGTAATAATTTGCTCTGCCTCATGGTCAGGAAAAAATATTTTTCTAAGTGTACAATTATGGGCTGCAGGAAATGACCAATATTTTCAGAAATTCACAATTAAAGGCACTCTGGCACCTAAACTATTTGTGCTAACTTTAAAATAATGAGGATTTCTATTAGTACATTTGCACAATAAATTTAGATATTCAGATTCTCATTTAAAAAACACTGATAAGTATTTTGATGGAATCAGCAATGCAATCAGTCCTGATGAGACCTGATAGGCTAGGATCAAATAGAAGGGGAAGAGGACCTCCTTTATCAGTGTACTCGGGAGAGAAAAAAGGAGGGAGGCCAGGTTTGGGAGAAGACGAGGGAGGGGATCACATCCTGGACACAAATTGAAAAAATTGTAATAAAGAAGAAGAGAAGAGGAGGAGGAAGAAGAAGAAGAAGAGGAAGAAGAAACCATACTGATAGTTTAAACTTGGCACATCAGGGCATCCATGACATATGCATTGCAGAAATGGATCTTATAAAACAGTATTGTGGAAAATGAGAAATTCTTCCACAATATTGTGCGGAATCCAGGCATCCAGTGCCTTAGTATTAGCATTACTGATTTTATCTAAAAGATTTTGCAGTTTTCACTATAATTGGGTTGTGTCCTTACCAAATGAAGAGTTTAACTGCCTCTGCAGGGTTGAAAAAAGTTGCTGGGATTTTCGATGTATGTATGCACTGGGTGGAAAATTGCCTAGTGGCTTTGGGTTTAGTGAAGACAGGCCAAAAGCAGGTATTCTGTGGGACAGCTGGCACCCACACAGAATGTCCTTGTAAGCTTACCTAAAGACTGGGGTGTGAGTATCAGCCTCTTCTTTGATACCCTGCATGGTAAAGTCTTTCAGAGTCCCTCTGTGGTAGGCTTCTGTCCTGTTCCCTGTTTTCTTCCTTTTCTGATGTCCATCCCATTTGCCTTTCTAAATGAGGATTGAGCATCTTACCCAGGGTCCTCCTTCTTGCTTAGATTCTTTAGGTATACAGATTTTAGTAAGTTTATACTATATTACATGCCTTATGAAAGAAGGGAAAGATAGATCTGGAGAAGACAGGAGCTCCACAAGAAAAGCAAAAATGGTTTTCTTTCTGAGACTGATAATCCAACCAAGGACTATCCATGGAGATAACCTAGAACCCCTGCACAGATGTTGCCCAGGGAAGCTCAGTGTCCAAGTAGGTTCCCTAGTAGTGGGAACAAGGACTGTCTATGAACAGAACTCAGTGGGCTGCTCTTTGTTCATCTCTACTTGAAGTGGGTGCAGCCTTACCAGGACACAGAAGAAGAAAATGCAGCCAACCCTGAAGCGAATTGATAGACTAGGATCGGAGGGAAGGGGAGGAGGACCTCATCTATATGTGGACTTGGGGAGAGGCATAGGAAGAGATGAGCCAGGGAGGGTGGGAGGGAGTAGGGACTAGAGAGGGGGATAGAGCTTGGATATAAACTGAATAAACTAATTAATAAAGCAGATAAATTTTTTAATACTTAAAAATGTCTGGAGTATATCATAGGAATTTTCCAACTGCATAGTCACTAAATTAGACATAGAGACAGATATATTTAGAGAGATTACATTCTGGCTGTGTCCATTTCAAGATTAATCACATCATAAAATTGTCAAAAGGCTATTGTTTCCTAGAGAAGATTATCCTGAGTGAGGTAACCCAGAAGCAGAAAGTCACACGTGGAATATACTCACTTATAAGTATATTATCCTGTAATATAGGATAAACATACTAAAATTTATAGTCCCAAAGAAGCTAAACAACACAGATGTCTAATCCTCATTCAGAAGGGCAAAAAAGATAGATATTGGAAGGAAGAGAAGACAGGGAACAAGACAAGAACCTTCCAAAGAGGGCTTCTGAAAGACTCTACCTATCAGGGTATGGAAATAGGTGTTGAGACTTTGGGAAGAATGCAGGGAACCTTATGGAAGAAGGGGTACATAGAAAGACCTGGAGGGAGCAGAATCTCCACAAAGAAACTGATAGAACCAAAATATACGGACTCAGGAGGCTCTGCAGACTAATCAACAAAAGATCATGCATGGAGAACACTTAGAACACCTGTTCAGATGTAGCCCATGGGAAGCTCAGTCTCCATGTGAGTACCTTAGTAAGAGGAGCAGGAGCAGTAACTGGAATGAACTTGGTTGCCTGCTCTTTGATAACCTCCCCTTAGTTGGTAGCCTTGCCAGGCCACACAGGAAGAAGTTTTTTGACTTTTCTTTGAAACTGCCCTTCTGTTTTCCTCTCAGAAATCTGAATACACCTTGGAGATAAAAAGATATAATGTGAAGAATTGCGAAGGTATTTTGATGGCAATTGCATTGAATCTGTAGATTGCTTTTGGCAATAAGGTCATTTTCACTCTGTTAATCCTACCAATCCATGAGCACAGGAGTTCTTTGCACCTTCTAATATCTTCTTCAATTTCTCTCTTCAGAGATTTGAAGTTTTTTTTCTTTTTTTTAATTTATTATAAATTTTTATTATTTTTTTACACTTTTTAAAATTTTTTGTTATCAATCACAGGTTAGGTACTTTGCATCCCAAGCATAGACCCCTCCCTCAGTCCCTCCCACCCTCCCCAACCCTCCCTCATCTCCTTCCTGCCTCCTCCAAGTCCACCAAGAGGGGAGGATCTCCTCTCCTTCCATCCAACACCAGCTCATCCTGTCTCCTCAGGGTTGGCTACAATGTCCTCCACTGGGATCTAGCCAGTCTGTCACTCCCTGGCATGTATGGGGGAGGGTCAAAGAGTCAGCCATCAAGTTCATGACTGAAACAGTCCCTGTTTCCCTGAGTAGGGTCTTTAGTCCTACACCGTGGTAT
>CM053742.1:66001844-66018966 GCA_028658305.1 Pachyuromys duprasi
CAAAGGGCGAGAGTAATGATAGATCTGGGGGAGGTTGGTGAGACTTGGGGAGAACAAGAGCTCCACAAAGACCAAACTGAGCCGGGCACAGGGGTCTTGTAAGAGACGGTTTCTACAATCAAGGACCATGTGTGGATGTGGACTGGAACCCCCGCACGGATGGGGCCCATGATAACTTGGTGTAGGGCTGAAGACCCTAGTGAGGGAAACAGGGATTGTTTCAATCAAGATCTTGATGGCTGACTCTTTGACCCTCCCCCATACAAGCTGGGGAGTGACAGACTGGCTAGATCCCAGTGGAGGACTTTGCAGCCAGCCCTGAGGAGACAGAATAAGCTGGGGTTGGATGGAAGGGAAGGAGGTCCTCCCCTGTTGGTGGACTTGGAGGGGGCGGGGAAGAAGGAGATGAGGGAGGGAGTGGGAGGGTAGGTGGGAATGGGAGAGGGGGCTACGCCTGGGATTCAAAGTACCTAACCTGTGATTGAGATAAAAATAAATAAATTTAAATAAAAAAAATAAAAATATAAACAGTATCGGAACAGATAAAAAAAAGAAAATTGTCCATTTCCTTTATATGTTCAATTTTTTTAAGTATATGTAGTGTGGGGGAAGTAGTGTTCCATTATGACTGATCCTCACCTGCCTGACTCACTGGGGTCAGATGCCTGCTACAATTTTTAAACAGTGCCAGTTTTTATTATTTTGAATAAGTATAGCAAGTTATGCTTTGCTTTTTTTGCTTTCTTTTTTTTTATTTCCATATACATCATATATTTCCTTCCACTCTGTCATTTTCACTATCAATATGTTCTAAGTCAAAATTTCTACAACTTTTTACCTCCCCATTCTTAGCATCCTCATTCAGTTATCATAATTGCCTTAGTGGTTTGGGTTGATTGAGAGAGGAGTGGAATTGCATGGTTAGCATTCATGACATGACAGTTATTTTTTCCCTTTGTGAGAAATCTTGAACTTCACTTGAAAGAGGTGTACTATTTCTAATGCAACAGAGTTTTACTACCTTTGGTGAAGAAGGGTTACAATAATTGGCAAGATGACCTGCTGTAACTTCTTTTCTTGATTCCAAGCCACCAAAAAGTATTATTGTCCATAGAGAGTGTCATTTCATTTTATGTTTCTTTGGTGAAATCACAGTTGAAAATTTGTATTTAATCATCATAATTAAAATTTATGTGAGTTTGTATTCTTACATAGCATAATATTTTAAAAGTATGCTATGTACACTTTAGAAGAGGTTTTACTTTAATTGCATAGAATGTATTTAGAAGTTTTTTTTTCCATTTAAAAGAGTTCAACCAGGAGTGAAGATGTACTTTTTTTTCTTGGAACTCTTTTTTTGTTTGTTTGTTTTTATTCTTAAGTACATTTTATTTACTGTGTATCTCCGGTGAATCCCACTCCCTCATTCCCTCCCAACCCCACCCTCCTTCGTCTACTCCCTGCCCCTTTCCAATTCAAATGATAGGGGAGGTTCTACTCCCATTTCATCTGGCTTTGATTTATCAGATCTCTTCAGGACTGGCTGCAAAGTATTCTGTGGACTAAAAAGGTTGCTCCTCCCTTGCTGGGTGGGGAGGTCAAAGAGTCCACCATTGAGTTCATGTCAGGAATAGTCCCTATTTCCCTTATTAGGGTACCCACTTGAATACTGAGCTACCATGGGCTACAGGGAAACAGAGGTTCTCGGTTATATCCACCCATAGTCCTTGGTTGGAGAAACAGTCTCATATAGGACCCTTGTACCCAGATATATTTGGTCCTTGTGGAGCTCTTATCCTCTCCAGATCATATTAACTCCCCCTTCTTTCATATGATTCCCTGACATCTGACAAAGGTTTGGTTATGAGTCTCAGTTTCTGCTTTGATATACTGCTAGGTAGAGTCTTTTTAGGGGCCCTCTGTGGTAGGACCCTGTCCTGTTACTTCTTTTCTCGTACGTTCCATTTGTCTTTCTAAGTAAGGATTGATCATCTTACCCCAGGTCCTCTTTTTTTTTTTTGTCTTCTTTAGGTGTATAGATTTCAGTATGTTTATCATTTCTCTAGGTCTAAGTAAGTGAGTATATACCATATGTGTCTTTCTCCTTCTGGGATACCTCACTCAGAATGATATTTTCTAGATCCCACCATTTGCCTGCAAATTTCATGATTTCCTTGTTTTTAATTGCGGAATAGTATTCCATTATGTAGAAATACCACAATTTCTGTATCCATTCCTCAGTTGATGGACATCTGGGTTGTTTCCAGGTTCTGGCTATTACAAATAAAGCTGCTACAAACATGGTTGTTGTTTTTCTCTATCACATTCAATTTTTATCTTGGCTCTAGTTACAGATGAAATAACACTTTTGTTATCTGAATCTTTCTCCACACTCTTTCATTATTGTTGCAAGTTTCTTTTTTATCCTTGTGAATTGTTTTTTCTATATACAGTGTCTATTTTCATTGAATCTACATCAGAGTTCAACAGAGTTAACTCTAAAGGAACAAATGTTTCTATAAACTGCACCTGTTATTTTGTCTTTTTTTCCCCAGAGCTGAGGATTCAACCCAGGGCCTTGCGCTTGATAGGCAAAAGCTCCACCACTGAATTAAATCCTTAACCCCTAAACTGCACCTGTGATGGCAAACAAGTTGTATATTTGGGTGGTGCATTTCTCAATATGACTTTTCTTTTCTGGGTATTTTTTTATTTTTTTGTATATTGACCACTTGGTAGACAGGGTTCATCCTTAAGCTACATCTAAAAGGAGAGCTGATTAATTACTTTAGCTCCAAACTACAAGACAGCAAGAGCCCACTGTGTATAGCTTTCTTTCGTAACAGTCCCTCAAAGGTATCCTTTAGTTTATAAATTTAAGAAGACCATTCTTAAAACTGACCCTGTCCTTGAATCAAATTAGGGAGTTTATTAAAAGAGTCCCAGACCTCACATGTTATTTTTGTCTGTTTGTTTCACATGGCTAGTATTTTTTTTTTACTTCAGTATATTTATTACTAGGTTTGAGAACATCATTATACAAGCTTTAAAATTTAGGTTGTTAGCAGTATATCTCTATTAAAAGGCTTGCAACAATGCTTCATAAGTAGTATGACTTGCCAATATTTTAGTTCAGAGAAAAATCCAAATTCTAAGTATGATAATGAAAATTCTTAATTGATTAGGGGCCTTTCAACTGATTCTCAACCAAACTGTATATTTCCCAGATAATTTCCAAGAGAACAAGTGTAAAGAATGAAGAAAACAAGGCAGACCAAAGTTATAGAATACTCTGAGATTGGACAAAAAAAGAATTAAAATACCTAGCAGACTTCAAAATCAATGCTCATGACATATGTATCTTTATATAGATGTGAATCCTGTGAGCTATAATAGTGAACTGCATGACAAGATATACCTACTGATGTAATAGTGTCATGAATAGTATGGGAGTAGCCAATCATTTATTAATTGAACTTAAGGCCAGTTACAGGAGTTGTAATCATACCTAAAACTGTCAATTAAATAAAAAAAAGTGGTTACTTTTTTCTTCTGGTAACATTCATAGCACTTTCAGTCACTATGAAAGCTAGCCAGTGCCGTCAAAACTTTGAAGTAAGTTCCAGATAAATTTATGTATGTTCTATGTTGTGTATTTAATAATAACTAACATTAAGTTCTGGAGGGTAACCAAGAACATTGGAGATATTTTGAAGTATTTGTGTGGGGAACGTATGGGAACGTTTTAACCAACAACTGAAAAAGAGGTAACCGATTGCTGGTACTGCAGTTTTTATTTGGTAATATATGATATCTAGTTATGACATTGTCCTTCATTGTATGGCAAAATAATTTAAAATTTATTATTATTACCAATATTCTTTAATAAACTACTGAGTCAAATTAGTACTGCTCATAAGCTCATGGGTGTAAGATCATCTATTGGAACATGAGAAAGGGGGATCAGATGAGATCTTGCACAGTCAGGGCAGTATGACAATAGAAACCTACCAGTCCCACACCCCATATAAAATTATTCCTCCTGCTCTAGCAAACACCCAATGTCAGTGTTCCATAGCTTTGGGTAAGATTTGTGAGTCTGTCTTATATCTGTCGTGGAACTTTGCCTGAACTGATATTTTATAGGTATTTTTCAGGGAACCACATTGGTTATAAGTTTATAAGTGCAATGGCCATGTCATGTCCAGATTTTAGCATTTCTGTTTCAGAGTAGTCTTACAAATCCTCTAATATCCATTTGTCTGTTGCTAGACATCAGCTGTTTCCATTTCCTAGGTATTGAGAATAAAGCAACAATGGACATGGATGTATAGATATCTCTGTACTGTATTCTTTTTTCTTGTTATTTTTTTATTTTTTGTTTTTATATTAATCACAGGTTATGTACTTTGTATTCCAGCCATAGCCACCTCCCGCATTCCCTCCCAATCTTCCCCACCTGTCCCTCATCTCCTCCCTGCTCCTTTCCAAGTCCACTGATAGGGGAGGACCTCCTCCTCTTCCATCTAACCCTAGCTTATCAGGTCTTGTTAGGACTGGCTGCAATGTCCTCTTGTGTGGCCTATCAAGGCTGCTCCTCCCTTGTGTGTGTGTGGGGGGGGGTTGAAGAGCCAACCATTGCATTCATGTCATAAATAGTATCTGTTCCCCTTCCTAGGGTACCCACTTGGTTACTGAGCTACCATGGGTTACATCTGAACAGGTGTTCTAGTGTACATCTATACAAACATACTGAAATCTATACACCTAAAGAAGATAAACAAGAAAGAGGACCTGGAGTAAGATGATCAATGCTCACTTAGAAGGACAAATGGGATGGACATTGCATGTAGAAGAAAACAAGTAACAGGACAGGAGCCTACCATAGAGGGCCTCTGAAAGACTCTAACTAGCAGTGTATCAAAGCAGATATTAAGACTCATATCAAGAGCGAGGACTCTGGTTAAAATGTTCAATCCCCATCCTGAAAGGCAAAGAGGATGGACATCAGAAGAAGAAGAAAACAGGAAATAAGTAAGGAGCCTGCCACAGAGGGCTTCTGAGAGGCACTACCCTGCAGACTGTCAAAGCAGATGTTGAGACTTATGGGAACTGTTGGGCAGAGTGCGTAGAATCTTATGGAAGATGTGGGAAATAGTAAGATTGGGAAAGGACAGGAGCTCCACAAGGAGAGCAAAAGAACCAAAAAATCTGAGCACAGGGGTCTTTCCTGAGACTAATATTCCAACCAAGTAGCATGTATGGAGATAATCTAGAACCCCTGCACAGATGTAGCCCATGGCAGTTCAGTGTCCCAGTGGGTTCCATAGTAATGGGAACAGGGACTGTCTCTGACATGAGCTGATTGGCCTGCTCTTTGATCACCTCCCCTTGAGGGGGGAGCAGCTTTACCAGGCCACAGAAAAAGACAAGGCAGCCACTCCTGATGAAAGCTGATATACTAGGATGAGAAGGAAGGAGAGGAAGACCTTCCCTATCAGCGGATTTGGGGAGGTGCATGCATGGAGAAGGGGGAGGTAAGTTGGGATTGGGAGGGGAGGAGGGAGGGGTTTATCTGGGGATACAAAGTGAATAAAGTGTAATTAATAAACAAAACAAAAAAGACTCATATCCAAACCTTCAGCAGAATGCAGGGAATCATATAAAAGAAAGGGGAGTTACTAAGACCTGGAGAGAACAGGAGCTCCATAAGGACCAAATATATCTGGGCAGAGGGATCTTTTATGAGACCGTTTCTCCAACCAAGGACCATGTACTGTATTGTTGATGATAACCATTTTAACTAGGATGAGATGAATACTTTGTTTTAATGTAAATTCTTCCTGATACTGTGAAAGTTCAATATAGTTTAAAGTTTAACAAGCCATTTATTTTTCTTATTTAGAGACCTTCTGTGGCCTGTTTTTGATGGGGCTGTTGGCTTTTTTGGTGGTACATAGTTTAAACAGCACTCATCTTTCAGATGTTCCCCACAGAATTCTTTTTGTCAGAATTGTTTTGACTATTTTTTTCCTTTTTGTAGCTTATGAATAAAGTTTAAGATTTTTTTTTCTATATGTGATGAATAACCTTGCACTTTTCATTGTAATTGTCTTGAATCTGGAGATTGCTTTTTGTCCAGTGACTGTTTTAAGCCAAATAAATCACACCCTTCACCAAATTGCTTTGAATCATGAAATTCATAGTGGCAGTGTAAAACAAACTAAGGAAGCATTAGTTCAGCACATCTCAAATATAGAATTCTCCTGAGTATATTGTAAAGCTTTATATCTACTTATTTTCAAAATATATTCTCCTGGGCTGGAGAGATGGCTCAGAGGTCAAGAGCACTAGCCTGTTTTCCAAAGGTCCTGAGTTCAATACACAGCAACAACATGGAGGCTCACAACCATCTAAATGAGATACGGTGCCCTCTACTGGCCTAAAAGTGTATATGCAGGCAAAACACTGTATACATAATAAAAAAACAAATACATTCTTTTAAAAAATTAAAAAATATTCTCCCAAACTTTACTCTTATCATGATCCTTTGTAAGTCATAATTCCATCTACGTGTTTTTCAATAAACATGTAAATTTCTCTACATTGTTATTCTTTTCTTTTTTATTTATAATTTAATGGGATGAGTACCAAATTCCAGTTTTGTGGTTAGTATCTCAATTTCTGCAGTCATTTTCAACATCATTTTAATATGAATTTTAAAGTCTTTTATTTAAGATTTATTTATTTATTTAATGTATATGAGTGCTTTATCTGCCAGAATTAGACATCAGATATCATTACAAATAATTGTTGGGAGTTGGACTCACAATCCCTGGAAGAGCAGCCAGTGCTCTTAATCACTGAGCCATCTCTCCAGCCCTTAAATTCTTTTCCATTAGATCAAGATCAACTTTTCTAAAACTTTTATGACATTATTTTCCTCAATAACTATAGCTAAATATTTAGTATGGAAAACCTTTCTGAATTCCAACAGACTTTGCATCATATATATGAAGCAGTGGTGTTTATCCAATTTAAATACCATTATCATTAAAGAATAATAGTAATACTGGAGAAAATGGAAAGGACATTTTCCAGTTAGTTAACAGCTAAATTGAAAGTATACACAATATCCTCTTTTTGAAATGTTGACTAATTTCCAAAATTGTATTTGTTTAAAGTTAATTAAAACATCATTTGTCTACTGGAAAATATATCAAAACTCTATTGATATTAAACTGAAATCAATGAACTATATCATAAGGTGGTATTTAGAAGAGAACAGATGAATAAAAACAACACATTCTAATTCTTTTTATTGATTTTTATTAATTACAGTTTATTCACTTTTCTCCCCTCTGTAGCTCTCTCCCTCCTCCCTTTCCAATCCCACCCTCCTTCCCCATTCTGCACCCATGTCCACTGATAGTGGAGATCCTCTACTCCTTCCCTCTGATCCTAGTCTATCAGGTCTCATCAGGAGTGGCTGCATTGTCTTCCTCTATAAACGACCTAAAATATATTTATTCCCTATTTGCTTTGCTGATGTTATGATTATTCCCTATGGGATTAGTATTTCAATTGGCAACAGGTAGTATTTCAACATGGCAGCAGGTAGAATTTCCAAAGATAGCTAACCTCTGGAGACAGATTTGGGTTCCCTGTTTTAACACTTCGCTTTGTAAGCAAGTATCTTTACTTTCCTGGTTGTTATATTTGTTATATGTATATAATTCAGCAGTGACAAATTCAAAGTATCTCACTGGTTTTAGAGTAATGTTTTATATTAATATGTAATTAATATTAAAATGTTATAGCTTTTAATAATAGTAAAAGCTATATTTATTTGAAGTAAATCTTTTATTTATTTGAAGTAAGTCTTTTTTCTTTGGAATGTGATTGTGTATACCTGTCAGTGTTTTCTATTTTAAATTTTTATATTAAATACAGTTTATTCACTTTGTATCCCAGAGGTTGGTCCCTCTCACATTCCCTCCCAATCCAGCCTTCCTTCCCTCACCTTCTCTCATGTTCCTCTCCAAGTCTACTGATAGGGGAGGTCCTCCTCCCTTTCTATCTGACCTTAGCTTTATCAGGTCTCCTCAGAACTGACTACATTGTCCACCTCTGTGACCTAGTAAGGCTGCTCCACTCCCAGGGGGGAGGTGGTCAAAGAGCTAGCTACTGAGTTCATGTCAGAGACAGTACAATCCTTGTTCCCATTACTAGGGAAACCTATTTGGATACTGAGCTGCCAAGAGCTACATCTGAGCAGGGTTTCTAGACTATATCCATGAATGGTCCTTGGTTGGAGTATCAGTCTCAGAAAAAGACCCCTGTGCCCAAATATTTTGGTTCTGTTGTTCTCCTTGTGGAACTCCTGTCCTCTCCAGGTCCCACTATCTCCCCCTTTTTCCCCACGATTCTCTACACTCTGCCCAAAGTTTGCTATGAGTCTCAGCATCTGCTTTGATACAATGCTGGGAAGAGTCTTTCAGAGGCCCTCTGTGATAGACACCTGTCCTGTTGCTTGTTTTATTCTTATTCCAATGTCCTTCCCATTTATCTTTCTGAGTAAGGATTGATCATCTTACCCAGGTTCCTCCTTCTTGCTTAGCTTTATTAGGTGTACAGATTTTTGTAGATTTATCCTATATTATATGTCTAATTTCCACTTATAAGTGAGTATATACCGTGTGTGTGTTTCTTCTGGGATAACTCACCCAGGATGATCTTTTCTAGTTTTCACCATTTGCCTGCAAATTTCATGATTTCTTTGCTTTAAATAGCTGAGTAGTATTCCATTGTGTAAATTTATCACAATTTCTGTATCCATTCCTCGACATCTGGGTTGTTTCCAGATTCAGGCTATAACCAGTAAAGTTGCTACAAACATGGTTGAGCAAATGTCCTTGTTGTATACTTGAGTGTGTTTTAGATATATGTCTAGGAGAAAGATAGCTGGGTCTTTCAGAAGCAATATACCTAATAGTCTGAGAAAGCACCAGATTTCCAAAGTTGTTGTACAAGTTTACATTCCCACCAACAATGGAGGATGGTTCCCTTTTGTCCACATCCTCTCCAGCATGTATACTCAGGAGTTTTTGACCTTAGCCATTCTGTTGGGTGTATGATGAAATCTCAGGATAGTTTTGTTGCATTTCCATGACTAGCGTTGTTGGGCATTCCTTTCAGTTTTTCTCTGTCATTCAATATTCCTCTATTGAGAATTCTCTGTTTAGCTCAGTACCCCATTTTTTAATTGGATTACTTGATTTGTTGCTGTTTATCTTCTTCAGTTCTTTGTATATTCAGAATATTAGCCCTTTGTCAGGTACAGCATTGATGAAGATCCTTGCCCAGTCTGTAGGCTATCATTTTATTCTGATGACAGTGTCCTTTGCTTTACAGAAGATTTTCAGTTTCATGAGGTCCCATTTATTGATTGTTTCTTTTAGAGCCTGTGCTGTTGGTGTTCTGTTTAGGAAGTTGTCTCCTGTTCCAGTGAATTCAAGGACCTTCCCTACTTTTTCTTCTAAAAGGTTTATGGAGTCTGGTTTTATGTTGAGATCTTTGATCCATATGGACTATATTTTTTGTGCAGGGGATAAGTATGGATCTACTTGCATCTTTATACATGTAGACATCCAGTTAGACCAGCACCATTTGTTGAAGATGCTATCTTTTTTCCCGTTGTACAGTTTTGGCTTCTTTCTCAAAAATCAAGTATCCATAAGTGTATAGGTTTATTTCTGGGTCTTCTGTTTGATTCCATTGATCCACCATTATGTTTTAATGCCAGTAAATGGCAGTTTTTATTACTATTGCTTTGTAGTACAGCTTGATATCAGGGATGGGGGTACCCCAGAAGCTCTTTTATTGTGGAGGATTATTTTAAAAATTCTGGGTTTTTTTTGTTTTTACATATAAAACTGAGATTTGTTTTTTTAAGGTCTGTAAAGAGTTGTGTTGGTATTTTGATGGGAATTTCATTGACTTTGAAAATTGTTTTTGGCAGGATAGCCATTTTTACTATGACAGTCTTGCCAATCCATGAGCATGGAATTACTTTTTATCTTTTGATATCTTTTTCAAAAGATTTGAAGTTTTTCTTAAACAGGTATTTCACATAATTAGATAGAGTAACACCAAGGTACTTTATGTTATTAGTGCCAACTGTGATGGGTGTTGTTTCCCTAATTTCACTCTCCGCCATTTTGTCTTTCATATACAGGAGGACTACTGATTTTTTGAGTTAATTTTGTATCCAGTCACTTTGCTGAAGTTGTTTATAAGCTGTAGGAGTTCGCTGGTTGAAATTTTAGGGTTGCTCATGTATACTATCATATCATCTGAAATAGCGATACTTTGACTTCTTCCTTTCCAATTTATATCTCCTTGATCTCCTTTAGTTGTCTTATTGCTCTAGCTAGTATATCTAGTATTATGTTGAAAAAATATGGAGAGAATGGGCAGCCTTGCCTTATCCCTGAGTTCAGCGGGATTGATTTAGGTTTCTCTCCATTTAGTTTGATTTTGGCTATAGGCTTGCTGTATATTGTCTTTAGTATGTTTAGGTATGTGCCTTGTATCATGGATCTCTCCAAGACTATAAACATAAATGGGTGTTGGATTTTGTCATATGTTTTTTCAGCATGTAAGGAGATGATCATGTGGTTTCTTTCTTCAGTTTGTTCATATTGTGGATTACATTGATGGATTTCTGTATGTTAAACCACTCCTGCATGACTGGGATAAAGCCTGCTTGGTAATGGTGGATGAGATCTTTTGTGTGTTCTTTGATTTGTTTTGCCATTATTTTTTGAATATTTTTACATCAGGGTTCAAAAGAGAGATAGGTCAAAAGTTGTCTTTTTTGTTGGGTCTTTGTGTAGTTTAGGTAACAATGTGACTGTGGCTTCATAAAATGAGTTTTGTAATGTTCCTTCTGTTTATATTTTGTGGAATAGTTTGAAAACATCTATTAAGTCCATTTGATTTACAACCTCTGTAAGTGTCATTATTTCCCTGTTTAGCTTCTGTCTAGATGAGAGTGGAGTGTTGAAGTCTCCCATATTAAGGTGTTGGGATGGATGTGTGATTTAAGCTTTAATTATGTTTCATTTACAAATGTATGTACTATTGTATTTGGGGCTCAGATGTTAAGTATTGTGATATCCTCTTGATGAATTTTTCCTTTGATGAGAATTAAAGGCCCTTCCTCATTTTTTTGATTAATTTTGTTTAAATTCTATTTTATTTGATATTAGGAAAGCTACCCCATCTTCTTTTCTGGGTCCATTTGCTTAAAAATATTTCCAGCCCTTTCTCTTGAGGCAGTGTTTACTTTTATTGCAGAGGTCTGTTTCTTGGATGCAGCAGAATTTTGGATCCTCTTTCTGCAATCATTCTGTTACTTTGTATCTTTTTATTGGAGAGTTGAGTCCATTGATATGGATAGATAATAAAGTCTAATGAATGTTAGTTCATTTTATTGTGTAGCTGGTGGTATTACTGTCTTTCAATGCTTGTTTTAAGTTTTTGTTCGTGAAGTTATCTGTATCCTGTGTTTTCTTGGATGTACTTGATTTCCTTGGATTGGAGTTCTCCTTCTAGTATCTTCTGTAACGATGGGTTGTTGAGTAGATAATGTTTCAGTTTTTGTTTTGCCATAGGATATTTTGATTTCTCCATCTATGTTGATTGAAAACTATTCTGGGTGTAGCAATCTGGGTTGGCACCTGTAGTCTCTTGAAATAACCCAATGTATCATATCAGAACACCATAATCTAAAGCTACACTTCCACAAAAACAGAAATGTCAAAAAACCTACATATGCATGGAAACTGAACAACTCTTTACTCAATGACAAGTCAGTCAGGGAAGAAATAAATGAAGAAATTAAAGACTTCTTAGAATTCAATGAAA
The DNA here is from genome assembly GCA_028658305.1 of Pachyuromys duprasi. Taxonomy (NCBI): domain Eukaryota; kingdom Metazoa; phylum Chordata; class Mammalia; order Rodentia; family Muridae; genus Pachyuromys; species Pachyuromys duprasi. The sequence continues at coordinate 66,013,776 of CM053742.1, forward strand.
ATGGAGGTACAATTTACCAAAGTATACAGGACACAATGAAAGGACTGCTAAGAGGAAAGTTCATAGCACTAAATACCCTCATAAAAAATTTTGAGACATCTCATACAAGCAACAGCATACCTGAAAGCATGAGGGAAAAAGAAAGCAGACATACACAAGACGAGGAGAGGTCTGGAAAGAACAAAAATCAGGTCTGAAATTAATAAATTAGACAGAGAAAGAACAATCCAAACAATCAAAGAAACCAAGAGCTGGTTCTTTGAGAAATTCAACATGATAGACCAAACCTTAGCTAAACTACTTAAAAGCCAAAGGGACAATACCCAAATTAACAAAAGCAGAAATGAAAGGTGAAGAGAGTGGAAGACACTGAGGAAATCCAAAGAATCATGGCTCCTGCTTCAAAAGCGTATATGCAACAAAAATTGAAAATTTCAATGAAATGGACAGTTGTTTTTATAAGTGTCATTTACCAAAGCTGAATCAAGATCAGGTTAATAAGATCAGGAAAAAGAATCAGTTGTCATAAGTCCCCTTTCCCAAAAAAGCAAAACAATTTTAGTATAGAATTCTACCAGACCTTCAAAGAAGAGCTAATGCCAATACTCTTCAAACTATTCCAAAAAATAGACACAGATGGGACATTAACAGCCTAATTCTATGAGGCCACATTCAGCTTGACACATAAAATACACAAAGACCCAAGAAATAAAGGGAACTTCATACCAATCTTACTTATGAATATTGACACAAAAATACTAAATAAAATACTCTCAAACCGAATCCAAGAGCACACTGAAGATGTCATCCACCAAGAACAAGTAAGCTTCATCATAGGGATGCAGGAGTGGTTTAACATATAGAAATCTATCAATGTAATACAGCATGTAAACAAACTAAATTAAATAAAAACACAGTCATCTCCATAGATGCTGAAATAGCATTTGACAATTTCCAAACCTGTTCCTGCTTAAAGTTTTGGAGAGAACAGGGGAAAAAGGCACATACCTAAGTATAGTGAAGGCAATACAGCAAGCCTACAGCCAATATCAAAGTAAACGGAGAGAAACTTAAATCAATGTCACTGAACTCAAGGTCAAGTAAAGGCTGAGCACTCTCTCCATATCTCTTCAACGTAGTACTTGACGTCCTAGCTAGAGAAATAAGACAACTAAAGGAGATCAAGTGGATACAAAGGCTCTACCCCAAAGGGTATTGAGGCAGATGCTGAGACTTTTCTGGCAGAGTGCAAGGAATCTTATGAAAGAAGTGGGAGATAGTAAGACCTGGAGAGAACAGGAGCTCCACAAGGACAGCAACAGGTCCAAAATGTCTGGGCACAGGGGTCTTTTCTGAAACTGATACTCCAGCCAATCATCACTCATAGAGATGGCCTGAAACTCCTGCACAGAGGTAGCCTATGACAGTTCAGTATCCAAGTCGGCTCCATAGTAATGGGGATAGGGACTGTATCTGACAGAAACTGATTGGCCTCCTCTTTGATCACCTCCTCCTGAGGGGCGAGCGGCCTTACCAGGACACTGAAGAAGACAATGCAGCCACTCCTGATGAGACCTGATAGACTAGGATCAGAGGGAAGGGGAGGAGGACCTCCCTTATCAGTGAACTGAGACAGGGACACAAGTGAGAAAGAGGGAGGGTGGGATTAAGAGGGAAAGAGGGAGGGAGGGAGGTACAGGAGGGATACAAAGTGAATAAACTATAATTAATAAAAATAAAAATAATTAAATTAAAAAATCTGAAGCTCTCCTGTATACAAAAAACAAACAGTATGAGAAAGAAATTAGGGAAACAACACCCTTCAAAGTAGCCACAAATAACATAAAGTACTTTGGTGGGATTATAACCAAGCAAGTGAAAGACCTGTATGGAAAAGCAAAAACAAAATAAAACAAAACAAAAAAAGGTCAAGTCTCTGAAGAAAGAAATTGAAGAAATTAGAAGACAATAAGATCTTCCAGGACCATGCATCGGTAGGTGCATAGTGAAAATGGCTCCCCTATGAAAAGCAATCTACAGATTCAATGCAGTTCCACGAAAATGCCAACACACTTCTTTACAGACCTTTAAATAACAATTCTCAATTTCAAATAGAAGGACAAAAAATATAGGGAATAGGTAAAATAATCCTGAACAATAACAGATCTTCTTGAGGTATTTCCACCCCAGATCTCAAGCTGTACTATAGAGCAACAGTAATAAAAATGGCATGGTACTGGCATAGAGACAAACTGATTGATCAATGCAATCAAAGGAAAGATGCAGAAATGAGCTCAAACACTTCCGGATACTTGATTTTGACATAGAAGCCAAAATCATATAATGGAAAAAAGATAGCATCTTCAACAAATTGTGCTGGTCTAACTGGATATGTACATGTGGAAAAAGGCAGATGGATCCATATTTATCACGCTGCAGAAAAGTCAAGACCAAGTAGATCTAAGATATCAACATAAAACCACAAACACTAAAACTGTTAGAAGAAAATTGGATATGAGCTTTGAACTCATTGGCAGAGTAGACAACTTCATAGACAGAGCAAAAACAGCACAGGCTCTAAAATCAACAATCAATAAATGGAAATTCATGAAACTGAAAAGCTTCTCTGAAGCAAAGGGCCCTGTCATCAAAACAAAATGACAGCCTACAGACTGGGAATCCCCACATCTGATAGAGGGTTAATATCCAGAATACATAAAGAACTCAAGATGTTAAACACCAACAAACCAAGTAACCCAAGTAAAAAATGGGGGACAGAGCTAAACAGAAAATTTTCAACATAGAAATATTGAATGGCGGAGAGATCCAAGATGGCTGCCACGAGAGAACACTGTGTCTGAGGAGTAGGACAGCAGAAAAAAGCAGCAACCAGGAGACTGAACTCTGGGACCTAAAACGCCAGCATTTGTGATTGCCAGGTGAGCGGAACTCCTACGGTGAGAAAATCAAGTGGGAAAACCCTAGGGACACCCAGTTATTCCCCGGATAAATCTCCAGGTGACCAGCTGCATACAGCTCTGATCTGAAGGAGCAGCCACACTGGGCACCCGCACCTGCCATAATAGACTGGATCACACAGTCTCTCATGCAGTCTGAGGAGGAACTGGGTACCGTTTTCACTGAACTGCACACTGCGAATGCACACTGCACCAGGGTACTGCTTCAACCCGCAGGTGTGATGCAGGCTCACACAGATCACCGGAAATACCCCAGACTGAGTGTGCTGGGGGACCTTTTTGACCAGTCTGCACACTGCAGGTATGTGCCTCACGCTTCCACCAGCAAAAACACAGTCAGTGTGTGAGTACTCCGGCGGGTCTGGGAGGAACCCGAGTTCTGCCTCAGCCCACGGGTGTGCGGCAGGCAAGCATCAATCGCCGGAACCACCACAGACTGAGAGGATCCAGGGACCATCTTGACCAGACTGCACACTGAGGGCGAATACTGCACGCATCCACCAGCAAAAACCTCAGTTCCTGTGTGTGTCCACTGGCCAGACAGAAAAGTCCTCAGGAACCATTTCAGACAGGCCTGCATACAGCAGATGCACACCAACCCAAACCCACTGTGTGTGCCCCAAATATCATCTCAGACCATGGTGCACAGCCCCTGGCCCAGAAGGAGGCACCAAATCTCCATTCCAAGGAAGAGCCCTTAGCAGCAAGCCCAGGGCGGAGCACACAACCGCCAGGGGACATCTCAAAATTGGAAACTCAGACTCTAGCATAGAGTGAGGAGTAAAGGCTCCAGACCAGAGGGGTGACCAGCCTGCAGTGCTCACAGCTTCTAGCACAGAACACGAAGCCGGGCACACAGAGGCCACAACAGAGTTCAACTGAGAGTCAACGAATACTAACAAACCACCGGAAATCCCGATCTTCTTGAAGAATACTCCTGACACAAGAGATTGACATACTCAGACTGAAGTACAGCCTTAAAGCACAAACAGGTCCCTGATTATATATAAACAAATGCCCTGAAATCGGCCAAAGAACTCACCCAACAAAATTCAGGACACCACAGCCCCACCAGAAACACCCAAAAGCAGTGGAGATTTTAATTCAGTAGAGACACAGAAAAATTATGTTAAAGCTTTGATTATGCAGATATTGGAGGAACAGGAGGAGAGACAAAAAGAGGAAATGAACAAGGCCCTCAAAGAAATGGAGAAGAAATTAACTGCCCGCTTAGAGGAACAACCAAAGATAGACAGAGAGGAAACATCCAAAATAGGAGACACAGTCAATCAGTTGAAGGAAACGGTACAAAGCATGAAAAGGGAAATAGAATCTATAAAGAAGACACAAAGAGAGAAGAACCTGGAACTGGAGAACTTAGAGAAAAGATCAGGAGCCACAAAGGTAAGCATCACCAATAGAATACAAGAGATGGAAGAGTGAATAGCAGGAACTGAGGATACGCCAGCTGAAATGGATTCCTCACTCAAGGAAAACAAAAAAATGGAAAAATCCCAAGCACAAAACATCCAAGATTAAGGATGCCATCAAAAGATGAAACCTAAGAATAATTGGAATAGATGAAAAAGAAGACTCCAGGCTCCAAGGACCGGAAAATATTTTAAAGAAAATCATAGAAGAAAATTTTCCCAACTTAAAAAAAGAAATGTCCATAAACATACAAGAAGCCTACAGAACACCAAATAGACTAGACCAGAAAAGAAATACCGCTTGTCACATTATAGTCAAAACACTAAACCTACAAAACAAAGAAAAAATATTAAAAGCAGCAAGGGAAAAGGGTCAAGTAACATATGAAGGTAAACCGATCAGACTCACACCAGACTTCTCATCAGAAACTATGAAAGCCAGAAGGGCTTGGGCAGAAGTCATGCAGTCTTTAAGGGAACACAGATGACAACCAAAACTACTATACCCAGCGAAGCTTTCAATCAACATAGATGGAGAAAACAAAATTTTCCATGACAAAACAAATTTCATGCAATACCTACACAGCAACCCAGCCCTTTCAGAAGGTACTAGAAGGAAAACTTCAGTCCAACGGAAACAACTACACCAAAGAAAATATAGGATTCAGATAATTTCCCAATGACAACAACAACAACAACAAAAGCAATGAATCACGGTAAGACGACCAACTTCACAATAAAAGGAACTAATTGTCATTGGTCACTATTATCTATCAACATCAA
>CM053742.1:66019466-66067497 GCA_028658305.1 Pachyuromys duprasi
CCAGATCAGAGCTGTGCGCAGCTGGTCACAGGGAAATTTCTCCAGGTAATAACTGGGTGTCTCTAGGGTTTTCCCACTTGATTTTCTCACCGTAGGAGTTCCGCTCACCTGGCACTCACAATGCTGGCGTTTTAGGTCCCAGAGTTCAGTCTCCTGGTCGCTGCGTTGTTTCTGCTCTCCTACTCCTCAGACACAGTGTCCTCTCGTGGCAGCCATCTTGGATCTCCCTTGGACAATTTTCTTGATAGATTCCATTTACCAAAGCTGAATGAAGATGAGGTAAATAAATTAAATAGTCTTATATCTCCAAAGAAAAGAAAATCTGTCATCTACAGTTTTTCATCCAAAAGAAGCCAAGGACCAGATGGTTTCAGTACCGAATTCTACCAGACCTTCAAAGAAGAGCTAATGCTAATACTCTTTAAACTTTTTCACAAATAGAAACAGAAGGAACTTTACCAACCTCATTCTGTGAGGCCATAGTCAGCTTGATTCATAAAATTCACAAAGACCTAACAAAGAAATACCAATCTCACTTATGAATAATGACCCTAAAATAAGCAATAAAATATTCTCAAACCGAATCCAAGAACACATAAAAGATATCATCAACCAAGACCAAGTAGACTTCATTCCAGACGTACAGGGGTGGTTCAATATATGGAAATCCATCAATGTAACCCACCATGTAATCTAACTAAATGAAAAATATGACATGATCATCTCTATAGATGCTGAAAAAGCATTTGACAAAATCCAAACCTGTTCCTGCTTAAAGATTTGGAGAGATCAGGGATACAAGGCACATACTTAAACATAGTAAAAGCAATATAGAGTAGGCATATAGCCAATATTAAACTAAATGGAGAGAAATGCAAATCAATCCCACTAAAATCAGGGAGAAAGCAAGGCAGCCCACTCTCTTTACCTTGTCACCATAGTACTTGAAGTCCTATCTAGAGCAATAAGACAGCCAAAGTAGATCAAGGGGATACAAATCAGAAATAAAGAAGTCAAAGTATCACAATTTACAGATGATAAAATATTGTACATGAGTGACCTCAAAAATTTGACCAGAGAACTCCTTCAGCAAATCGGGTGTATAGGAGGGCTACTAATTATTTTTTTACTTAATCTTGTATGCAGGAACAATCCTGAATGGGTTTGTCAGCTGTAGAATTTCCCTGGTAGATTTTTTTGAGGTTACTTATGTATATAATCATATCATTTGCCAAAGGAGATACTTTGGCATCTTCCTTTCCAATATATAAAATGCTTGATCTCCTGTAGTTGTCTTATTGCTCTAGGTGGACATTCAAGTACTATAATGAATATATATGAAGAGAGTAGAGAGACTTGTATTGTTCCTGATTGGTGGAATTGCTTTGGATTTCTCTCCAATAATTTGATGTTAGTTATAGGTTTGCTGTAAATTGCTTTAATATGTTTAGGTACAACCATTGTATTCTTGATCTTTACAAAACTTTTACAATGTGGTGGTATTGGATTTGGATGTAGTCAAAGACTTTTTCAGCATCTAATGTGATGATCATTTGTTTTTTGTTTTTTTCAGGTTATTTTTTAATATCGTGGATTACATTGGTGGGTTTTTATAAGTTGATCCACCCTTTCATCTCTCGAATAAAGCCTCCTTAATCATTGATGTGTTCTCGGAGCAAGTCTGTGCATATTTTATTGAGTATTTTAGTATCAGTGTTCATAAGGGAAATTGGGTTTTAATTCTTTATCTTCATCAATTTTTTTGTGTGGTTTCTATTGAGTATGACCTCATAAAATGAATTTGGCAATGTTCCTTTTCCTTCAAGTGTGTAATGAAAACTTCATAGAATCTATGAGAATAACCCCAACAAAAATCCTAGTAATGGAGGACACAGAGCTTGAACTGGCCATTTTCTTGTAACAAGGAAGGCCTCAAATAGAATAATTTGAACACCAACCCAACCAGAAAAACTTGGACCTACAGATTGTTCTGCCTGCTGTGTGTTCTGGGAACAGAGCTTGGCAGAATCATCGGCCAAGAGAGCAGAGAGACTTTATCAAGAAACTGATGGGAGCATATGTAGAGTACGCCAGCCAAACATTACACATAACTTGGGGAGTCCTAAGGAAGAGAGGAAGGAAGGATCCAAGAAATTAGAGAGTTCAGGGACACACACGATGAGACTCAGGGGTACACAAAGAGATCAGGGAGCCTATAGGTATCTGACCTAGATCCTCTACATATTTGTTAAAGCTGAGTATTTTTGTGCTCCTGGGAGAATTCCAACAGTGAGAGAAGAGTCTGTCCCTCACTTATCAGCCTGCTTGTGTGATTCTTTTCTTCCTTCTTGCTTGCCTTGTCCAGTGGTTTATAGGAGAGGGGAAACTGCAGTCTGGATGTAAAATATGAGAGAATATTTAAAAGAAAATCACATGAACTTTGCAAATATATATTCATCCAACATTAGCACAACAAAATAAATGGCATAAATACACAATATCAAAATTTATAGATAAATAAGTAACAATGCAATATTGGTAATGATTTTACCCTCCACATTCAACAGGAGTGCATCATTTATTCACCCTAAAACAGTAAGAAGACATTGTATTGAGCAACACCATAGATGAAAGTGATTTCACAACCATATTCAGAACATTTGGCCCAATAACAAAATAATATGAACTCACATTTACTATTTGATATATGGATTATACACTTGCTCTATAATATATGACTAAATTATATCAAGTATTTTATCTATTCAGTATCAAGCAAAGAGTTAAGAAGAAAATTGAAAGTTTCATAATACATGAAAAGTATACAATATACTTCTTTTTCCATTTTTATTATCATTTAAAAAAATTTTAATTACACTTTATTCTCTTTGTATTCCCCCATAAACCCCTCCCTTCTCCCCTCCCAATCCCAACTTCCCTCCCCCTTCTCCACACATAACCCTCCCCAAGTCCACTGATAGGGGAGGTCTTCCTTTCCTTCCTTTTGATCCTAGTATATCAGCTTTCATCAGGAGGGGTTGCATTATCTTCCTCTGTGGCCTGGTAAGGCTGCTTCCCCATCAGGGTGAGGTAATCACAGAGTAGGCCAATCAGTTCATGTCAGAAGCAGTCCCTGTTCCCATTATTATGGAACCCACTTGGATACTGAACTGCCGTGGGCTACATCTGTGCAGGGGTTCTAGGTTTTCTCCACTATTTTTATATTAATTACAGTTTATTTACTTTGTATTCCAACAGTAGCCCTCTCCTTCATTCCCTCCCAATTCCATCCTCCTTCCCTCATCTCCTTCCTGCCCCTCTCTAAGTCCACTGATGGGGGAGGTTTTCCTCCCTTCCATCTGATCCTAGCTTATCAGATCTCTTCAGGACTGGCTACAATGTCCTCTTCTCTGGCCTAGCAAGGCTCCTCCTCCCTGGGGGGAGGTCAAAGAGCCAGCCATTGAGTACATGTCTGATACAGTCCCTGTTCCCCTAACTAGAGAACCCACTTGGATACTGAGCTACCATGGGCTATATCCAAGCAGGGATTCTAGATTATATTCATTCATGGTCCTTGGTTGGAGAAACAGTCTCAGAAAAGACCCGTGTACCCTGATATTTTTGGTCCTTGTGGAACTTCTGTCCTCTCCAGGTCATACTAACTCTCCCTTCTTTCATATGGTTCCCTGCACTCTGTCCAAGGTTTGGTTATGAGTCACAGCATCTGTTTTGATACACTGATAGGAAGAGTCTTTCAGGGGCCCTCTGTGGTAGGCTCCTGTCCTATAACTTGTTTTCTCCTATTTCCAATGTCAATCCCATTTGTCTTTCTACGTGAGACTTGATCATCTTACCCAGGGATTTCTGGCTTGTTTATCTTCTTTAGGTGTACAGATTTTAATATGTTTATCCTATCTTAAAGGTCTAGTACCCACTTATAAGTGAGTATATACGATGTGTGTTTTTCTGCTTCTGGGATACCTCACTTAGGATGATCTTTTCTAGGTCCCACCATTTGCCTACAATAAACTTCTTAAAGACTATTTTCTGTCAATGAAAAATAAGCCTATATATGCCCATAATTTAAATTTTAATTAAAACAAAATCCTGACATTTGTAACAGCATGAATGAGCCTAATGATCATTGTCATCACTCACAGCGTTGCCTCTTGAGTTTTATATTAAGTACTTCCTGTGAACAGGATGCTATAGAACGTTATAGGATTTAAAAATTCCATTCAGGTGTGGGATGATTTTCTAGGTGGATCATATTAATTTTCTTTATTGACTTTATTGCTATGGAGTAAATCACACATATATTAAAACTATCTCTTGTGACTGCTACTTTTCTAGGAGTTTTCTACTGCTCTTTCTGGCCTCTATATTTCTCATAATCTTGTGTTCACTAGTCATCCATCTTTTGTATAATTAAAGATTTTGTTTTTATATTATAAATTTCATTTCTTAGCTTCTATAATGACTAAGAACATTAGTTCTTGAAGTTATTATCCCAAATTCTGGAGCCATACTCATCCCCTTCTGACTTTTCCCCTCCGTTCTTTCCTTTCCTGCTTGGCTTACACTTCTTAATTTTTTTCTCTGTATTCTGTTCTTTTAGGACTATGTCTTCCATCTATTTCTCTTTATTTTTGTTTTCCTTAATTTCATAATGTTCTCATTATATAACCATGGGTGGCCTAGAAATTTCTAATTGAGACTTATACCAGGTTGCCACCAAGTCTATGTTCTGGTGTGTCATGCTGGTGTGTGCTACCACACCCAGTCATCCAATTCTTTGAATTTCTGTGAGTTAAATTCCTCCCAACTCCTAAATCTAAATGCAAGTATTTTATTTATTTTTATAAAAGGATAAATGTTGCTATCATTTTTACCAAATACCAAACAACTTCTCTATTCTTTTAAAAAGAAATTTAACCATTTTGAAGATCTTTACATACTTTGTGGTATATTGCTATCTGGATAATGACATTATATGACAAAATGTGTATATTTGTTATTATAAATTATACACTAGAATTGTTCTTCTGTCTTCTCCACTTAAGAGCAGTGTTGAAGAAACACCTTCCTTTCCCTTAGCTCAACTGCATCATTTGTAAAATAGAGACTAGTATCTACTGCAGCGGTAACCCTAATTCTTCTCATCATGATTAAATTATAAACAGGTTTCCTAAAACTTAATCTTTGTACTTAACATTCCTTAACACTTTTTTTCTTATAATAATTCACTTAGAAACTGTTATCTGTTAATATCTATGTTGTCAGCTAAATCTTGCTAAGGTTGTCTTGTCAATTTTCAAAGCCAAAAATGTTTTTTCCAAAACCCAGGATTCATCTTTCAGAAACATGCTACATTTCTTCCTGCAAATGTCTAAAGAAGAAGGGAAATGTTATTAACTCTAAGGCTCACCTTATCCCAAGTTGTCAAGCCAGCTTTTCTAATAAATACACAATAAATCTTCATATTCATTATGATACAGCAAAAAAAAAGTTAGCCTAAGACTACAAAACTAATATCCTACAGTTTTGTTTTTAAACAGTATCTCATAACCCCAGGTGATTAGAACTTCCTACTTTACATATAGACAAGATTGGTCTCAAGTTTATGGTGATTCTTTAAACCCTGCTTCTGGTGTACCATGCAGGTATATGCTGCCATACCCAGTCATCCAATTCTTTTCAACTAGTTCTTCACAGTTTTTTTTCCAAATTTTTATATTTATATTAGTTTATTCACTTTGTATCCCAGCTGTAGCCCCCTCTCACATTCCCTCCCAATCCTCTTCTACCTCCCTAATTTCCATTCTGCCCCTGTCTAAGGCCACTGAGAGCAGAGGTCCTCCTCCCCTTTCATCTGACCCTAGTTTATGAAGTTTCATCAGGGCTGACTGCATTGTCTTCCTCTGTGGCCTAGCAAGGCTATTCCTGTCTCTATGCAGGAGGTCAAAGAGCCAGCCACTGAGTTCATATCAGAGACAGTTCCTGGTCCCCTTACTAGGGAAACCCACTTGGATAATGAGCTGCCACAGGCTATGTCTTATCAACAGTTCTACATTATAACCATGCATGGTGCTTGGTTGGAGAATCAGTCTCACGTAAGAAACCTGTGCCCAGATATATTTGGTGTTTTTGGAGCTCCTGTCCTCTCCAGATCATACTAACTCCCCCTTCTTTCATATGATTCCCTGCACTCTGCCCAAGTTTTTGTTATGATTCTCAGCATTTGCAATGATACTATGCTGGGTAGAGTTATTCAGAGGCCCTCTGTGGTAGGGTCCTCTCCTACTTCTTGTTTTCTCCTACTTCCTGTGTTCATGCCATTTGTCTTTCTAAGTGAGGATTGACCGTCTTACCGCAGGGCCTCCTTCTGGTTTAGCTTCTTTAGGTATATAGATTTTAGTATGTTTATCCTATCTTATAGGTCTAGTATCCACTTATAAGTGAGTATATACCATGTGTGTCTTTCTGCTTTTGGGAAAACCCACTCATCATGATCTTTTCTAGATCCCACCATTTGCCTGTGAATTTCATGATTTCCTTGTTTTTAATTGCTGAGTAGTATTGCATTGTGTAAAAATACCATAATTTCTGTATCCATTCCTCAACTGGGGGACATCGGGGTTGTTTCCAGATTCTGGCTATTATGAATAAAGCTGTTATGAACATGGTTGAACAAATGTCCTTGTTGTGTACTTGAGCATATTTTGGATATATGCCTAAGAGTGGTATAGCTAGATCTTGAGGAAGCATTATTCTTAATTGTCTAAGAAAGCACCAGATTGATTTCCAAAGTGGTTGTAGAAGTTTACATTCCCACTAGAAAATGGAGGAGGGTTCCCCTTTCTCCACAACCTCTCCAGAATGTGTCTTCTCTTGACTTTTTGATCCTAGCCATTCTGGTCGGTGTAAGGTGAAATCTCAGGGTCGTTTTGATTGCATCTCTGTGATGGCTAAGGGCATTGAGCAGTTCTTTAAGTGTTTCTCTGCCATTCAATATTCCACTACTGAAAATTCTCTGTCTAGCTCCATACCCCATTTTTTAATTGGATTGCTTGATTTATTTCTTTTAACTTTTTTAGTTCTTTATGTATTCTGGATATTAGCCCTCTGTCAGATATAGGTTGGTGAAGATCCTTTCCCAGTCTATAGGCTGTCATTTTGTTCTGATGAGAGTGACCTTTGCTTTACAGAAGCTTTTTAGTTTCATGAGTTGCCATTTATTTATTGTTAATTTTAGAGCCTGTGTTGTTGGTGTTCTGTTCATGATGCTGTTTCTTGTGCCAATGAGTTCAAGGCTCTTCCCCCCTTTTTTTCTAACTGATTTAAAGTGTCTGTTTTTATTTTGAGGTCTTCGATGCACTTGGACTTTAGTTTTGTGCAGGGTGATAAGTATGGATCTAGTTTCATTTTTTTATATATAGATATCCAGTTAGACCAGCAGCACTGTTTGTTGAAGATACCTTGTTCCATTGACTGATTTCAGCTTCTTTGTCAAAAATCAAGTATCCACAGGTGTCAGATTTATTTCTGGGTCTTATATTTGGTTCCATTGATCCATCATTCTGTTTCTATACCAATAACATGGAATTTTTTTAAACTACTGCTCTGAAGTACAGTTTGAGTTCAGGGATGGAGATACATCTAGATGATTTGTTGTTGTACAGGTTCATTTTTGGAAATTCTGGGTTTTTTGTTTTTCCATATGAAGTTGAGAATTAAAATACTCTCATCATTTGACTTAGGATAACTAAATTAAAAATGTCCAATTTCCTTTGTCTTTATTGAAATTGCAGTGAATGGAGTTTTCATTACTTATTTAATTTTTTCATTGTAAATTTTGCTTTGACACTACCTATTCAAGTTGTTAAGAAGGACATTACTCACACATAGAGAGAGACAGAGACAGACAGACAGAGAACTCAGCGAAGTGTCCTTGGCCAGGATTAAGTGTTCAGTAATTCCCAGTTAGCTATTATGTTTATTTACACTGTTCTTTATTGACTGGCATGTTTTATTATTGTTGGAATTGATTTTGCCTTAAAGTACTAAATTAAAGTACTTCTGTGTTTATTCTTTCAAAAGTATGAGATGATGTCGGCACTGTTTTATAATTTTAAATTTTATTTGAAATTTAGGTAGTACATTTCAAATTAGGTTATTTATCTTCTCAGAGGTAAATCCTACAGGACTGTTCTAGAGATGGGTTAAGTAACAGAGACAGATTCAAACCCTTTTCCAAAATCTGCTTAAACTAGGTCAGACCTAGGTTTTTTGTTTGTTTTGTATATTTGTTTCAAAGTATTGGCATTGAAGATATACTTATTTTTCTCTGGCAAACAAAAGGAAAAGTATATATGTATATATTTTGCTAAAAATAACACCAACACACACAAACATTTCTCAAGGGAAAAGATTTCAAGGAATGTGTACTTAAGAAACAATGGAAGAGAGGAAACAGGATGATATACTAACATAGAAGGTCCCCTGAAAGGCTCCAAGGGGATCAAAGCAGATTCTGAAACACACAGCCAAACTTTCAGCAGAGTACAGGAAATTTATGGAAGAAGGAGAGGCAGTAAGAAGGACATGGAGGAGACAAACCCCCACAAGAATACCACCACCAACAAAAAAAGACTAAGCACAGGGGGTTCTTCCAAGGACCATCCATTTAGCTGACCTGTTCCCGCTGCTCAGATGTGGCCAATTGGCAGCTCAGTCTCCATGTGAATACCCAAGTAAGGGGAGCAGGGGCTGCTTCTGTCATGAACTTGATTGTCTGCTCTTTGATTACTTGCCACTAGCTATGTGGTCTCACCAGACAACAGAGGAAGTGCTGGAGCCCGCCAGCAGAGCAGAATGGGGTTCTGAGTCAGGATTGAGGATTGAAATTAATAATGTACACTACACATATTATGTTCAGAGAGACTTCTGGCCGCTTGCTTGTGGCTCCAATGAGCCCTATAGCATCAATATGCTCTGTACCCGAAAAAGCCAGGAGGCCAGCCAGCCTTCTTTATTTAAACAAACAGGTTACACAATGGGTTAATTTTTACAAGGAAGTGAGGCAGAGTTGAGATTTCAAACAAGCTCCCCCACCTGCTGTCACTAAACAAAAGGCGAATGGACTTGCAAATACTTCCCTGACTCCAGGGAAAAAGGCCTGGTAAAAGCCTTCCTTTTGAGCTGAGACTTGAATTTCAAACAGCCGCCAAAGCAGCTTTGATGCAGCCCACTGACAAGAAAGAGAATCCAGGCAATCCTGATGAGACTTGATAAACTATGGACAGAGGGCAAAGGAGGAGAACTCTTCCTTTTAGTGGACTAGGGGAGGAGAAAGGAGGAAAGAGGGAAGGAGGATAGGACTGGGAGGAGTTGAGGGAGGGGCCTCAATCAGGATACATAATGAATAAATTACAAAAAAAATTGAAATTAAAAAGAGTCTGTCCAAGGATTTTAATGAACATTAAGTTTGATAAGAATAGGAAAATGATTTGGAATAAGAGTCATCTGTGATCGTCATATTTGAATTTTGCATACAAAAAAATTATCACCTGTTTTTATACCAACTAGGCTGAAGCTGTATGTGTGGAAGCAGATACCTCCTTTGTTTTCTCTCTCCACTTGCTTACAACTGTCTTTATATAGGTGACTATTGAGAAATAGTTTATCTCTTTTCTTCCAACCCCAGGGCCAATGCTCAGATGCATCCCACAGGCTTTCCTCAAAATTGCTGCTTTGTTTTTAGAAATTTGGACGTTTATAAATTGGGAAGTAATGCACAAGCTTCCTGTGGAGGACTGAAAAATACAGACTTCCATACAAATTAAATAAAAAAAACATTTTGGGTAGGGTCTAGGTATTGAGAATTTATGAATTCTCTCACATGAATACAACTTGAAGAATAGAAATCCAATACTCCATTTGATTGGATACTTGATATGTCACACTTCTCAAATATTTTAAAGAGCTTTAATACATGTTTATTTAATCTCAAATTAGCATTTGTGGCATATCCTCATTGCTCCACTTTATAGGAACATCAATACAGTCTCCTATAGGAACAGTCTCCTATAGGAACACCAATATAGTCCCCCTAGAAGGCTCAGAATTCTTCATAGCTTACTCATTGTATTGAAAGCAATGATTTGTAGAGAAAGTGATTCTGGGAAATATTCTATTTATAAGAGCCTTGAATACCCAAGTGGGTATACTAGTAAGGGGAACAGGGACTATTTTGGACATGAACTCAATGGCTGGCTCTTCAACCTCCCTGCCCCCTGAGGGAAGAGCAGCCTTGCTAGGCCACAGAAGAGGACATTGCAGCCATTCCTGAAAAGACCTGATAAGCTAGAGTTATATGGAAGGGGAGGAGGACCTCCCCTATCAGTGGACTTGGAAAGGTTCAGGGAGGAAATGAGGGAGGGAAGGGGGAGGATAGGGAGGGGATGGGGGAGGGGGCTATGGCTGGTATGCAAAGTACATAACCTGTGATTAATATAAAGTAAAAATGAAAAAAAAGAGCCTTGAAGTGGAAAAAATGATTTTAACAAAAGTAGAGATGTTTCTCTTTAAATTTCAATGGTCTATTGAATGAATGGTGTGAATACTGAAGAGCACAATGCTAGATGCATATATATAATTTGTCCTTAATGAATATTATAATTTTGTAGTAGTTCTGTGGTGATGAGGACCCAGATATTTAGATTTTTAACAAGAGACCTGAAGATTCTGCAACTTGAAGTTTGCCTAAAATAAAATTGGATATTATATCTTGGGGAGCTATATTGAAGTTCTCTTTACCTTGCCTCCCATTTCCCTCCTAAGAACATAGTAGTGGACACATAACCCCTCCATCATTATTTTCTTCCCCCTAGTGGAGTGAGTTTGGAATTATTATGTTGCTTCCCATTCAGTTGCTGTAAGTGACCAAGAAAGGTTAATTATCTGTTCAAATTTAGAGCTAGCATTCAAGCAAGTTCAGTAAAATTATGGACTTAATTGAGACATCTCACTTATGCCTTTTAATATTCTTGTAAAGCTAAATTTATTTTTAGTTACATTTAGGAAATATGATTCTACTACAGTCCTGGATCAGCTATTCCCATATTAGAATTTGAACAGCAGGTCAAGAACAATGTTATTTATGAGTAATTGCGAGCATGTGCGTGCGTGCGTGTGTGTGTGTGTGTGTGTGTGTGTGTGTGTGAGTAAAATTTCCTCGAAGTAATGTTCTGGAAATATTAACACTGCTGAGGCACTCAGGGTGGTAGCTGGATGAAAGAAACTGTGAGAGGGAAGTATTTAGTTTATTAGACTCATTAAAACAGAATGGTGAGCAAGAAAAGAAACAGACATTGTAGACTTGACAACAAAAATTGGACAGAATCCAGTGACTTATTTGTATGTAGAATTCTGGAGAAAAATAATAATAATAAAATAATAATAAAAATCTGTCTTTCATGTTAAACCACTAATTTTTTCCACATCCTCTGACTAAAGCATTAATAAGCCAGTCAAAAGTTCACTTAACCTCAAATGTCAGTTCTTTTGACATGAAATAACTTCTTCATCCCATAAACCTACCAATTACTCTGGCTTTGTAAACAGAACCTAGACCACCTGGAGATGGCTACTTGTGGGACTCTGCCATTAAAATTGAAGTTTGCCTTTTCTGGATAGCCTGTGAGCTATGTACATGATGACTCCCTTTCTCAGCTGGGTTCACTCTCAGCCTGATCTGGGAACCTAAAGGGAGTCACATAACCTTCAGAAAGAGTACAAGCCCAGCCCTTTTCTGATAAGAAACCCATTCAGTGTGTACTAGGGGATCACTAGAAACACAATGCTAATGGGATGTCTTGTTGTCTTGGCTTGGAACCTGATAATTAAGTACTATTTCCCCCCTCTTCTTATAGGGATGTGTTGTTACATGTAAATGAAATACGCCTAGCACACATTGCTCCATTAAATTAAATAAACTCCCCTCAAAACCCCTCCCACTCCCCAAGGTTTATAAGTCCATATTTCACATGAAATAAACTATCAAGCATGCACTATTTCACCACAGTTGGTTGAGACTCCTCATATACTCTGGTAAAAGATGGGCTGGCCTTCTCACCAAAGAGTTTACAGTTGGATCCCCTGGGCTTGACTGTTGACCAGGCAGCCACACACCACTGGCCACTTTGAGTTTTTGCCATTCCCCAGCATGTCATCTCAGATTGCTGCCTCCATTTTTGTAGCACTGCTTCCCCCATTACACTGCCTGTCTCCTGGAGGAAGTGGCCTGCTGTTCCTGAACTAGCCATATTGTCTGTCCTGCCTCTGCCTTTCTCAGTTTCCGCTTTCCATTCCTGGCAGCTCACAAAGCAGCCAAGAGCTTGCCCAAGTCAAGCTGGGTCCATGTTGCTGCCTAGCTTGGGTTCAGGAGTCCTGATATCCTTTGACTCTCTGCTTCATCCTTTTCCACCCAAAGCATGCAATTCTGGTTTCATGCTTAATAGGGCTTGAGCTTCACTGGAGAGTACCTGACAAAGTCCAGGCTCCCACTATAAACAATATGACAGCAAATAAACAATATTTGCTTAGGAAAAATGGTAGGTAGTAGTTCAAGGCATACAAGGTTGCTCAGAAGATGTTACTTTAGGAAACTCCCTGTGTCTTAGAATTGTGATGAGATCACTTGAGCTTAAGCCAGTAACATTTGTTGAATTTGGATGCACAGAATGCACTAAGTATAGTCAAAGTTTCTTGTGTGTATTGTTTACCTCAATTCTCACATTAGTAGTATGAGGTCTTAAATGTTATTACCAGGAGAATATATCAGGAGAGTATGAGGTATAAAGATAATTTCAGAATTGATCATGGATCATTAAGGAAAATGCAATATGAGGCTTGAACAATGGCTCAGTAGTTTAGCACACTTGCCGTTCTACCAAAGGACAGAGTTTGGTTCCCAGCACCCACATCAGTAGGCTCACAACTGCTTATAACTACAGTTCTGCAGGACCCCAGGCAGTATTCTAGCCTCTGAGGTTAATAGGCACACATGTGGTGCACATTCAAACAATAGGGCACTCACAATTGGGGATAAAACAATAAATGATTACTTATGTATCTGTGTTTACTTTTAGAATGAAAGGATAAAGCCAGGATCAAATCACATTAGTTTGATTGATTGCCTTGACAATACTGGAAGAAAAGAATGATTTACTGGCCTGAATTTGAGGGTGCTATAAAACATAAAAATTTAAAGCTATTATTCTGCATTTTTCCCCGGGGAAACTTAGAACCAGAACATCTGGAAGCACTTGTTTGCATAGAGACACAATAGTGGAAGGGAAAGATGGAAAAGGGAAAAAATACTGAGCAGGAGAAAAAGAACAGCAGCAGAACAAGATAAGTTTTGTAATAATCTCCAGGGTGCAGGGAAAGATTCATTTTTCTCCAATGATTAAATAATTAAAAGCAGGAAATAAGTGTAACATGAAATCTCAGGGAGTACCCATGCTACCATCATATGACACTGGATAAATCTAAGGACTCTCATGGGGATCTTAATCCCATAAATAATAAAACAATTAAGAATGAGCTCAAAAGGAAGCTCAACGATAATTAAAGTATTCTATTCTTTTCATTTTTTACACTGTAATTTGATTAAATATCTCCCTTCTTTTTTCCCCTCTACACTTTCCCATACACTCACCACGCTCTTCTGAATATTCATGGTCAATTAAAAAAAACTAATTGTTATTGCATGCATATACTTATATGTATAAATGTATCTTTTTCAGTCCCTACCATGCTATCTGTATTTAGAGAAAAATATGTGCATGGGGATTGTGTGTGTTTTTTTGTGGGAGGCGGATCGGGGTTGCTGTTCAGGCAAGAATAATTCCTGAAGTGACACTAGAAGGGAAAAAAGAGAAAAATGTCATTTAAGATAAGTTGGAATGGAGTTAAACTACATAGCAGAGAGGAGTGTTTTAGAGAAAGAGTAAGGATGTCCATATTACCAGGGAGTCTAAGAACACATGTGGGCTCTGGACAGAATCCAAAAGAGAATGAAAAGAAAGCAGAAAAATGAGTGGTTTGCCCTTCTGCATCAGCAGGGAAGGCAGACCAAGCTAGACTTCATGGACGTTTGCTGTGGAATGGGGAGGTTGATGGTGGAAAATTCTGGGAACAAAAAGTACATTATCTTAAATTGAACCTAACTTTCTTTTATTTTTTAAGGATTTATTTATTTACTTATACCTGAGTATATTTGTGTGTATGCCTGTATGACAGAAGAGAGTATCAAGTCCCATGATAGATGGTTGTGAGCCACAACGTGGTTGCTGGGAACTGAACAAAGACCTCTGGACGAGCAGCCAGTGCTTTTCAATGGTGAGCCACTTCTCTTAGGGAGCATATATACTAAAATTGGAATAATTCAAAGAAGTTTAGCATGGCCCCATGCACAAGAATGAACCTGCCTTTCTAAGAGTGGTCCATTAATCAGGTCCTGCCTAAGTAGATTAATTCTTAAGACAAAGGCATCTCCATCTACAGACAGATTTCATTTTTCACTGTCTATAACATTGTGAATATAACTTAGGGAAGAAAAAATAACTAAAATAAAATTATTTTCTGAATCAACCACTGATTGTATAATTATATAAAACAGTTGACTAGTGAGAATTACATTTGGTATTGAACCATTTCTTAACATATTTCAAAGTGATTAAAGGGCTAGGAAAAACAGGAAATATGTTTCTGCTATGATGAAAAATTATTTGCCCATAAGGAAATGACAGAAATATAATAGAGAGAAAGTATGAACTAATTACAGTATTTTATAGTAAATTATTAAAAGCAAACTAATGCTTGAAATTTATTGACATGATATTTACTCTTATCTGCCATGTCTAAGAAACTACCCCAAGGAAGAACATTGCCATAAGCTGTTGGGCTCAGGGGTCTTTTCTACAAAAAAGGACCATGCATGGAAATAACCAAGAACCACTGCAGAGACTTAGTTCATGGCAGCTCAATATCCAAGTGGGTTACCTAGTAAGGGGAACAGTGACTGTCTCGTACATGAACTCAGAGGCTGGCTCTTTAATCACCTCCCCCAGATGGTGGGACAGACTTACCAGACCACAGAAAAGACAACGCAGCTAGTCCTGATGAAGCCTGATAGGCTAGGGTTAGAGGGAAGGAGAGGAGGACCTCCCCTATCAGTGGACTTGGGAAGGGTCATGGAAGATGATGAGGGAGGGAGAGTGGGATTGGGAGGGGACTAGGAAGGGGGCTACAGAGGGAATACAAAGTGAACAACCTTTAATTTATAAAAATATAAACAGTTTTTTAAAAGTGAAAAAAGAGCAGAAAATTTTGTTGTCTGTGCTTGTAATATACTCAGGCTTCTCCCTATGAACTCCTTTCAAAATGTTCTTTTCTTTACATTACAATTCTTCTGCAGCAAGATTGCCTCAAATCTGTTTAACTCTTATTAGGACAAATTTGATAGATTAAGCTCATTGACGAGGGGTTATCAATGATAATTAAATCTTAATATATTTTACATTATTTTTAAATTTACTTTATTTTAATTGATTACAGTTTAATCACTTTGTATCTCAGCTGTAGCCCCCTCACTTGTTCCCTCCCAGTCCCACATTCCCTCCTTCTTCCCCACCCATGCCCCTACTCCAGTCCACTGATAGGGGAGTTCCTTCCCTTCCATCTAGCCATAGTCTATCAAGTCTCATTAGGACTGGCTGCATTGTCTTCCTCTGTCGCTTGGTAAGGTTGCACACCCCTCAGAAGAAGTGATCATGCAGCATGCCACTGAGTTCATGAGAGGGACAGTCCCTGTTCCCATTATTAGCGAACCCACTTGAACACTTAGCTGCCATGAGCTACATCTGTGCAGGGGTTCTAGGTTACCTCCATGAGCAGTCCTTCACTGGAATATCAGTCCCAGAAAATACCCCTGTGCCAAGAATTATTTTGGTTTTCCTTGTAGAGATCCTGTCCAACCCACATCTTTCTATCTCCCTCTTCTTTCATAAGATTCACTGCACTCTGACCAAAGTTTGGCTGAGTCTCACCCTCTGTGGTAAGCTCCTGTCCTGTTCCCTGTTTTCTCCCTCTTCAGATGTCCATCCCATTTTCCTTTCTGAATGAGTATTGAGCAACTTACCCAAGATCCTCCTTCTTGATTAGCTTCCTTAGGTGTACAAATTTTCGTTTGACTTTTCTATGTGTCTAATATCCACATAGAAGTGAATATATACCATCTGTGTCTTTCTGCTTCTGATATACCTCACTCAGAATTATCTTTTCTAGTTCTCACCATTTGTCTGAAAGTTTTATCATTTCTTTGTTTTTAATTACTGAGCAGTATTCCATTGTGTAAATGTGCCACAATTTTTGAATCTATTACTCAGTTGAGGGACATCTGGGTTGCTTCCACCTTCTGGCAATTACAAATAAAGCTGCTACAAACATGGTTGAGCAAATGTCCTGGTTCTATACTTGAACATATTTTGGATATATGCCTAGGAGTGGTATAGCTGGGTATTGAGAAAGCACTATTCCTAATTGAAAAAGTGCCAGATTGATTTCCAAAGTGCTTGTACAAGTTTACACTCCCACTGGCAATGGAGGAGGGTTCCTCTTTCCCCACATTCTCTCCAGCATGTGTTGTCACTTGAGTTTTTGATCTTAGCCATTCTGATGGGTGCAGGGTGAAATCTCCAGGTTGTTTTGATTTACATTTCCCTAGTATCTCAGGATTTTGGACATTTCTTTACCTGCTTCTCTGCCAATCTATATTCCTCTATTGAGAATTTTTTGTTTAGCTGTGTACTCCACGTTGTAAGTGATGATATATCTTTTGGTAAAGCTTGTTGTTAATCCTAAACAACTGTATAACCAAATCACCACACAGAGACTGGATTTATTTAGTTAACCTAGAACACAATGCTCCCTCTTAAAACTCCAAGGCCTCATAGTTTCCTAACATTTATATTTTACCCATTATACTTATTTTTGTGAAATCTTAGGTCTGGTTAATTCTGCATGTTGTTCCAAGATCTGTCCTCCAGCTTGGCTCTCCCAGCTCTGCCTTGCCCTTTTGTTTACCACTCTTTTCCTGTCCTTTGGCTCCTCCCCTGTTCCCTGTCCTCCAGCTCCTCCTCTCTCCCCCCTGCTCTTTCTTCTATATTGCTCACCATTGTGACTAGTTGTTTTATTTTGGATGGTTACACAAAGTTGAGACAGATGATGTTTAGAATAAGTATCAAAAGGGAATATCCGGATTAAAACTAGAGGTGAGCGGGAATCAGTATTTGTATGAACAAGGGTAAGGAGTATACATTTCAAAATGACATTATACCAACAACCCCATTTTTTTTTTCATTAGATAACTTCATTTTTTGCTGTTTAGGTTCTTGATTTCTTTATATATTCTGGATATTAGCCCTCTGTCAGATACAGGGTAGGTGAAGAGCCTTTCCCAGTCTTTAGGCTGTCTGCAGGCTGTAGGCTACATTCTACAAGATACAGCATAGCTGTAGGTTGTCTGTAGGGTTGCCATTTTGTTCTGAGGAAAGTGACCTTTGCTTTACAGAAACTTTTCAGTTTCATTAGGTCCCATTTATTGATTTTTGATCTTAGAGCCTGTGCTGTTAGTGTTCTGTTCAGGAAGCTGTTTCCTGTGCCAATGAGTTCAAGGCTCTTCCCCACTTTTTCTTCTAACACATTTAGTGTGTCTGGTTTTATATTGAGGTCTTTGATCCACTTGGACTTTGGTTTCATGCACGGTAATAAAAATAGAGCTATGTGCATTTTCTACATGTAGATATGCAGTTAGACCAGCACCGTTTGTTGAAGATGCTCTGTTTTTTTTTCCCATTGTATTGTTTTGCCATCTTTGTCAAAATTAGGTGTCCATAAGTGTGTGGGTTCATTTCTGGGTCTTCTATTCGGGTCCAATTATCTACCAGCCAGTTTCTTGGCAATACCATGCAGTTTTGACTACTGTTGATTTATAGTATAGCATGAGATCAGGGATGGAGGTACCCCCAGAAGATCTTTTATTGTAGAGGATTGCTTTAGAGATTTTTGGTTCCTTGTTATTCCATATCAAGTTGAGAATGTTTTCAAGGTCTGTAAAGAATTGTGTTGGTATTTTTATGGTAATTGCATTGAATTTGTAGATTGCTTTTGGCAAGATGGCATTTTTACCATGTTAATCCTGTCAAGCTATGAGCATGGGAGATTTTTCCATCTTCTAAAATCTTTTTCTATTTCTTTCTTTAGTGACTGGAAGGTTTTTCCATACAAGTCTTTGAATTGCTTGGTTAGACTCACAATAAGCTTTGTGGCTCTTGTAAAGGGTGTTGTTTCCTTAATTTCTTTCTCAACCCATTTTGTCTGCTGTATACAAAAGGGATACTGATTTATTTCAGTTAATTTTCTATCCATCTACTTTGTTGAGGGTATTTATCAGTTGTAGGAGTTCCCTGGGATAAGTTTGGGGGTCACTCATGGCCATAATCTGTTTGTATTTTTCTTGCTCTATTCCTTTGTGCATTTTATTTGTTTCCTCCATTTCTTCTTCATAAGCATAGATGTAAGGTCATCTTCTTCAATTTCACTTATATTTGGGTGTCCAGGACTACTTGCCCCTGGATATCTGGGTCCTGGAAATGACATATTGTTTTGCCTTTTGACAGTTGTGCTTTTTCAGTGGTTTCTAATCATCTGGTTGCTTCAGCTGTTGACTCTTAGTTTCTGGTGCCTGCTGGCTTCCAGGGATGGGGAGAATCCCCTTGACAGGAAGATGATTGTTCCTGAAGGAGGTCTCCTCAACTTTTTGGGTATGGTCACCTGAATGATGTTGCTTCACAGGAATTGCCACAGCTCACCTCAGGTGTATGACACTGAATGGTAACTATGGTCATTGGTTGTCAGGGGGGTCTGTCCTCTCACCAGGAGAAGTCCTGGAGACAGTTGCCCTGATACTGGGTTTCTTGTTCTGAATTTAGGGAACTGCTCTTACTATTCTTACACTGTGTTAGTATTGGGCACATCCCTCTGGAAGAACCAAGAAGTCCCAGGGATTACTGGTTGCACCTTGGAGAAGTAAGTGGAGGCTGATTCTGTGGATTTCAATCTTCTGTATATCTGAGGTCGAAGCGCTGTGCCCCAGTACTCAAGCAGTAATCAGTAGCAGATGAGTGCAGCACTCAGGCATTTAGCAGGATGCTAGAGCTAAGAGTCTGTGGGAATCCAGAAACTTTTCCAGAGCTGGGTGTCCTAAGGTGGGATCTAATCTTTTCCCAAATGTGGTGTTTCCTCCCAACAGGGAGACCCTATATGAAGTGTTTGGGGGGTCCACAGTTCTGTCTGGGATGGTGAGTAGAGCACACATGAGCAGACAAGTGGCTCTGAGTTGGTGACTGTGTGGATGCAGGAACCTGGGAACTTTTCCTGAGAACTTTTCAGAGGTGGGGGTTAAGGTGAGTGCCCTGAGGTCTGACCTGATTTTTTCCTTACAGTGGGATTTTCTCCCAACAGGGAAACCCAGTATCTAGTGCTCTGGATCCCACAGTTCTGTTGGGATGATGAGTTGGGCACACAGGTAGGTCTCTGGGTTGGTGGCTTAGTGCCCCGTGGGCCCTAGGACCTTTTCCAGAGGTTGTCTGGGTGACCGGAGGTCAGTCCCAATTGCTTCCTTCACCACAGCATTTTCTCTCAATCCCAGTCTCTGATGTGGTGGTGTCCATAGTTCAGTCTGGATGGTGATCAGAGCACACAGGCATGTATCTTTGGTCAGTTGACTGAGCACCTGCTGGGACCAGGAACTCTTCTAGGAGGGGGTGTTGTCTGGGTGACCTGAACCTGATTCTTTCCCACAAAATGGGTTTTCCTCTCACCTGGGAAATACAATCTCTAGTTTTAGGACCCAGACTTCGGTCTGTTGGTCACTGTGCAGTCACTGTTGTCCTGCTCTTCAGACACAGTGTTCTCCCAGCACCATCATTTTGGATCCCCCAAAACCTTAATATCTTAACCTCCTTAGAAGTAATGTTTTTTCTGCATGAAGACATCTAGTTTGTCCAGCACCATTTGTTGAAGACGCTATCATTTTTCTATTGGATGGGTTTGGCTTCTTTATAAAAAATCAAGTTTCCATAGGTGTGTGAGTTTATTTTGGAGTCTTCTATTTGGTTGCATTGATCCACTATTCTGTTTCCATGCCAATACCATGCAGTTTTTGTAACTATTGCTCTGTAGTACAGCTTGAGACCAGGGATGGAGATACCTCCAGATGATCTGTTGTTGTACAGGATCATTTTGGAAATTCTGGGTTTTTTGTTTCTCCATATGAAGTTGAGAATTTTTCTTTCAAGGTCTGTAAAGAATTGTGTTGTTATGTTGATGGGAATTGCATTCAATCTGTAGATTGCTTTTGGCAAAATAGTTATTTTCACTATGTTGATCCTACCAATCCATGAACACGGGAGATCTTTCAATCTTCTGATATCTTCTTCAACTTCTTTTTTCAGCAACTTGAAGTTTTTCTCAAACAAATCTTTCACTTGCTTGGTTAGAGTCGCCCCAAGGTACTTTATGTTATTAGTGACTATTATGAAGGGTGTTGTTTCCCTATTTTCTTTCTTGGCCCTTTTGTCTTTAGTGTACAGGAGGGCTTCTGATTTTTTTGAGTTGATTTTGTATCCAGCCACTTTACTGAAGGTGTTTATCAGTTGAAGGAGTTCTCTGGTTGTATTTTTGTGGTCGCTAATGTATACTATCATATCATCTACAAATAGGGATACTTTGACCTTTTCCTTTCTGATTTGTATCCCATTGACTAGATGTCTATAGGCAGAAAATGAAAATAGATCCACATTTATCACCCTTCATAAAACTAAAGTACAATTAGATCAAAGATCTCAACAAAACACCAAACATATTAAATCAGTTAGAAGAAAAATTAGGAAAGACATTAGACCTCATTGGCACAGGAGATTACTTCCTGAACAGAACACCAACAGTACAGGTTCTAAGATCAACAATCAATAAATGTACCTCATGAAACTGAAAAGCTTCTGTAAAACAAAAGACAGTCATCAAAACAAAACGACAGCCTACAGACTTGGAAAGGATCTTCACCAACCCTATATCTGACAGAAGACTAATATCCAGTATATATAAAGAATTTGAAAAGTTAAAAAAGCAACAAATCAAGTAATCCAATTAAAAATGGGGTATGGAGCTAAACAGAGAACTCTCCGTAGAGGACTGTAGAATGGCAGAAAAACACTTAAAGAAATGTTCAATGTCCTTAGCCAGCAGGGAGATGCAAATCAAAATGACCCTGAGATTTCACCTTACACCTGTCAGAATGGATAAGATCAAAAACTTAAGTGACAACACATGCTGGAGAGGATGTGGATAAAGAGCAACCCTCCTCCACTGCTGGTGGGAATGTAAACTTGTACAACCATTCTGGAAATCAGTTTGGCGCTTTCTTAGACAAGTAGGAATAGTGATTCCTCAAGATCCAGCTATACCACTCCTAGGCATATATCCAAAAGATGCTCAAGTACACAACAAGGACATTTGCTCAACTATGTTCATAGCTGTTTTATTCAAATAACCAGAACCTGAAAACAACCCAGATGTCCCTCAGTTGAGGAATGGATACAGAAATTGTGGTACTTTTACACAATGGAATACTACTCAGCAATTAAAAAGGAGGAAATCATGAAATTTACAGGCAAATGTTGGTACCTGGAAACGATCATCCTGAGTGAGATATTCTAAAAGCAGAATGACACACTTGGTATATACTCATTTATACAGACCTATAAGATAGGATACACATACTGAAATCTGTACACCTAAAGAAGATAAACAAGAAAGATGACCTGGGGTAAGAGGACTAATCCTTACTTAGAAAGACAAATGGGATGGACATTGGATGTAGGAGAAAACAAGTAGCTGCACAAGAGCCTACCACAGAGGGCCTCGGAAAGACTCTACCTAGCAGGGTATCAAAACAAATATTAAGACACATAACCAACCCTTTGGCAGAGTGCAGGTAATCATATGAAAGAAGGCGGAGTTAGTATGACCTGGAGAGGACAGGAGCTCCACAAGGACCAAATATGTCAGGGCACAGGGGTCTTTTATGAGACTATGTCTCCAATCAAGGACCATGTATGGATATAACCTAGAACCCCTGCTTGAATGTAGCAAATGGTAGCTCAATATCCAAGAGGGTACCCTAGTAAGGGGAACAGGGACTATTTCGGACATGAACTCAATGGCTGGCTCTTCGACCCCCTCGCTGCCTGAGGGAGGAGCAACCTTGCTAGGCCACAGTAGAGGACATTGCAGCCAGTCTTGAAGAGACCTGATAAGCTAGAGTTAGATGGAAGGGGAAGAGGTCCTCCCCTGTCAGTGGACTAGGAAAGAGGCAGGGAGGAGATGAGGGAGGGATGGTGGGGATAGGGAGGGAATGTGGTAGGGGGCTATGGGTAGGATACAAAATACATACCTGTGTTTAATATAAAATAAAAATGTTAAAAAAAGAAGTAATGTTTTTTTCTCTTAGAAATACTCGGTTCTATTCAAAGATGTGTATAATAGAAGAAGTACTGTAAACCTCTGTTTGGCAAATAAGTCCTTTTAAAGAGGACAAGAAATTACCCACCTAAGAAATGCATTGCCATCTTTCATTAAAGAAGAATATAGTAATAACCGAGAAGTGTTTTTCAAGAATCTAAAAAGGGGATGGGCAGGAGCTGTAACATATTTTCTGTTAAATTAGCATTTTATTTTAAATAAACACCCTCACCCGTATTTGTATTTTGCTTTTTGCACAACTGTTAATGAGAAATAACAGGGTAGACTGGGATTGTCTCTTGCTATATAGGTCATAATTTTTTGTCAGAGTGCTTGAAAATTTTATTCTTTGCCCTTGAAGTCCAATCAGTTTATGTGACTATATACTTTGTCCTAAGCATTTTATAATAGCTTGTCTGTGTACCATTCTGAGACGAGCAAGTCTGTTATTCCTGTTATTTCAGGAAATTTTTATTTTA
The DNA here is from genome assembly GCA_028658305.1 of Pachyuromys duprasi. Classification (NCBI taxonomy): domain Eukaryota; kingdom Metazoa; phylum Chordata; class Mammalia; order Rodentia; family Muridae; genus Pachyuromys; species Pachyuromys duprasi. Next base: position 66,042,596 of record CM053742.1, read on the forward strand.
CTGTGACTTTCAATTATGACATACACCTGTTACAACTTTTATTAAGGATAGTAATTAATACTTGACCTTGCCCAAATACCTGACTTCTACTGACTCAAGTTTTGGTTCTGCTGCTGATCGGATTTGTCCCAGTTCCATATTTTCAGTTGGAAAATATGATTAATAATAGTATCTGCTTCATCATTTCATTGTTTCAAAAATATAATTTTGAGGCATTTGCTGGTGTCCATTATAATCAAGTATCATCAAAGATTTCAGGCACAAAATTAAAATGAGATATTTATTGCATTTTTCTAGGTAGAATATAAGACATTCATAGTAGAAAATATCTCAGATACCTCCTCATCGAATATTTTTGTTTTATCAAATAAATAGAATGCCCAGTCAACAATAAAGCCATATATTCAAACTATTAGATTTGTCTTCATTTAAGTAAATTTTCTTTTAAAGTTTTCTTTCTTAACATTACTTCTCTTTGAGTTTTGTTTTGTGAGTTCTTTTGATGCCCTGGTATTAAACACCTAGCAAGATATGTAAATGTCCTAGTACACAGAGACAGTGAACATTCTTATTCACATGTTGTCACATGAGGGTAAGATGAGGTGACAGTCCTTGAAGCTTGAAAAAAAAGGTGTTAATGATATCCAGAACACAGATGCATCATTTAGATGGTATTTCAAACCCAGCCTTAAATTATTATAGATAACTGGAGTACTGTGTAATCCTAATGGAATCAGGATTTGTGAGGTTTGTTTTCTTCTTTCAACAATTTCTGAAATAATTTCTCCTATTGAAGCACTATTATAAATCTGGAGTTTGGTGAAAACATCTCACTAAGCTTGAATTACATTATTATTAGAAAGGCTGGCAATAGAATTTCAAAATTTTAACTGAGGAAAATAAACATAGTGGCTGTGGAAGAAAGTCTATGAGTAGAACCACTTACAAATGAATTTTTGAGAGAAAGGATCAAATTACATTGCAAGAAGTAAAGTAGAGAACTGTTTCAACAACTAGAAGTACGATATTTTCTTACTTTATTGCTTCCAAGAACTCCCATTTTTGTAACTACTGTCATTCTTCCCCCATTTCTTGGCCCATATATTTAATTCTGGAGTTATTTGGGATTAAAGTTCAGGTTGTTCTGAGGAAAAATAATTTTGCCTCTGCTGATTAAATTTCTTGAATGAATATTTAATAATTGACCACACACATACACACACGCACACACACACGCACACACACACACACACACACACACACACACACACACACACACACAGCAAAAAGAGAAAAAACAACAGATGCAGAAAGATAAAATGTAAGATCCATGAAAAGATAGAACCTGTCAAATCCCTGTATTCTTATTATACAACATGATGCTTGGCATACATATATTAAATATTTTTGAATAGGTGAGTGAGTAATTAAATAAACAAGAACTCCCTTTGTTATGTAGGTTTTTTATGTATTTCTATATTATTTTGTTGTTCTCTATTTTTAATAAATTTTAATTTCACAAATGCATAGTTTTATTCTTAAAACAATTGTCTTGGACAGGGGCAGGGAGGAAATGAGGGAGGGAGGGTGGGGTTGGGAGGGAATGAGGGAGCGGGATACAGCAGGGATATAAAGTTAATAAACCAATATTTAAAAAAATTGACACATCACAGATTTCTTTTACCTTTGGATATAATTTGAAATCTTTATGACATAATGTAACCAGTGAGATGTGATATATATTTGGAATTTGATTAAATTTAATGAGTATGTGAAGAATTTTGATGACTGTTTCTATAAAACCAGAGCCAAATATAATGCATGATTTAGGGAATAATCTATGGAACAGGAATGAGGATCAGAGTTTGTAAAACAGGTAAATAGGGAAAACCAGACCAAAGGTAATTTGGGCTACAGTTACAGGAGGCTTACTGCTGTTAAACCTTGTGGGAAAACTGAGAAAACTTATTTTTTGCTGGCCTTCATGCAGCATAAGAGCAAAGTATTTATTCATACAATTTAATTCTTTATCTGTCAAAGCTTACTATATAAAACCTTAGTTCTCCTGTACTTGCAGCTAGCACTTATATAAACAATGAACAATTTCACATCCTAGCATTTGCTGTTGTGTCAAAGATGTCCTAGGGCAGGACACAACAGGCATTTAGAATGGGGTTAAGGTTAGTTGTTGTCAGATCTCACATGCATCAAGCAGGTCATTGTCTTTTTGGAAATGGCTGCTGCAAATGTGCCTGAAGTAAAAGGTCAGTATGAAAAATTTTAAGTGGAACATTAGAGATATTTCATGTAAACAGCAAATAGTCAACTATAAATATTCCTTGAATAGTCTGTTTTGGAAAGCAATAATTATTCTCGTGAAGGATACATTGGCTATCATACAATCTCTGAATTCTCTACCTATTTCTTAGTCATACACAATTCACTCTAGCATTTTACATAAGCAAAGTCTCAAGATTGAGCTATAAGATGATAATTAAAGTATATTAGAAGAGAAATTATGAAAACAAACTAAAAAAGACAAAGCCAAATTTAAGGACTCACTGCTTTCTGTATAAATGAGGACTTACTGCTTTCTGTATAAATGCACCACAATTATTTTTTAGATGTTTAATTTAAGTCATATTAAAATTGTAAATATTTGTTTGGCCCTGATGTTAAGCTATCTTAACATTTAGTATTTACACAGTATTTACATGCTCCAGAGTACTTGAAAAATAAAGCTAGATCTACTAATATGTAAAGTCATATCTGTAAGGAAAATATTTGATTCTTATGTTTTCTCATTTGATATGTCTCTAGAAGCTTTTTGCTTATAATGCCAAACATTGCCAAAAAGAACAAAGAGGCTATCATCATTATGAGTTATAAAGATACTGAGCTTGACCATTGCTACCATACATCATTCTTAGAATGGCTGTGCTCTGGAATTCATTTATTCATTACAGCCAAAGCCTGATGAGTCATAATCAAGCAGTTTTTTAAAACTTAGTCTGATTACATAAACATGAATTTTAAATCGTGTTCTATCCTAAAGTACACAGCTACTTTAGTTTTTATATTCCTTCTCAAGATGCCCTTTAAGTAGCATTTGAAATAATGAGAGGGGAGCATCTCATCTGGCTAAGTTCCAATATGTCATGTTATACTTCAATGAAAACACAAATGTACATGTGGACTGTGACTACTCTTTCACAATAGACCTTACTTATGAATTAGTCAATTTGCTGAAGACCAATTTCCATTAAAAGTTGCAAACTGACAGTATAAATTCCAGGGATGTGGCAGAAAACATATACCCACGGGTGCTACTGAGCCAAAGATTTCATTGACAGTTTGACTACTAAGTTTAATTCCCAAACAAATGCATATTTATCTCTTATGCCTAAACTCCAATAAAGTATATGACAGAGAATGATTTTGTGTTCATAAATTTAAGCAGATTGTACATATTGAAAGTAATTCCCTTGATGCCATTGTGATTTGCCAGAGCTTAATAGAAGAAATCTGCAAGACAACTCTCTGCTTCTCATCATTTTATTTAATAAAATAAAAATAATAAAAAGTCATATGGTTGCATCCAAGGGTGGGGGAAGGAAAAGATAATTGTGTTGTGTGTTTAGGCTATAAAATAATTAATTCAAAATTTTTTATTTATATTTTTATTAATTATAGTTTATTCACTTTGTATCCCACCTGTAGTTCCCTCCCTCCTCCCTTCCCAATCCCACCCTCCTTCCCTCTTTTCCACCCATGCCCCTCCCCCAGTCCACTGATAGGGGAGGTCTTCCTCCCCTTCCTTCTGGTTTCATCAGAAGTGGCTGAATTTTCTTCCTCTGTGGCCTGGTAAGGCTGCTTCCCCCAACAGAGGAAGGTAATTAAAGACCAAGCCAATGAGTTCATGTCAGAGACAGTCCCTGTTCCCATTACTACGGAACCGACTTGGACACTGAACTGCCATGGGCTACATATGTACAGGGGTTCTAAGTTATCTCCATGAATGGTCCTTGGTTGGAGTATCAGTCTCAGAAAAGACCCCTGTGCCCATATTTTTTGGTTCTTTTGCTCTCCTTGAAGAGCTACTGTCCTCTTCAAGTCTTACTATTTACCATTTCTTTCATGGAGGAGGACCTCCCCTATCAGTGGACTGGGGGAGGGGCATAGGAGAAGAAGAGGGTGGGATTGGGAAGGGTGGGATACATACAAAGTGTACAAGCTGTAATTAATAAAAAATTTTAAAAATTAAAAAGAAAGGCATTAACAAACATAAAAATTAAAAAAAATAGTAAAAAAAAAAAATTTGAACTGGACAGGAACCTGCCACAAAGGGCTACTGAAAGACTCTACCCTGCAGTTTACCAAAGCTGAGACTTATAGCCAATTTGGGGGCAGAGCACAGGCAATTCAGAAATTTTGTGGAACAATATGGCACATAAACTAAAAATATGTAAATTATCTATAAACAGAGATATCATACATGGACATCTCTATTGATTGCATTTCATAATTGCTATGAATAGCACAGCACAGAACATGGCTAAACAAATATGTCTATATTAGCATATTGAGTTAATTGAATATAGGCCAAGAAGTAGCATAACTGTATTTTATGGATAATTAAAACAACATACATATGCACAAAGAAATTCTATTCAGCTGTAAAGAAAAATTAAATCATGAAATTTGCAGGTAGATGGACAGGTCTGGAAATTATCATAATGAATGAGGTCACTAGACCCAGAGACATAAAATAGCATATTTTCTTTCTTGATTGTGGTATAGGTCTTTTAGTTTCAGCATAGTACCTTAAATAACCACAGAAGTCGGGAAAATAGACAGTGCCTATTACAGTTGAGAGGTGGTGCTCGAGATAAGGACATAGTAAGCAGGTGCTATGGAAAAAAGGAAAAAAAAAAAAACACTTGGGAGGACTTTAATTGGGAACGGCAAGTGTAATGTCAAGGGGTAAAGCAGAGATAACGAATACTAATGTTGTTTAAAATAACATTGTTTTAGCAGCTTAATGAAGAGAGAGAAAACACACACACATTCACACACACACGCACGCACACACACATAAACACACTCACATATAACAGTTATACCACATAGGGTGAGAGCTATTGAGTACCTAATAAGAAGCCTTGTTCTAGGTAAAGGAAATTTTCCTTCAAGGTTTTGGTAACTGAAGTTCAAGAAATTCCCAAAAACAATATCCCTATTGCCATTTCACTTGATTTCTTCTCTAAAGTTGAAGACCCTAATGCTAAAGAACAAGGTTTTCAAGAATTAAGTTGGAATTAACCTAGAAGAAGCCTCCTTCATGAGGATCAGATCTCATAATTTGGGAGGATGCTATTCACACTGCCAAGTGTGAAAAGCAATCAGTAGTCTACCGAGCTATAAAGTCTATGAACCAGAACAATGTTTGGTCTGGGAACATATCCCCAATGGTGCAATAGTGACAGTATTATCATAGATATAAACAAAAGTTGTCTTACTAGATTGAAAGCATCCTTAAAAGAGTATATTCATGTCTTATACTCTAAACCTGGCCAAATGCCCATGGCTGGAGAAGCTGTAGACACTAGAGGAGACACTGCTAATGATACCACAAAAACAATGTGTTTTCTAACTGTATTCTGATTACTCAGCCATATATCTAAAGGTAACAGTAGTTCTTATGCTTAATCAGAGTTTTTTGGTTGTTTTAAATTTTTTACAGCAAACAGTGATCTTGCATAACATATAAAAATGCAAAGAATAAATGGCAATGATGTGCCCAAGCCCTAACTGGTCCAAATATATTTCAATTCCTATATCTAAGGCTCAAGACAAGCCATGCAAGAGGGTCCAGAGAGATTGCAATAACCACAAGTACATAACATCTGCTGTGAGATTATTTTATATGTTACTGGGAAGCTGCATCCATGAAATCTCAACAACAAGGATGTTTAAACAAGATCAGCACAATGATATGACTTCACATACTGACATAGAACTAGGAAATGATTCAAGACCCTACTTTTCCCTGGATAAAGAGCTATAGTCAATCAAAATGAAGAAGCCGACTTTTCCAAGGATAAGCCCCCTATTATGTTTTTCAAATCCAATTGGTTAGCACTAAATATGAGTTCATATGAGCAACACTAAACAGACTCAGTAGGTTATGTAAAAATGTATATAGGGCTGAGGGTTGTGTATGTGTAGCAATAAAAAGAGGCCATAAATTTTAGAGGGAGGGGAGGGTACATGGCAGGAGTTGGAGGGAAGAGAAAGGTAACAATGATGTAATTGATGGTCTTATATATAAAATTTTCATATATATATATGACTATATTTGTAAATATAATGTAATTTTGTGTCTTAAAAGTTATTGCAAATATTAGATTTAAATCATATTAAAGACATACATCTCACTACTTTTATCTACCTTAGAAGTAAACACAGAATTTGGAAAGTGGAGGTTGAAGAATTTACAAGGCCCATGAAATCTCATGGAATTTTAGGCTCACAGAAGCTACATTATCTTAAACAACATATCGTTTTCTTAGTTGGTTCCAGCATGGAAAGTCATTGCTGATGAGTTAAGAAAAGCATTTAGAAATAGTATTCTGAAACTGACACAACACTTTTGACTTTATATACTAATTTCCTTATTGATTTATTAGTTGTTTTTGATGCAAGATTTCACTCTGTTTCCTAGGCTTGCCTGAAATTTATAGCAATCCTTCTTGAGGTTACTAAACTAGTAAGATTACAAGCATAAGCTACCATATCTGACTTTAACTTTGATTTTATATCATTATACAAAATTAGACATAAGTCATCTTCTGACTTTAAGAAAATAATGAAGCATAATTATTTGTGTCCCTGGAAGAAAAATTGACTAGACTATAATAGCAAATGATGATAATGGATGCCACAATTCCCATCCTGATAACCATGGTTGGAACTGCACACCTCTGGGAAAACAGCATGCTTTTTTGTATCTTAGTAGTGTTATGATGCAAACAATACACTTTTACATTATAGTAACTGGAAGTTCTATGTGAATACACACTTAAGTTGTTATATAGATGTTTCAAAATGTCAATAAATATTCAGTATATAATGGTTATTTCATTTCAGAATGAAAATAGTCCCTTAAATTTTATTCTTGAATCTCCCAGATTTATGATCTACATAGCCAGGATTTAGCATCTTATTTCGTTATGCATTTGACCCCAAATATTAATATTTACAACAGACATAAGATTCACACAAATAGATAATTTACTTGATCAAAAAGTTATCATATATTATATTGATACAATGATTGTTATGTGTTAAAAATACCAAAAACTTCCCCTAAAACAATAGTATTTGAGTATTTGAGTATTTGAGTAGATAACTGATTTTCAAATATAAGAAATATTTGGGGTTCATATCCTTATATGGTTTTATTGCACAGCAATATATAGACTTGATTAATAACACATTTAATAGTACCAACAAATAATGAAAAAGAGACCATAAATTTGAAAAATAGTAATGGGATTATATGGGAAATTTTGGAGAGGGAAAGAAAAGGCCCAAATGATATTGTCATGTCATAAATTCAAAATATAAGACAAATAATTTTTAAGACTCAATTTCTAGACAGAGTCTTTCCATTTTTCCATTTTTCAACTTATACTATTCTCTGATGATAGAAGTATAATATTTATTTCTCCTCAAATTTGCTTTAAATGCATCATTTAAAATTGTTATTTATTTTTTGTTTGCTTGGTTGGTTGGTTGCTTTTAAGTGTTGTTGTGTCCTCATTTCCTTTCTGATTTTATTAATTTGAATACTTTCTTTCTGCCTTTTACTAAATTTGGCTAAGGGATTGAATATGTAATTGATTTTCTTGTTTTGGACATAACCTGAGCATCTACATTACCGGCATCAATAACAAATGTACACAATGTCTTTGTCTACCTCCTAGACTGGAGAGACACTCCTTTAGTGGACTCAGAATTTACTATAAATGCAAATTAAAGCTCAACAAATATGAACTTGCCAAATTCTACACTATGAGCATATATTAACTTGGCCGTCCCCTCTTTTCAGCAAACAGATAAACTTGTTAGGCTATACTAGTCTGTTTTTCCTAGTAGTCCCTTAGTGGCTACAAGTTATGATATGGGAGTAGGAAGTTGTAGCTCCCTATCAGTTGAACTTCACGAAGATATTCAGGCAAAGATAACTTTCCCTTCTGCTTTCTTCTAAGAGTTAATAAAATAAGTAATAATTCCTTACTTTTTTTTTTTTTGCAGAGAAGTCCAGTACCAGTAGTGCCAAACAAACATAATCAGATCATCCTGCTGTTTTCATCATAGTGAGTGACTGAAACAAAACTCAGCCCAGCCACTTGCTGCCTTTCTTTGCCTTTCTTCTTTTATTCTTTGCTCTCAAATCCTTGGTTTGCTCTCTCACATAAGATGTCAGTATACTAACCTCGCTTCAGGATTTGCTTACACAGAAGCAGTGCTAAGACACCTGGCAAAAAATAAATGTGATCTGTACAAAAATACTCAAAAATAAAACCTGTTCCCTGAATCTTCATTTGCCAGCATCATCACTAGCTCACAATCTGGGAATACAAACATGTAAAATACAAACTGTAAATGTTATATATAGGCATTTATCAATATCACGTTACAAAAAATAAAGAGTGTAAATCAACATATCTTACATTTCCCCAGAGTTAATTTTTATGAATATAGGTCAACACATATTATTCTAAATATAAGAGTCTCTTTATGTCTTCCAGTCTTTAAAAGGAAAACAAACAATAAACAAGAAAAAAAAAACCCTCACATTCCCATAACAGAAGGCTCTCCCCAGTCACACATAAACTTATGAATTTCCTCAACCTCATGTTTTTGGCAGCATAAATGTAACTTTTATTTACTGACACTCCATATCTTTCTCTTTCTGATATAAATAATGTTTCCATACTCTTCTGATCGATTTGGAGAAAATGTTATTTCAATGTATATTAATCATCAACAAATCACGTCAACTAAGAACTTTAGTTTGTCTGGGGGGCTTGTAGAGACACATGCTACAAACAAAGGCCATGCATTGAGAGGTTCTAGACAGCCTGTTCATATTAAGCCCATAGGCTGCTCAGCTTAAAAGTGGGTTCCCTAGTATGCAGGGAACGTGCTGTCTCTGACATGAACTCAGTGGCCTCTTTGATCACCTCTCCCCAAGGGATGCAGCCTTGCCAGACCACAAAGGAAGAAGATGCAGCCAGCACTGATGAGACCTGATAGGCTAGGCTCACATAGAAGGTGAGGAGGGCTTTCCCTATCAGTAGACTAGGGGAGGGGCATAGGGAGAGAAGAGAAAGAATGAGTGAGACTAGGGGGAGAAAAGGAGGGTTATAGCTGAGATACAAAGTTAATAAACTACAATAATAAATAAATAAACAAATAAATACATTTTAAAAGAGTATTTCATTTCATCATTTTTTATATAGTTAAGTTTATTCACAGCTGTGGGCATATCTATTTTGAAAAGTCTCTGCTTATACCTTTAAAATGACATTAGAGTTTAAAGTAGCTTAGGCATAATGCATGCATAGTAAACCAAACAGCCAACCTAAGTAAAGTTATAAATTTAATTTTCTGTAGAATATTAGTTCTTTTTAAGAATATAAAACTATTTCTTTAGAAGAGCTGATTTCTTCAGCCCTTGTTTTCAGGTGATTCATTTAAGTCTCCTTTTCAGTTATCCATTACATGATTTATTTTTTTGCTAGAGATCTGATAGTTTAGTAAGTGCAATGTTAGTGTATGTCATAGTTTCCAACATTTAATATATGGTACACATCCACAACAACATAAAGAAGAAAGAACTGAAGGTCTCAACTAACTTATCTTTGCTATGACATGAATAATGAAACACCATTTACATATTGAAAAATCCCAAGCAGTTTTTAATAACATGAGCTTTTCCCATATAAATCTAGAGTCAAATACTCTAGGGCCTAACTAGGAAATTGAAGAAAAGATTATAATATATATTTACTAACTTATTAAAACAAAATGAAGTTTTCTCTCGGAGTTGTTCAGTTCTAACTTGGTTCAGATAAAGAGAAAACAAGGTTTTGAGCTTCTTGAAAGGAAAAAGTTATATATGCATGAAGTATTGATTTATCCTTCTTGATCCAAGTCTCCCAGAATGCCAACATTATATAATTCATCTCCATTTGTTCATAACACATTAAAAGGCATCTTAAAATTTTCTCATACCTGAATATACTTCTCTCAAAGCATGTACTTTCTTGTAAAAACTTCTTGTTTGCTTTCTCACACACTTATTTCTATGCTGTAATATTTTAAAAGCCATCGAAGACTTTTTTACCTTTCTATATAACCAAAATGATTGAATGTATGCAATAAATCTTCTGTTAAAGCTGATTATTAACAGTTTGTCATATCTGTATCATTCCATAAAGAGATGTAGAATACTGAGAAGACTGATATGACAGCTCTGTGGATAAAGTGTTTGTTGTACATGTATGAAGATCAGAGTTTAGATCCTTAGAACCCTTGTAATGGTGTGTAAAATAGTGTTCATCTGTAAATCTGGAACACCTGTAGAAAGATAGGAGGCAGAGAGAAATAAATTATTAGATCCTCATGGAACACTTAATCTGATGTATACAGTGGTATAGATCCAGAGACCATGCCCCAGTAAGGTAGAAGACTAAGACTAAGAACTAAGATTGCCTTCTAACTTCTACACATGAGTCATGGCACACAAATATATACACTAACACACACACACACACACACACACATATATATATATGTATATATATATATATATATATATAAACACATAAACATAAACTTACATATGCATGCACCAAAATGAGAGTTCTTGGACCAAATACAAATGACAACACTCTTTAAGTGAAGGATAAAAGAAGTTAAAATGAAAACTTATCTGCTTCAGAAATGAATACATTACACAAAGTATGAAAGATGTTCTATGTTTAAGAAAATGCATTATAGTTGGCAATTCACAAGCCAAATAAATTTCAGCAAAGGGGATATCTTGGGTCAGTTCTCTTCATTTGATATTGCAATGAGAAATTATAATAATTTCAAAGAATACCAGAGATACTTGGTCATGTTTCCTAGCACCCTATCATATTATGCTCTCAAATTACATAAACTTACTAATTATATTCTTAGTTTTGAAACCTATAAATCTCTGTACAGTGTTGCATGTGTGAAACGTGATATTTGTTGAGCATATGTAGAACAGCATTGACTTGATATTTAGATAAATCTTTGTTTTCTATACTATCATATTGGGAAGGAAATAAATAAGACCAAGATTGTGAAAGAACATGTTTATAGTAAAGCTAAATGCCACTAGTGAGTTCTCAGGATGGCTTCATAAAATGGAGGTAAGGAGCTTTTGTCCTCTCTAGGTATTTCTATCTCCCCCTTCTCTCATAAGATTCTCTGCCTAAAGTTTGGCTATGAATCTTAGTATCTGATACCCTTTTGGTATCAGAGGCCCCCTGTGGAAGGTTTCTGTCCTATTTTCTGTCTTCTCCTACTTTATATGTCTATCTTGTTTACCCTTTTGAATGGGAATGAAGCCTCTTCCCTAGGGTTCACCCTGTTGTTTAGCTTTTTAGGACCCTAGATGTTAATATGTTTGTCCTATATTACATGGTTAATATCTACTTATAAGTGAGTATATAACATGTGTGTCTTTCTAAGATGTGGAAAAGATAGGAGCTCCACACAGAGACTAATAGAGCCAAAAAATCTGAGGCTGGGGGGCCTTCAGATACTGAAGAATCAACCAAGGATGGTGCATGGAAAAGACCTTGACACACTGTTTAGGTCTAGCCCATGGGCAGCTTAGTGTTTGTGTGGGTTTCCTAGTAAAGGGACCAGGGACAGTCACTGGCACGAACTTGGTTGCCTGCTCTTTGATCACCTTCCCATGGGTGATGTGGCCTGACTAGGCCAGAGAAAGAGGATCCAGATAGTCATGATGAGACTTGATAGGCTAGGGTTAGATAGTAGGAGATAAAGACCTCCCATGCAAGTAGACTAGGGGAGGGATATAGGGGAAAAAAGTAGGGCAGAGCAGAGAAGAGATGAGGGAGGTAGCTATAGCCATGATACAAAGTGAATAAATTGTAAATAATAATAATAATAAATAGTGAAAAAATTTTAAAGGAAATAAAGAAATGTACATGTACTTTATAACCACAAAAAAAAAAAATAAATCATGGAAGAACCAGCCCATACTTTTCCAGGAAAAGTAGATGTGATATCTAGTTTTTAGAATATAGAAAAATATCTTAGCACTATTACAAGAATGTTGAATTAATATTTGGAATTAACAGCAATTAATCCATTTCTATTTCTATGTAGTATATAATTTTATATCAATGAAATGGAGTTTTATAATTTGAGATGTGGAATGTGTAATATAGCTATTATTTGTAACACTTGATTTTTTCTGTCACTTAAACATTGCAAATCTTATGGCTGTTTTGAAATATAAAGTAATTAGCTACAATCAACATGTTATATTATAAAACACTTCAATGTATGTTTTATGCTCATTTTCAATCCTTCTCTATATTCACTTCCTCAACCATTTTCAAACACCAGCAATGACTGTGCTACCTGTACTTCAATGACATTAAAACTGTCGCTATTGAGCAGGAATATTTGAGTGAGAACATGTGGTATTTGTCTTTCTGCAGCACTAACATCATTATTGCTTCTTCCCCTGTGTTAACATTTGGGGCTTGGGAAAAGGAAATAGAGAAACAAAGGAAAAAATCTACTGGAAAGTAATTTGGAAAAAATTTAGCAGCATGTGATAAACAATTTACTGAAAGCATAAACATATTTTAACTAAGTCATTCTCATTAACTATGGTTATCATTGGGAAACATCAACTTCTAAGTCTATAAATGTCAACAGGTGCTCTACCACAAAGGTTTTTTTTTTTAACAATCTAGAAAAATAATATCAAAAACCTTCTTCATATTGCTCCATTATCTATCTGTTTTCTGGCTATAATTAAATTTAAAGATAATGATTATTATTCATGGGATATTGATAATTATTATTATTTATAGAGTGTTGATCTTTCTTCAGGAGCCATGAGGCATCTTTAACATCTCATTATTTTAAAATAATTTTTATTTATTACAATTTATTCATTTTGTATCCCACCCTTATCCCCTCCAAATCCTGCCCTCCCTTACTCCATCATCTCTACCCATGCCCTTTCTGCAACCCACTGATAGTGGAGGACCTCTTCCCCTTCGGTCTGACCCTAGCCTACTAGGCTTCACCAGAACTATCTTTCATATTCTCCCTCTGTGGCCAGGTCAGGCTGCTCCTGTTTCAGGTGAAGGTGATCAAAGAGCAGGCCAATCAGTTCATGTCAGAGGCAGTCCCTGTTGCCATTGCTATGGAACCCACTTGGACACTGAACTGCCATGGGCTACATCTGTGCAGGGGGCCCAGATTACTTCCATAAATGGTTCTTGGTTGGAGTATCAGTCTCAGAAAAGACCCCTAGGCCCAGACTTTTGGTTCTGTTGTTCTTCTTGTGGAGCTCCTGTCCCCTCCAGGTCTTTCTCTCTCACACTTCTTTCATAAGATTTCCTGCACTCTGCCCAGAGTTTGGCTATGAGTCTGAGTATCTGCTTTAATACCCAGCTGGGTAGAGTTTTTCAGAGGCTCTCTGTGATAGTCCTGTCTTGTTCCTTGTTTTCACTTTCTTCTGATGTCAATCCCATTTGTCTTTCTGAATGAAGACTGAGCATCTTACCCAGGGTCCTCCTTCTTGATTAGCTTCTTTAAGTGTACAGATTTTAGTATGATTATCTTATATTATATGTCTAATATTCACTTATAAGTGAGTATATACCATGTGTGTCTTTCTTCACTCACGATGATCTCTTATAGTTCCTATCATTTGCCTGCAAATTTCATATTTAATTAAAATCATATAATCCACTCTTTGACATAAGTGCAGTGGATGACTCTCACATTGCAAGTATAAAAATGGACGTTCTGAGACGATAAAAATCTGCCTGTGGTTACAAAGTGAGCAAGAGGCACAGCTGGAATCTGAATTTGTATCTCAGTGTGAGTCCAATAACGGTGTTAACTGCTATAGTACTTTAAGGTTCTGCTCTATCTTCTGTGTATATCTTGAATTGGTGAAGAAATAAATGACACTGAGTGTGAACGTTTGTTTCTTTATAACAATATTGATTAATTCATAGTATAGTTTTTGTTTTTATGCTTTTGTTTCTCATAAGAATATATTGCAAATTACACACCAGAAAGTTTGAGAAATAGAAAGATGAATAAAAGTTCGTGTGAGTCTTTGATTTTTGCATTTTAGTTTAAGAAGGCATACATGTGAATTGGTAACCACTCTTCCCAGTGGTAAGTGCCATATGGCATACACAGTGCTACAAGGCAGACAGGGGAAACATGAGAGTTTTCTGACTTTCTTGAAGGTATATTCAAAGTTCAATTAAAACATCATGGAGAGAAACACAAAAGCAAAAGAAGTTGTGGATAACAGGAAGAGAGACTTCATAGGTAGCTAATGTATGAATTAAAGCTTGAAGAGAGAATATAACCTGTTCAAGGACCTGTCAATAGTTTAATAAAACTATTGAATCAAATTGCTAAGCAGAGCATATTGTTGAGGTTCATATGTTTAATCTCAGGGTTTCTATCCTCTATAATTCACTGGTGTGTATCCTGGATAGAGATGAATTATGTTTTTAGAGAAGATTTTATTTTTACATGTCCTCAGTGGTATATAACACATGAAGCTTTTACCAATCTGTCAACATTTTACTCTCCCATGAGTTCTAATAAAGCAGAGACTGAACATAATTTAGTATCTTGAGTAAACCCATGCCATGTTAGATACCTGCATTGTTAGGTAGAATCTATTTGAAATTCTCTACATCAAGAGCTTCAGAGAAACTCAGTACTAACTCTCTGTTTTGGTAAAAAACAGACAAAATGCAGTTTGATTGTGTAGGCTCCATTAGAAAGCAAGACTCAGCACTAATTTTCATACAGTATATGTGTATATCCAATTCTCCATATTCCAATTTTGGCAAAAATAAGTTGTATACATGAGATGTCCTTGAATTGGCAGTTGTTTTGTGGCATGGTGAAGAGATGATTTAAAAGGAGTGGAAAAAAAGGCACATAAGTTAAATGATCCTTCCTCTGGGCATTTCCATGTTAACATTGGTGAACTCTAGGCAAAACTATTATTGGTAAAGTTCTCCAATACAGTCTTGCAAAAAAATATTCTTTAGCATGAAATCTCATAACATTTTTCTACTCCAATCAACAAATTCATAGTGATCACCATCTACCAGCAAGATATTATTTTAAATAAAACATCTACAAACAAAATGTTATGTAATAGAAGGGAAGAGGATGGTAGATTATTAAAATCAGAATACAGAGAAACAATTTAAAATGTATAAAAAGCTACTTCTAATGTTTATACAAAAATATAAGCACTTATCTTTAAAAAATATCACATACAATCAGTAAGTATAGTTTATAGGAAAAAATGTTTGAGTTGTATGAATAAAAAAAACATGTTTGCTGAGAATCTGAGAATCAGATAGTGTGTCAAAAGCCCTTCACATGTTAAGCTTCTTTGTCTTCACTATAAATTCTATGTAGTAGAAACTATGACCACCTTCTTTGTAGTTTAAGAATATTATTGACAAAATAATCAGAATTATCTGATTAACCTGATTACAGGTACACTACTGGTACATATTAGTGATAAGTTTCAAATTCAGTTAATCTGAACACTGAGGTCCTGTTTAGCCTTGGCATAAGAAGCAAAAGTAAATCTGAAACAATATGGATATAAGTATGCTATGGTGATTTTATTGAGAAGTCCATGGTAAGATTCTAGAATATAAATACTTAGTCCCCAGTTGGTAGCTGCAAAAGAGGATTAAGTGTGGCCCCACTGAAGATAAAGTATCACTGTTGTCCTTTTTTTTCATATTTCTAGCAGCTTTATTATTTTTTATTTCTTATTTTATTTTTTAAATATTAGTTACAGTTTATTAACTTTATATCCCTGCTGTATCTCACTCCCTCATTCCCTCCCAATTCCACCCTCTCTCCCTGATCTCTTCCCTGCCCCTTTCCAAGACCACTGATAAGGGAGGATATCCTCCCCTTTCATCTGACCCTAGCTAACCAGGTCTCATCAGGACTGGCTGCTAAATCCTCCTCTGTGGCCTGGCAAGGCTGCTCCTACTTTGGACTGTGGTCTTAAGGTTTAAAATCCCTTCTTATATCCTCAATGTGTTTTTTACTTCCTGTTTTTGTGATGAAAAGATAAGACTTCAATTGTTGCTCTAGCACCATGTGAGCCTGCCTGTTGTCATGCTCCCTACCAGGATGGTGATAGACTCTTATCCATTTGGAAATGTGAACCACATTTTAAAGATAACAAATCCATGCATATAAACCAAGGCATGGTAGCAAATGAAATCAGTGCATGTTCTTTCTATAAAAGTTACTAAATCTAAGGACACTGTAATAAGAACAAAACAGCAAATTACAGAGTGGGTAACGATCTTCACCAAGCGTACATCAGACAGAAGGCTAATATCCAGAATACATAAAGAATTGAAGAAGTTAGATACCAATAAACCAAGTAATACAATTAAAAATGGGGTACAGAGCTAAACAGAATTTTCAACAGAGGAATATCAGATGGCAGAGAAACATTGTTGCTTTCAGGTTCTGGTTATTTGAATAAAACAGCTATGAACATAGTTGAGCAAATGTCCTTGTTGTGTACTTGAGCCTCTTTTGGATATATGCCTAAGAGTGGTATAGCTGGGTCTTGAGGAATCACTATTCCTACTTGTCTAAGAAAGCGCCAAACTGATTTCCAGAGTGGTTGTACAAGTTTACATTCCCACCAGCAGTGGAGGAGGGTTGCTCTTTATCCACATCCTCTCCAGCATGTGTTGTCACTTAAGTTTTTGATCTTAACCATTCTGACAAGTGTAAGGTGAAATCTCAGGGTCATTTTGATTTGCACCTCCCTGCTGGCTAAGGACATTGAACATTTCTTTAAGTGGGAAATGCAAATCAAAATGACCCTGAGATGTTACCTTACATCCATCAGAATGACTAAGTATAAAAACTCAAGGGATGTTTTATGCTGAAGAGGATGCAGAGAAAGGGAAACCCTACTTAATTGCTAGTGGGAATATAACCTTTTACAAGCACATTGGAAATCAATTGGACAGTTCCTCAGAAAATTAGGAATGGTGCTACCTCAAGATCCAGCTACCAAAGGGCTGAGTAAGAAATTAGGGAAGCAACACACTTCAAAATAACCATTGAATAACATAAAATATATTGGTGTGACTCTAACCAAACAAGGGAAAGACCTGTTTAAAAACAAACAAACAAACTTCATGACTCTGAAGAAAAAAAATTTGAAGAAGACATCAGAAGATTGAAAGATCTCCTGTGCTCATGGATTGGTAAGATTAACATAGCAAAAATGGCCATCCTGTCAAAAGCAATCAACAGATTCAATGCAATTCCAATCAAAATAGCAACACAATTATTTACAGAACTTGAAAAAACAATTCTTGACTTCATATGGAAAAATAAAAAACCAAGATTTGCTATATTAAAAAAAACCTATACAACAACAGATATTCTAGAGGTAGTTCCATTCCTGATCTCAAGCTGTACTACAGAGAAATAGTAATAAAACCTGCATGGAACTGACATAGAAACAGAAGGGTGGCTGAATTGAATCTGATAGTTGACCGAGAAATAAACTCACACAACTTTAGATACTTGATTTTTGACAAAGAAGCCAAAACCATACAATGGAAAAAAGATAGCATCTTCAACAAATGGTATTGGTCTAATTGAATAACTACATGTGGAAAAAGGCAGATAGATCCATATTTATTGCACTGCGGAAAAGTCAAGACCAAGTGGATCAAAGATCCCAACATAAAAGGAGACAAACTAAACTGTTAGAAGAAAAAGTGGAGAAGGGTCTTGAACTCCTTGATAGAGGAGACAACGTCCTGATAGGATAGGCTCGAAGGTCAACAATCAAGAAATGGGACCTTATGAAAATCACAATGTTCTGCAAAGTAAAGGACACAGTAGCCAGAACAAAACGACAGGCTACAGATTGGGAAAGGATTTTCATCAAACCTATATCTGAGAGAGGGCTAACATCCAGAATATATAAAGAGCTTGAGAAGTTAAATACCAACAAACAAAGTAATCCAATTAACAAATGGGGTACAGAGCTAAACATAGAATTCTTAATAGAGGAATACCAAATGGCAGAGAAAAACTTAAAGAATTACTCAACATCCTAAGTCATCAGGGAAATGCAAATCAAAATGACCCTGAGATTTCACTTTAAACCCTTCAGAATGGCTATGATCAAAAACTCATGTGGCAAAACATGCTGGGGAGGATGTGGAGAAAGCCGAACCCTCCTGCATTGCTGGTGAGAATGTAAAACTGTACAACCACTTTGGAAATCAATCTGGTGCATTCTCAGACAATTAGGAATAGTGCTTCCTCAAGATCTAGCTATAGCACTCCTATGCATGTATCCAAAGCATGCTGAAGTATACAACAAGGACATTTGCTCAACCAAGTACATAGCAGTTGTTTTTTGTTTTTTTGTTTTGTTTTTCTTAATTGCCAGAATATGGAAAAAAACAGATGTTTTTCAACTGAGGAATGGATACAAAAATTTTGGTACATTTACAGTGGAATAATACTCAGTGATTTAAACAAGGAAATCATGAAATTGGCAAGCATATGGTGCAGACTAGGAAAGATAGTCCTGAGTGAGGTATCCCAGAAACAGAAAGATACACATGGTATATACTTATTTATAAGTGGATATTAGACATTCGATATAGGATAAACATACTAAAATCTGTGCACCTAAATTAAGCTAAGCAAGAAGGAGGAGCCTGAGTAAGATGATCAATCCTCTCTCAGAAACCCAAATAGAAGAGATATCTGAAGAGGGAGAAAACAGGGAACACAACAGGAACCTAACATTAGGTTCTTTGAAAGACTCTACTCTGTAAGGTATCAAATCAGATGCTGATACTCATAGCCAAATTTTGAGTGGAGTACAAAGTATCTTATGAAAGAAGGCAGAGATAGAAAGACCTGGAGGGAACAGGAACTCCACAAGGAGAGCATCAGAACCAAATATTCTTGGCTCAAGGGTCATTTGTGAGATTGATATTCCAAACAAGGACATTGCATGGAGATAACCTGGAACCCTTGCACAGATGTAGCCCATGTCACCTCCGTCTCCATGTGGGTTCCTAGGTAATTGGTTGGCTCTTTGATAACCTCTCCCTAATTGGGTAGCAGCCTTATCAGACAACAGAGGAAGACAATGCAGCTAGTCCAGATGAGACCTAATAAGCTAAGATCAGAGATAAAAGGAGGGGGACATCACAAATCAGGGGATTTCTGGCAGAATATGAGAGGAGATGAGGGAGGAAAGATGGGCTTAGGAGGGGATGAGGGATGGGACTACAGCTGGGATAAAAAGTGAATAAACTGTGCTTCACCAAGAGAGCAACAGAACCAAGAAATCTGGGCCCAGGCTTCTCTACTGAGACTGCTACTCCAGCCCTGGACCATGCATGGAGACAACCTCAAACCCCTGTCCAGATATAGTCCATGGCAAATCAGCATCCAAGTGTGCTCCCTAGTAAGGGGAACAAGGATGGTCTCTGTCATGAACTCAGTGGCTGGCACTTTGACCACCTCCCCCTAAGGGGGAAAACACGTTACCAGGCCATAGATGAAGATAGTGCAGCCAGTCCTGATGAGAACTGATAGGTTAGGGTCAGATGGAAGGGGAGGAGATCCTCCCCTATCAGTGGACTTGGAGAGGAGAACAGGAGGAAGTGTGGGAGGAAAGGTGGGATTGGGAGGGATTGGGAGTGGGGCTATAGCTGAAATACAAAGTGAATAAACTGTAATTAATATAAAAATTAATGTTAAAATTTAAAAAGTAAATAAATAAATTAAAAAAAATAAATATAACTAATATGCATGGGAAGAAATGTTTAACATTGTTTCTTCTAGCTGGTGTTTACACACAGGGGCTTCTGGACAGAGTACATATGTACATGGGAAACATGATTGGGTCAATAAACTACATACCATTAAAACAATATGCGTTGTCTCAATATAAAAAAAGTTCCAACTATACCACTCCTAGGCTTATAACCAAAATATGTTTAACTATGCTTCAAGAGCATTTCCTCAACCATGTTTGCTTCAGCTCTATTCGTAATAGCCAGAATCTGGAAACAAACTAGATGCCCTTTGATGGAGAAATGGATACAGAAAGTGTGGTACAATTACACAATAGAATATTACTCAGCAATTAAAAACAAGGAAATCATGAAATTTGCAGGCACAAGGTGGGAACTAGAGAAAAAAAAATCATCCTGAGTGAGGAAACCCATAAGCAGAAAGACATATATGATACATACTCACTTATACCTGGATATTAGCCATATTAAATAGGATAATCGTACTAAAATTTATAGCCCTAAAAAAGCTAAACCACAAGGAGCTCCCTAGGGAAGATGCTTAATCTTCATTCAGAAGGCTGAACAGGATAAACATCATACATAGAAGACAAGGAACAGGACAGGAGCCTTCCACAGAGGACCTCTGAAATCCACCACCAGGGTAACAAAGGAGAAACTGAGATTCATGGTCAATCTTTGGGCATAGTGCAGGCATTCTTACAGAAGAAGAGGGAAATAGAAAGACATGAAGGACACAGGAACTCCGCAAGGAGAACAATAGAACCAAAATATCTGGGCCCATGGGAGCCTCCAGAGACAGATCCTCTATCCAAGGACCATGCATAGAGTGGACTTAGACCACTTGCTCAGGTGTAACACATTGGCAGCTCAGTCTACATGTGGGTTCCCTAATAGGGGGAACAGTGGCAGTTACTGGCATGAACTCAATGGCTGGTTCTTTGATCACTTCCCCCTGGAGGGGGATGTATCCTTGCCAAGCCACAAAGGAAGATGATGCAGCCAGCCTTGATGAGACTTGATATGCTAGAGTCAAATAGAAAGGGAGGAGGTCCTCCCTATCAGTGGACTAGGGAAAAGGACATAAAGCAAGAAGGAGGAGGGTGGGTGGGACTAGAAGGAGAGGAGGGAATGAAACACTTCAAAGTCATACCAATACCATGCACTGAGAATAATGATATTTGTTTCATTGCTTTAAGCTGATGGGAAAAAGAAAGATCAGAATAATTAAAATGTTTCAAATGTTTCTAATAATTAGATTATTATTCTAATAATAAAAACAATAATTATAATGTCATAATTGAGACATTCTAATTATTCTGGACAACTATTGTCTATAGCTTATTGCAAATTGTGTAGTTGATTAGCTTGCATACAGGAATTCTATTTACAAACTAAAGGTAGAACGGGGGAAAATCAGTAGAAAAAGATAGATTTAAGGCTTAGAATTTTCTTTCTTTTTTTTAAGTTTCAGACCAATAGACATGCTGTAAGTATTTCTATTCTGAGACAATATTTCAGCAAGCTTCCCAGTGGATATTCTTGACAGGGGTCAGCATTTCATCCTTCCCTAATGGAAGGTGATGCACACTTTAACACCTTCAAAGAATGATGAAATTGAATTGCATGTTTCAATGTCATAGATGTATTTCCCTATGAAAAGAGTTCCTGTTACCTAGTACCTTTCTTTTAAAGTTCATTGCAGAGTCATTGGAGTTGAGGGTGGAGATTGAGTATGAGATGCACAAAGAGAAATGTTAATTGATTCCAACAAATGAGTGGACATTGTTGTATACAGAAGAATGGGTATATACTGACAGACCTAGTTTGCCAGATTTGCAATGACAGGGACAAATTATGAACCCTTAAGCCTATTGGATGTTCTGTGAAGATGCTTGCTTTTTTTTTTTTCAATTGACTCTTATATCTCAGCAAACATCAAAATGTGAGCAGAATAATAGTAAGCAAGAGGAAAAAAATAATACATTTTCTTATGTTGTCTTAACCTAAAAACTTATTGAAGGTCAGTAGAGTTATCAAATCTCAGAGTGTGATTTTTCACTAGATATTATATCTTTTTCACTTTTAAAAAGTTAATTTATATTTTTATAAATTACAATTTATTTGTTTTGTATTCCTGCTGTAGCCCCCTCCCTCAGCCCCTCCCAACACCACCCTCTCTCCCTCGTCTCCTCCCATTCCCCTCTCCAGGTCCACTGATAGGAGAGGTCCTCCTCCCCTTCCATCTGACCTTAGCTTATCAGGTCTCATCAGGAATGGCTGCATTGTCCTCCTCTGTGGCCTGGCAAAGCTGCTCTCCCCTCAGAGGGAGTTGATCAAAGAGCCAGCCACTGAGTTCATGTTAGAGACAGTTCCTGTTCCCCTTACTAGGGTACCCACTGGATACTGAGCTGCCACAGGCTACATCTCAGCAGCGGTTCTAGGTTATCTAGGTTATATCCAGGAATGGTCCTTGGTTGGAGTATCAGTCTCAAAAAAGGCACACATGGTATATACTCACTTATAAGTGGATATTAGACATATAACATAGGATAAAAATACTGAAATCTGAACACCTAAAGAAGCTAAGCAAGAAGGAGGACACGGGGTAATATGGTCAGTCCTCATTCAGAAAGAAAAATTGGATGGTCATTGGAAGAAGGAGAAAACAGGAAACAGGACATGAGCATTCCACCAAGGGACTCTGAAAGACTCTACCGAGCAGAATATCAAAGCAGTTGCTGAGACTCATAACCAAACTTTGGGCGGAGGACAGGGAATCTTATGAAAGAAGGGGGAGGGAGGTTAGTCAGACCTGAAGAGGACAGGAACTCCACAAGGAGAGCAACAGTATCAAAAAATCTGGGCACAGAGTTCTTTTCTGAGACTGATATTACTCATTATTTTAAGCGTAATGTCTGGTTTGTTGACATACATTTTTATAAGTAATTTATTTATTTTCATATTAATTACAGGTTATATACTTTTTATCCCAGCTGTATGCCCCTCTCTCATTCCCTCCCACTCTCCCCATCCCTCCCTCATCTTCTCCCTGCCCCTCTCCAAGTCCACTGATAGGGGAGGACCTCACCGCCTTCCATCTGACCCTAGCATATCATGTCTCTTCAGGACTGGGTGCAATGTCCTCTTCTGGGATCTAGTTAGGCTGATCCTCCCTTGGACAGGGGCTGGGTGGTCAACAAGCCAGCCATTGTGTTCATGACTCAAATAGTCCCTGTTCCCCTTACTAGGCTACCCAGTTGGGTACTGGGCTACCTCAGAGCAGGGGTTATAGTTTGTATCCATACATGGTCCTTGGATGGAGAAACAGTCTCATAGAAGACCCCTGTGCCCTGATCTATTTGGTCTTTGTGGAGTTCTTGTCCTCGCCAAATCTTACTAACTCCCCTTTTTTTCATATGATTCCCTGCACTCTGGCAATGGCTTGGTTGTGAGTCTTAATATCTGCTTTGATACATTGTTAGTTAGAGTCTTTCAGAGGCCCTCTGTGGTAGGCTCCTGTCCTGTTGCTTGTTTTTCTCCTATATTCAATGTCCATCCAGTTTGTTCATCTAAGTGACAATTGATCATCCCACCCTGGGTCCTCCTTTTTGCTTATCTTCTCTAGGTGTACAGATTTCAGCATGTCCATCCTATCCTATAGGTCTATATAAGTGAGTATATACCAAGTGTTTCTTTCTGCTTTGGGGATAACTCACTCAGGATGATCATTTCCAGGTCCCACCATTTGCCTGTAAATTTCATGATTTCCTCATTTTTAATTGCTGAGTAGTATTCCATTGTTGACATATTAAAAAAATTCTTTTATTTATGTTTCTTATATATTTTTCTCTTCACTGCACTTCAATACCATCCAATACCCCAACACCAGACTGAAAAGAGAATGGGTTAGTGGGAGAATGGGGCACAGCTTACTTAGCTACTTTCTGCTTGTTAGGGTCATTGGGTTCCTGGCAGTCAGTCCTTTTTTTTTTTTTCAGTAGATCTCCATCTTCTTATTTTAACAATGGTAAGCAGAAACAGCAAGAGAGAAGCAAGAGCAGCCTTGTTCTTCACACTCTCTGATCTCTGGCATTTATTTTTTCTCCAGACTTCTCAGTAATATCTGCAGTTGGCAAACAACTCTGTTTCGAGCCCACAGGAAACAAATAGTTAGCTGCTGTAAACCAACTGAATCTGTCACATCTTCCACATCTGGAGCAACAACAACAACAACAAAACATGTTTATATGCACAATACAGTGATATTATATTTCTGGAACTCGTATTATTTTGTGTCTCTTAGCATACACATAATTTTTTCAGTAACAATTACAATTCTGTATATCCTCTTTAAGAAAGATCAGAATATTTTCCTTCTATTTCTATTTTGTGGAACACTTTATAGAGAATTGGTGTTAGGACTTCTTTGAAGGTCTGGTAGAATTCTGCACTAAAACCATCTGGCCCAGGGCTTTTTTTCATAGGGAGGTTGTTGATGACTTCTTCTATTTCCTTGGGGGATATAGGTCTATTCAATCTTCCTATCTGATCTTGGCTTAATTTAGGTAGGTGGAATCTCTCAAGAAAATTGTCCATTTCATTGAGATTTTCAAATTTTGTGGCATATAGGCTTTGGTAGTAAGACCTAATGATTGTTTGGATTTCCTCAGTGTCTGTAGT